>JAJTUV010002228.1:0-181966 GCA_021653895.1 Mastomys natalensis | reverse complement strand
TTTCTTCTTTCTTTTAGGTTTTTCCTTCTTTAGCTTTGGTTTTTCAAGACAAGTTTTCTGGTATGTCTTACAGGTTTCTTGAGGCGGGTTCTCATGTTTCCATCTGGTCTCTGACTGCCGGCCCTCCCTCTACCTCCGGATGCCAGGTATAGGTTGGGTCACCAGCCCAACGTGTGCTAATTAAAAAAAAAAAAAAGGACTGGGTCCGGAGAAATGGCTCGATGTTAAGAGAACTTGCTGCTTTTGTAGGACACCCAGGTGTGTCCCAGCCCCACCTGCTGGTTCACAGCTCCAGTTCTGGGGATCCGACACTCTCTTCCGACCTCCTTGGCATCAGGCACACACATGGTACACAGACATACAGGCAGGCAAAACATTCGTTACATGTAAAATAACATAAATAAGATAAAAAAACATTTTAAGAGCTAAGAGTGAGGACATGCCTGTCTTCCAGCATAAGGAACCAGCAGGAGAATTGTCTCAAATTCAGGGCAGCCTGGCTACATGTCAAGTCCCAGCTAGCAAAGACCATAAAGCAAGACTGTCTCAGAAAAAAATAAAAAGGAAGAAAAAAAGGCAACTGTAAGGATTAAAGGGTGAGAGTGAGTGGCCCTGACACAGGGCAAGGCTTTTCTTCATCATCATCATCCTTGCTATCCTACCAGCTCACCAGCATCATTATCTGTTTGTCACCATGACGTCCTATTTTTCTCTTCATCGTCACCATCATCACCTGTCATTGTCATGCCTCTACCACCATTGCTGTCATCGTTATCTCCACCCTCCTCATCTCCTCTTCAGTGTTGACTGGGACAGAGGACAAATCTGAAAGCGAGCTGTGGAGATGGCTGCTGGTTCAGTGACACAGCCCTTGCCCTGGTTTCCTCATCTAGTATTGGGGAAAAAACCTAATGTATTAACTGACCTGTTGTTTTATTTTTTCCACATTACTTAAAATAGGAGACACTGGCAAGGAAGCCAAAGTGAAACCTGTGTGAAGCTGCGCCATCTAAATAAAAACTTAGCTTAAAAATAACCTCTATTTTCTTAAAATATTATCATGGCTGACAGATTTGACTACACAGAAATAATGGTCTCTATGGCAAACGACACCATAAACAAAGTCAAAAAGACAAGATGAGGGGAAATACTTCTACATAAAACAAGGGGTTTAGAGCCAGGCAGGCACACCTCTAGTCCCAGCAATCAGGAGGCAGAGGCAGCAGACCTCTGTGAGTTCAAGGTCACCTGGTCTACAAAGTGAGTTCTAGGACAGTCAGGACAACACAGAAAAAAACCTGCCTCTAAAAATCAAAATAAATATAAAAAATAAATAGGAAGTACATAAAAAAAACAAGGTGTTTGGAGCTGGAGGCACAGCTCAGTGGCAAGCACTTACCCAGCTTGTATGAAGTCTTAAATTTGAGCCTTGGTACTTGGAGAAAAGGAAGGGTGGAGCTAATGGCGTAGGGCTGGGCTAGGGACAATAGCTCAAACTTTCCTAATGTGCACAAGAACCTTGTCCTGTTCCCATACTGCAAAAATAAGGCAATAAAACCTCAAAATATTGATCAGATAATTGTCCTAAAAAGTAACCATGAAGAATACAATCCACTAGAAAAATGGAGTGAAGAACATATGTGCAGGGTGACCTTGAACTTCTGACCTTCCTGCCTCCATCTCCCAACTGCTAGGATTATGGGCTCATGTCAACAGATCTATGTGCAGAGCTAGAGGCCCTGTGCAGGCTAGGCAGCCACTGCACTAACTGAAATCACCCCCACCCAAGACATTACCTCTCTTGATTGTTTGATTTTTTTATGTTGTTTGTTTTGTTTTGTTTTTAGAGACAGAATTTCTCTGTGTAGCCCTGCTGTCCTGAAACTCACTCTGTAGACCAGGCTGCCTTGAATCAGAAATCCGCCTGCCTTGCCTCCCAAGTGCTGGGACTAAAGTGTGCCACCACCGCCTGGCTCAATGTATTGTTTTTTAAAGATTTATTTTTAAAGCAACTTATTTATTTTTATTTTTTATGTACATTGGTGTTTTGCTTGCATGTGTGATGGTGTCAGGTCACCTGAAACAGAATTATAGACAGCTGTGAGCTGCCATGTGGGTGCTGGGAATGGAACCCGAGTCCTTTGGAAGAGAGTCAGTGCTCTTAACGATGAGCCACTCCCAGCCCCGATTCATTTTATTTTTATTTACGTATAGGTGCATGGGTGCCCACCCATGAGTTCTCAGGTGCTCACAGAGGACAGAAGAGGGTAACAGACCCCTGGAGCAAGAGCTACACAGTTGCTAGCCACCGCGTAGGTGCTGGGAACAGAATTCTTCTGCAAGAGCTCTTCAAGTTCTCTTGTCACTAACTGTCTCCTCAGCCCTAGTGGCTTGTTTGTTTGTTGCTTGTTTGTAAGCACGAGGTACAGTGCTTCATGCCTGTAATCCCTGTAATGCCTCTGATGGAACAGAGGCGAAAGTGTCAAGAGGTCATCTTTGTCTCCAAATCAAGTTCAAGGCTAGTCCCTGCGGCATGAGACCTTGCTTGAAAGTAATTATTGGTTTGGGGGTTGATTTGGTTTTGTTACAGTGCTGCATTGATTTTTGAGCCGAGAACTCTGTCTGGAGATTCCATGTTGACTCTCGGCCTCTCAGCCATGAACGATCGTCCCAAGACCTGCTGTGGTAGATCCTGAAGACAGGTGCTGAGATTTCGGCTACCAGGCTTGGTTCTCCTCACACAGGGAAAATGGGTACAAACAGGAAGGGATCTGAGGCATACTACAGGTAGAAAAACAGGAAACAAAGAACGGGTCCAGGACTCAGGGGAAGGGGGGGCATGTTGACCCTGCACAGCATCAAGTCCCTGGAGATCTGACTCGGTTCTGCTATTATGGAGATATCGGGGTAAGCTTACTCCCTAGTCATTGTGTATGGGCTGAGTCACGAAAGGTTAGTCCCAAGGGAAGGTCCAACAGTTGGGTATCCACTGACCTGCGGGCTTTCTGGACTGACTTGCTGATCAATGAAGGGAGGGAGAATTAGCTCAGTTGTAGGATGCTTACCCAGCATGCATCAGGCTCTGGTTTTGATACCCCCTAGCGCTGCATAAAATTGGCACGGTGATGTGTACCTTCAGTTCTAGGAAGTCGAGACAGTCAGGCTGGGACTACTCATGGCAGAGCATTTGCCTGGTACGTGTGAGACCATGGGTTCTATCCTAGCACCTTGAAAAGTGTTAGGACTTCAGGACTCGGTCTTCCGTCCCTCTTTAGCCGCATGCTGAGTGGCTCTGGGTAGCTGACATCACCTCTCTCAGCCCCAATTTTCCATCTGAGTACAAAGCTTGTCTCCAGAGAACGTTATAGTGGTAGTGGCGATGGTCCTGTCGGGGAGCCTGGTACACTCAGACCTCAAACCCCACTGGCTCCGGGTACAGTGGAGCTTCGGGAAGTGCGATGGCTGTGTGTGGTCATAGCAATGGTCTTACCATACTGTGGCCCTGGCTGTGGGACAGATTGCAGCAGAGGGGCGTGGCTTTGCTGTGGCGCTGTGTGGGTCTGAGCCTACATTCAGAATCTTTTCCTCCAGGGGGATGGCTCAACTGGCCGGCTCAGCAGAACCACAGGCAGGCCGCCTGCCATCTTGAAGCTGAAAAGTCGACAAGGGACCGCTGTAGCCACTGCTCCAGGCCCAGTTTATAAAAATAACCCTCCAAGTCCCCATGAGGTGGAAGCAGCACCCCCATTCTGCTTTCACACCTCAGGTGGGATTTGGCAGCCACAGCCAGTAATTATTTCAGAAATAACTGTGGCTGCACTGGCCACCCTGACAGCTGAAAGCTACCTTGTTGGTTGACTTTAATTTTTTTTTTCAGGAAACAGTTGTACCTGTCAATCAGACTGTTCCTCAGGTCGTCTACTGGTGAATCTGGCTGCAGAAGAGAGGATGGTACCTCATCCTGGCCCTCAGGTCGCTCCCAGGGGCATCCTGGAGGAAGAAGGATCACCTAGAACAAGCTGCTCCTTGACTCCGGGAAGAGCTGACAGGGTGCAAAGGGCCTGGGTTTGCATTTAGGCTCCACACTTCTTGTCCATGACATCCAGCACAGTCGAACAACTTGCCTCTATTTCTTTATCCTGGCCACTAGTTGTGAGTTGGAAACATTACCTCGTAGTCTCAGAGGGAATAACCAGGAGAAACTGAGGCTCAGGGAGCCACAGTGACTTCTGAAGCCACAGAACAAGTCCTTGACTAATGAAACCCTAAAGGCTACCAGCAGAGGCTATCACTTCTATGCTTTCCTTTCAGGTGCCATAAATACCTGTCCTGTGGCCCTGGGAAACAGGCCTGAGTGGTGCCCAGCTAAGCCATGGTTCCCTCAGCCTCCAGCCCTTCCACTCCAGTGTGTGAGATCTGCTAGTCAGCACCACTATTTGAAGCTCACGAGGAAAGTCTGAATGTCAGCTCAACAGAAAAAGGAAGACTGAGAATGAAGTCCAGCACCAAGGACAGAAGGGATTTTCTTTCTGCCAAGTGTTTTGATTAAACTGTTGGTTTGATACAACGAAGTCATTCCTTAACTGAAGAATTATCTAGATCAGATTGACCCACGGGCATGTCTGTGTGGGACTGTCTTGATGATTAACTGAAGTGAGACGACCCAGGCCACTGTGGGTGGCATCATTCCCTACGCTGGAAAGAAGAGGTGTTGGTGTGTGTGTCCTGGACTGGATAGGAAAGGAGAGAAGCGTGCAGGGTTGTGTGCTTGCATTTCTTCCTGCTCTCAACCATGTGTGGCATGATTAACTGCTTCACATTCCTGCTTCACGCTCCCGCCACTGCGACTTCTCTGCTGCACCAGATTGTAACCAGGAACTCAAAGCCGAATAAGCCCTTTCTCTCTCAAGTTGCTTTGTGTCAGCGTATTTTATCAGAGCAACAGGATGAAACTGGTATGCACAGGAACTACTCTGAACCCTCTGGATCTCCATTCCAAAATCTGGTCATTTCCAAATCTCCATAATTGCATGATTCCTAATTCCTGTGCAGCAGCTTCTGTCCAAAGCAGTCTCCAGCAGCGGTTCATGAGCCTGACTGGGAACAAAGGGAGGTTTGATAGCTAGGCCTTCCATCCTTACTGTCTGGAGTCAAATTTCAATTCTGCTGTGTGTCTTGGAACAATTTGCTTTACTAACCAGTAATTCCTTTTTCTATATGAATGTCGAGCTGATAAGAGTGCCCACTGATGGGTGGTTAGTTTAAGTGAGATAGTGTATGTCAGCAGTCAGCTAGCACTGAGCCTCTATGACTACACCCCTGATTACCGAGAACCACGGGTTATTTTCATGTTCCTTTACCTACAATGCAAACTTGCTGGAGGCAAGAATGGTGTCCAGTTTATGTTTTGCACAAGATAGAAGCTGGAATAAAGGTATAAATTAAAACGTAGGGCTGTGGCTGTAGTTCAGTTAGTAGCATGCATAAGACTCTGGGTTTGATCCCCAGTAATATAATTCTTGGGACACAGCTAAACATCTCCAAGGATGTGGAAGTCCCTTAGAGACAAAAACAGTTACAGGTAACTTTGCTTAGTATCCACTGGTTCCTCCTAGGCAGAAAGACTCTACTCTGTGTGAGCATGCCTACGTGCATGTACAAATGCACGTGTTTGTGTGTGTGAGCATGTGTGCAGTGTGTGTGTATGTGTGTGCATGCACGTGTGTGTGCATGTGTGCACTCGAGTGTGTGTGTGTGTGTGTTGGCTGGGTTGGGGCTGGAACCCAGGACCTCCCACAGGCTAAGTGCCTGCTCAGTTCTGAGTCCCAGAACTCTGCACTTCCAGCTGGAATGTTAAAGGTCTTGCTTGCGACCTTTCTCCCCTGCTTCTAATTTTCTCCTTATTGTTGTGTTTTAAAGACTGGGTCTCACTATGGGCTGGAACTTACTCTGTAGCCCAGGCTGGCCTCAAACTCATGCTATCCTGCTGTGACACTCTTCCAGACATGAGGCACCACCTGTCTCTCTCTTCCTGACTTTCCTTGGCGTTTTAATCTGTAGGCAAAAAGAGAAAAAAGATACACATCCAGTCCTGCGGCTCCTGCCTCAAACAGAGCACAAGCTACCTTGTAACTCTTTTTCCCTGAGAGAAAGAAAAGCTTTCTATCCATCGTCTGTCAACCTCTCCCTGGCTAGTATTTTCTCTCTCTTCTCTCCTTCCTTCCTTCCTTCTCTTCCTTCCTTCCTTCCTTCCTTCTCTTTCTCTTTCCTCTTTCTCTTTCCCTTCTCTTTCTCTTCCTCTTTCCTCTTTCTCTTTCCTCTTTCCTCTTTCCTCTTTCCTCTTTCCTCTTTCCTCTTTCTACCTTCCTTCTTCCCTCCCCTCACCCTCACTCCAGACCAAAACAAAAAAATTGCTCTGAGCATCTTCCTTTCCCTCCTGGCCAATTACTTAACCTGGCATCCTATAACATAAAGTTTACACGATTAATCGTTTCCATGGCAACCGCACACCCAGACTCTCTGCCTTCAAAGCAATCATACCTTTTTATTTTTCTCTTTTTTTCCCCCATTACAAATTTAAGCTTGCCAGAAAGTAACTTTTATTTAAAGTACAGAGACAGAGGCTAACAAGGTTTGGAAAGGGGATAAAATGACTGTACCAGCTAGGGGTCCCTGGGTAGAGCAGGAGATGATTTCTGAAGGGGGGAAAAAAACCCAAAAGTCTGATGTAAGCCAATCACAGCCACTCCCATCTTGCTGAAGCCATTTTAAGTCTGCAGAAGAAACCTATTGAATTGTAAATATGACGGGCAGCCCTCATTTTCAGAGCATTGCCCTTGACATCCACTTTGATTCTGCCCTCAGCACTTAGTGTCCACGAATTGCCTCATCTAACCACAGTTGCATCCTGCAGAGATTTTTGCCCACAGATATCATCACGGCTGCTGAGGGCATGTGCTTCTGAGAAAACTGATTCAGTCCCCAAGTCAGACCTCAGAGCACAGTGTTCGAGCCTGCACCTCCTAACAGCTGTAACAGCTATCTGTTTGTGCTGCAAGGAGTCTGTCAGGCCAGTGGTTAACTCAAGCTTAGGAGGCTGTTCCATTCCTCTCTTACATATAACTGGGGACCCAGGAGGGAGTTACTGCACATCATTAGGAAACTGCAAAGCTAGGATTCAAACCCATAACGGTTTACTCCTCTGTCATAGTTCATTTAAATATCTGTAACAAAATGTCATAAGTTTGACATTAAATAGCACAGATTGCTGGACAGTGGTGGTGCACACCTTTAATCCCAGCACTTGGGAGGCAGAGGCAGGTGGTTCTCTGTGAGTTTGAGACTGTCCTGGACAGACGTCAGGGCCACACAGAAAAACCCTGTCTCAAAAGTAAAAATAAAAATAAATAAGATGAATAATAAAATAGCAAGGTTTATTCCCTGAAGTTCTAGAATTTGGAAAGCCCAAGATCAGGTGCTTTCAGATTGGGTTCTGGTGCTGCCTGGCTTCTAGTCCACAGATGGCCTTTCTCATTGTTCCTCAAATGAGGACAAGGGGATTTCTGTCAAGCCTCTTTTATAGAAGGCACTAATCTCATTCCTGAGGGCCCTATGCCTACAAAGTAGCCACGTCCCACGCCTGAGGCTCTATGTTCCTCTCCAGCACCATAGATAAACCCCAGCCTGTATAGGCAGCCCAGGCATGGAGGTCAGAGGGCAACATAACCTGTTCTCTCCTACAGTGGGAGCCAGGGATTGAACTCAGGTCATTGAGTTTGTGTGAGAAGTTCTTTTATCTGCTCAGCCATCTCACCAGCCTGAGAAGGAAGATTTTGACCTAAGAATTTAGGGGGCACACAAACACTCTGATGGTCCCAGCCCCAAGAAACACTACCACAGAAAAGCAAGGACGAAGGTCTCTTTCCTCAGTGGAATTTGAATAGAAAGTCCTGGCAGGCTCAGTGGCAGGCAGGGTAACCCCTGCACATTTGGGCACCATTCCATTGTTGTACCTAACTTGTAATTTGCACATCTTTCTAATAGTTGAGGGCAGGACCTTTATTTTCTCACATATATCCCTGGTCCTGGAAACAGTGTTCTTTGTTGATTAGATGTTTACAAGGTCATCTGGGACCATCTACCCTTGGCCTCCAGGGAACTGCGGTTCCTCAGAATTTTCAAATGTGAAAAGCTAATTGGCTAGTCAATTCTTTTTTTTTTTAACAAGGTTTTTTTAAACAAACTTTTTTTTTGTTTTTTTAAAGATTTTTTTTATTTTTATTTTTATGTATGTGAGTACACTGCTGTTGTCTTCAGACACACCAGAAGAGGGCATCAGATTCCATTACAGATGGTTGAGAAGCCATGTGGTTGCTGGGAATTGAACTCAGGACCTTTGGAAGAGCAGTCAGTGCTCTTAATCGCTGAGCGATCCCTCCACCCCTGGCTAGTCAATCCTTAGGTGTTCTGATGACAGTGGAGAAAGGTGACATGAGCTTGAGAAAGGAGGTGCATATCCTAGAGACAGGAAGATAGAAACACAGCAGTGTCCAGAGCCAACCAAGGCTAAGTCATTTGGATCGATCTCATGGTGCTTCCAAACCAATGGGAATCACATCAATTTGTAGAACGCGGGTGGTGGCACATGCCTGCAATCCCAGCACTCAAGAGGCTGAGACAGGAAGATCAAGAGCTTGAGTTAGTCTGAACTACCTACTGAAACCCTGTCGGAGAGGGAAGGGGGACAACAGAAGGAGGAGGAGGAAGAAGAGGAGGAGGGAGAGGGTCAGGAAGGGAGACAGGGAGAGAGAGAGAGCATTTTACCTGTTTCCAAGGTTTTGCATGTTTTTCTTTGTGTGCACAGGTATATGATACGTTCCTGTGTATGTGTACATGGGCATGCATGTGAGATACAGAGGCCAATGTCCTTTGTCTTCCTCAATTCCTCTCCCAGAGATCCTCCTGTCTCTGCTCACCAGCGCTGGGGTTACAGGCACCTTGGTTTACTAGGGTTATGCTGCCTTGCTGGGTTCCTAGATGAGCACTGGGGATCAAACTCGGGTCTTCTGTTTTGTATGTTTGTTTGTTTGCTTGCTTGCTTGCTTGCTTGCTTGTTTTTATGGTAAGAACCTTACCAACTAATCCACCTTTCATCCCAATGCATATTGCTCTTTTTTTAAATTACATTTAGTGGGGCCTGGAGAGATGGCTCAGCGGTTAAGAACACTGTCTGCTCTTCCAGAGGACCAGGGTTCAATTCCCAGCACCTGCATGGCAGCTCATACTTACCTGTAACTCCAGTACCACAGGATCTGATGCCCTCACATAGACATACATGCAGGCAAAACATCAATAAACATAAAAAGAAAATTAGTCTCCATAAGATTGGGCTGAAGTAAACAAACAAATGAAGGAATAAATAAATTTGGGCCATAGACATGCCTGTAAAGCATTTTCTTACTTAGTGAATGATGATAAAGGGCACAGCCCATTGTGGGTGGGCTATCTCTGGACAGGGGGTTCTGGGTTATAAGAAAGCAAACCCAGCAAGCCAGTAAGCAGCCCGCCTCCATGATCTCTGCATCAGCTCCTGCCTCCAGCTTCCCACCCTGTTTGAGTTCCTGTCCTGGCTTCCTTCAGTGATGGACCAGGATGTAGAAATGTGAGCCAGATTAACCCTTTCCTCCCCAGCTTGCTTTTCATCATCCTGCTCCATTGCAGCATCAGAACTCCTAACAAGGACATGAAGCTAGCTCCACAGACTCCTTCCTATCATGAAGCCCTCCCAGAGTTCACTCTGTGTCCAGTGGGCTATGGACCCCACTGAAGACCACAATTTAAACAGATGTAGGTTTGGGTGTGGATATACCTGTAATATCAGCACTCAAGAGGAGGCTGAGGCAGGAGGATTGCTTTGAATTTGAGGGCAGCCTAGGGAGTTTCAGGTTGCCCTGAAATGTGAAATTAGAGCCTGCCTATGAATAAATATTAAATAAAAGTGGCATTTGCAGATTCACGGTGACAGTACTTGCCCTACATCTTCCTCTGCAGGTAGGCTCAGGGTTCTGTCAATGCCTCTGAACACGAAGGAATAGGAAGGAGTTATATGCACGTCTTGTATGTAACAGCGTATTTTACAATTATTTCAAGTTGGGGATAAAAAAAATCAAGTAGCTGAGTGTGGTGGCAAACACCATTAATCCCAGCATTTGGAAAGCAGAGGCAGGTGGATTTCTATGAGTTTTGCCAGATCTAATCCAGGCCAGCCAGGTACACATAGTAAGACCTCATCTTTTTTTTTTTTTTTTTTTTTGGTTTTTCGAGACAGGGTTTCTCTGTGTAGCCCTGGCTGTCCTGGAACTCACTCTGTAGACCAGGCTGGCCTCGAACTCAGAAATCCACCTGCCTCTGCCTCCCTAGTGCTGGGATTAAAGGCATGCGCCACCTCCGCCCGGCCAAGGCCTCGTCTTAAAAGAAAATGGCAGGGGTCTGGGGGAAGGCTGAGAGATGGCTCAGTGACTGCACTTGCTGAGTTCGGGTCCCAGCTCCAGGGATATCCCACATCTTAGGCCTCTCCGGGCAATTGCAGTCAAGTGCACGGACCAATACACAGGCATACACAAGTACACATACTAAAACTAACAAAAATAAACTATTCTGAAAAGAGAGAAAATGGGCAAATGTCTGTGGGGCAGCTTAATAAGAGAGCACAGGCCCAGAGTTCCTTCTAAAGATTCAGCACATGAACACAGCATGGGGCTCCTCTGTCCCTGGCTCCTGGTGTCCTCTCAGATCTGTCACCATTTATGCAGAATGGGTCTCTCCAGGTCCCTTCTGGCTGTACTAAGTACAGAGGTACAGAAGACTTTGCTGCAGCAAGGAGAATAAGAACTCCAGTCTGACAACCTGTCGGAATACCTCCTCACTCAACAGCAAAAAATGTATTTCTGTCTTGACATCTTCAATGGAAGCTTAATTGTTGATAAGTAGCTGACAACCGGTGGATGCAATCCGGGAGCTAAATCTATAACTGGCTCCAGGAGCTCCTCCAGAATGCCAGGCTCCTAAAAGATGAGGGGGAGCCTACAGATTGGGGCACAGGGCATCAGCTTGGTCAGGGAATCCTAGGATGGGCCAGGGATGACAAACTTGCTCTACCCCCATTCCCCTCAGCAAGAAGTGGCAGCAGAGACAACAGGTGCTACTCACAGGCTGCTTCCTCTGGGGCACTGCGGTGATTGCTTTCAGTTGCAATATACCACCGACGGTTCTGCGGTGAGTCTCAGCGACAGCCCTTACTTATCTTATTGAGGATTTACTGTGTGCCTGTCTATCTCCTGAGCATGTGAGGTAAAACAGTGCATTAGTTCTCGAGATCAGGAGTTCAAGGCCAGCCTGAGCTACCTGAGATCCTGTCTCAAAAATGGGGGTAGGAGGGTTTGAAAGAACCAGAAAGGGAAGCGGGTGTTTCTAGGGACTCTGTGGCTTGGTTTGGTTTTGCAGCACTGAAGACTATACCTAGGGTGCTGTGCACTCGAGGCGAGCACTCCTGATCCTCCCGGCTCCACCTCTCAAAGCTGGGATTGCAGGTGTTCACTATCGGAGCTTGACTCAACTCTCCCTCACCTCTTGCCAGAGGAGAAAGACCAGGAAGGGCATGCTGGGAGAGGGGTTCCGTTAGTGTCTGTGGTATACTGACTAGGTGTGCCGTGATGACAGAAGGCATAGATGTTTCTTCTTCACAGTTCTACTGGAGGCAGAACTCGAAGACTGGAGCCGGAAGCGCAAACTGGATGCTGGTAAACACATCCCAACTCAGCCTCTTGTCCATTGTGGGCAACTTCCTTTCTCCTCCTGTGCTCAGTTTCCTCATCTGTGAAATGGGAATGAAATGACACCTGTTCTCATCTGTTCTGCAACATGTAGTCAGAGTTCATGTACATTGCCTGCAAAGTGCTTAGAGCAGTAGGGATTTTGGGTGTCCCAGGTTGGGACAGGAACAAGGAAGGGGAATGGTGGGAGGGGGAGGGTTGGGATCCGGGTGGGAATGATGCAGTGAGTGCTGGCTGTTGTCCTTACTGGACCTTGTATCCACCAAGCTTGACCCAGGAAATGTTGATGGGAACAGGTGACTTCCAGGTCTCCCTGTTGTCCCATTTGGGGATGGAGCAGGGGACAGCTTCAGTGCAGTGGGTAGCAACATAAGCTTGCCAGCCTCTGCTGGCCAGGGCCCCGGGCCCTGGCCTGCACTTCTGTGACCATGCTTCTTCCCAGAATAAAATCTGTCTCTTTTGCCCTCTGTCCAGCCTCAGCCGTCCCCTCTGGGTGTTCCCTAAGTAGCTTCTGTCTGAAAGCAGAGGAACTTACAGCAATCCTCCTGCCTCAGCCTCCTGAGTGCAGGTATTAGGAGCATGTGTCCCCACATCCAGATCTTTTTTTCAAATTAGGAAAGTGAGACTTAAAGAAATTTTAAAACGCTAAATAAATTAGGAGACAGGTATAGCCAGGATTTGAACTGAGGCTGGTCTTACTCCAGGGTCAGAGCTAGGCATGTGGAGCCTGAGGCTGTTTGGACACTATATATGTTAACCTGCTTTTTGCCACTATAATAAAATACACAAAGCAACAATGCAGGTTATTCACAACGAAAAGAGATTTCTTTTGTTGTTGTTGTTGTTGTTGATTTTCAAGACCAGGTTTCTCTGTGTAGCCCTGGCTGTCCTGAAATTCCCTCTATAGACCAGGCTGGTGTCAACTCAGAGATCTGCCTGCCTCTGCCTCCCAAGTGCTGGGATTACGGGAGTGTTGTCACTACACCTGGATGAAAAGAGAATTCTCCAGCTCACAGTCTTGAAGACTTAACATTCAAGGTCAGATAACTACATTTGGTCTCTGGTGAAGGTACGCGGAATGTCATGACAGAGTGAGTGGCCACGTCTGGAAACAATAATCAGAGGAAGGGGGCGAGGAGCCAGCCTTGCTCCCTAAGAAGAACCTCCCTGTGAGAAGTATCCCCAAAGCAAAGCCCCAACAGCCCCAGCACCCCGCCTCTCCTGCACTTACTCAGGGACTTTACAGTGACCCACAGCCCCAGCTGTGATCGTCCTTATGAGAGCTCCAGCACTCGGGAAGCTGAGGCAGGAGGGTTGCTGTGAGTCTGAGACCAGCCCACAGTGTAAAACTATGTTTCAAAGCAAAAGGGGTGGGGGTGGAGGAGAGAGAGAAAGAGAAGAGAGGAAGGAGAGAGAGAGAGAGAGAGAGAGAGAGAGAGAGAGCCAGCAAAGCACTCCCTTAGCATATATAATGCTCCACACTCTAACTTCAGCACCATAAATACTTTTTTAAAAAGTGATAAAAATGTAGATTTGGGGCTTGGGAGAAAGCTTAGTCAGTAAAATGCTTGCTATACAACCGTGAGGGCCTGAGTTCGAATCCCCAGCACAGCACCTGTCTAAACAACTAGGTGGGGTTGTGTGCACACACCGGGAGCAGTTCAAGGGGTTAGCTGACAGGGAAGAGAGGGGCAGGAACTCCACCCGAAGCTGAATGCTAGTCTCAAAGCCAGTACTCCTCCTCGCAACTGTGCTCCTCCTTGCAACTGCGCTCCTCCTCAGCAATTGTGCTCCTCCTCAGCAACTGCACTCCTCCTCAACAACTGCGCTTCACTATCTCGGCAACCTTGCTCCTCCTCTCAAAGATCAGTTCTCCCACAGGGACAAACGGGCAGTCTGTCCTCCGGCTTCCAATCCTGTTCGCTGGGAGATAGTAGCCCCATCTGGTTTTGCCAGAGTGGCCTTTCCCTCTGCTCACCCTGAATCCCATTACAAGGATTCCTCAGATGAGGAGACATTCAAAGGTGCCCTGCTCAGAGCTGTCTTCCCTTCACCTTGTCTAGGAGCATTGTGGTTTCAGGCTGCCTTGTCTCTCCTCTGGCACTGTCTCCCGAGTATGACCGACAAGAGGCACAGTGGGGTTTTATACAGCGTTTAGTGAAGACGCTTCTGCTGTTCCTAGCATGGAAACATGGTGCTTCAAAGACTGATCTGGGGCCTGTCTACACTGCTCCAGCACCGGAGGAAGCTAAGGACACGGAAAGCCATGCCCCAGTTGCAGGCAGCTTACAGTTAATTAGGAAGGAAGAACACGGGAACATTTACAGATTTGCTTACGCCCCCTCCCTCCCCCGAACCTTCAACCCCCCAGCACCCCCCACCCCGGCACACACACACACACACACACACACAGACCTCCACCGGCAGGTGCAAATTAGCCTAATTCCCAAGCCACCATCAAGGTCATCGTGAGCCGGACCCAATATAGCCAGCCTCCTGGGGAGGAGGGGCCAGCCATGGCCTCTCTCTGATCTGCCTATTTGGAGTTGCCAGCATAAGGAATTCTCTCCTCACCGTGTTTATAGCTGTCTACTTCAGAGAGCGATTTTTCTTTCTTTGGCCCAGCCCTAGCAGAGAGAAAGAAACTGGGATCGTTGAAGACTGTCTAGACTTCCAGCCTTCAGGCTGAGAATCACAAGTCTTAATCCAAGTTCTCCATTTACTTTCAAGGTAATGCAGTTACGGGGCCAGCAAGATGACTCAGCAGGTAAAGGTTTGCCACTGGGGTCGATGACCCGAGTTCAGTTCTGGGAATCTACCAAGTCCTGAAAATTATCCTCTCTGACCTCTGCATATATGCCATGGTGTGACCTGCCCCTGGCCTCAACACACACATACAAATAAATATAAAAAGAAGTTATAAGATAATACCATCTAGGAGCTGCTAAGATGGTGCGGCAGCAGGTAAAAGCACCCGCCATACAAACCTGATGACCTCAACTCGATCCCAAGGCTCCACGTTGAGTTTCAATCTCTAGAATCAAAGGAAAGAGTGAGCAAAGTTCCCAGAGTTGTCCTCTGCTCTACACACACACACACACATACACACACACACACACACACCACACACACAGAGGCACATGCTCACCCACCCATACATTATATACCAGTCATCATCATCACCATCACTATCACCACCATCATCATCATCACCACCATATAATAAATAAGAAACGTGAAGGGAGCTGGAGAAATGAACAGCTCAGCAGCTAAGAGCACTGACTGCTTTTCTGGAGGACTGCGGCTTGATTTCCAGCACCCTCATGGCTGCTCACTACAGTTCCAGACGATGTGACACCCTCTTCTGGTCTACATGTCTGCTACCTGCCCATGGCATAGACAAAACACCCATCCATATGAAATAAAAACAAAATAAATGTTTTAGAAAAATTATCTAAGCCGGGTTGGTGGCTTACCCTTTTTATCCCAGCACTTGGAAGGCAGAGGCAGGTGATATCTCTGAGTTCAAGTCTAGCCCGTTTTACAGAGCAAATTCCAGGACAGCCAGGGCTTCCCCAAGAACCTTGCTCAAAATCAATCATTCATTCATTCATACATTCAATTAAAAATAATAAAACTTTTTATTTACATGTAATGCCCTTTCTCTCCTTAGACCTTAGCTCTCCTGTCTTCAAGGAGAAGAAGACAAAGCGTGCCGGCCTTTCCACTCACACATATTTTATCCCATCTACCCATCCACTCATCATGCAGTAGGCAACAACATGGTACCGTGAATCTAACCAGATGAAAGTTCTGTCCCCTGATCTGACCCATTGCCTCCTCTGAACCTATTTCTTTATCCGTTGTGAGATAGAGCAGTTAGAATTGAAGACATTTCAAAGAAAGGATCCAAATTAGAGGCAGATTATACATTGGAAGGATTGGGGCAGACATAAGATGCTAATCCTAGAACTTGCGAGATAGAGATGAGAGGCACAGGTCAACCTAGGCTACACAGAGAGTTCAAGGCTAGCCTGGGCTACATAAGAAACTCTCTGGGGAAAAGGGTAAGATGGTTGACAAGATGTCTCAGTAGGTAAAGACAGTTAATGTCAAGTCTGCTCACCTGCCCATCCCCCTGGGGCGGGCCATGGAGGAGAGAATCAACTCCTCAACGTTGTCCTCTGACCTCTAGGGCAGCATTTGTGGGCTTCCTCCCATTCCCTAGAGAAGGGCTAGCTGTCAAATACATTAAGTCGAGGTAGTGGGGTAGCCTCAGGGAGTGTGTTTTTGTGTCTGAGATGAGGGGAGACCTCCCTCCTTTCTCACTGTTTGTACCTCAACTTCATCCATCGGGGCTCTGCTTGGACAATGCATAGTCACCATCGACGGGCATTGGCTGTCTCCTAATGTCACTAGTACAGAGACATTTGTTCTAGCCAGTAAATGAGTTCCGTAGTTTGAACAATGTCCCCCAAAGGCACAAGTGTTGAGATTTAAGATGCTTATGAGACTCGTGACCCATAAAGGTGTAAAAAAAAAAAATGTTGTATGTATGTCCGTGCTACTTAAATGAGCCCAGAAGCTCTGTGTTTTAAAAAGCTCCAGCCTTTTGCACAGCAAGGCTCTTTGCGTCCCTGTACTCCTGGGTCCCTTGTGCCCCTGTCTTTTGCCTCTCACTGGAAGTGCATGCTCTCTTCCTAAATGGTCTCTGCTTATTCTGCAGCAGTGTGTCTCTGCTCAATTCTTTGCTCAGAGACACAAGAAATGGTATTGTGAGGGACTGGCTTAGGCATTAAAAGTGGACAAAGTAGCGGGTGGTGGTGGTGCGTGCTTTACTCCTAGAACATGGAAGGCAGAGGCAGGTGGATCCCTAAGTTCCAGCCAGCCTGGTCCACAAGGGGAGTTCCAGGACAGCCAGGGGGCTACACAGAAAAACCCTATTTCAAAACAAAAAAACACTACTCTTCCAGAAGTCCTGAGTTCAATCCCCAGCAACCACATGGTGGCTCACAACCATCTGTAGTGGGATCTGATGCCCTCTTCTGGCCTGCAGGCATAAATGCAGGCAGAACATTGTGTACATAATAAATAAATAAATCTTAAAAAACCAAACGAGCCGGGCGGTGGTGGCGCACGCCTTTAATCCCAGCACTTGGGAGGCAGAGGCAGGCGGATTTCTGAGTTCGAGGCCAGCCTGGTCTACAGAGTGAGTTCCAGGACAGCCAGATATACACAGAGAAACCCTGTCTCGAAAAACCAAAAAAAAAAAAAAAAAAAAAAAAAAAAAAAAAAAAAAAAAACCAAACGAACTGGACAAGGTGCAGAAGCCAGTTCGGGGTCCTCAGGAACCACAGCCTGAACAATCCGGGCCAAGTTCTGATGACAGTAAATGCTGTGAAAGAGAGACACATCTGGTCACCCAGAGAGGGCGCTACAGGGATCTGCTGGGGCTCAGAGAGACAGGGGGTGAGGGAAACCAAGACTTGAAGGAGGGGAAGGAATTAAGTGGGCAAAGAACCAGGAAGCTTTAATGGGAGTGAGGAAAAGCATTTGGGCAGAGAGAACTGCATATGCAAGCACTCTGTGGCCTCAAGAGAAGGCCAGAGTGGTTGAAATACCAAACTCAGGAAGAGAGAAGTGCCCAGGGAGGCAGGGGTCAGGCTGGGATAGGCTTCAGAAGCCAGAGTAAGAAGTTTTACTTTTGGCCTGAGCCACCATGTGTTTAAGTAGGGGTGTGATTTCTTGGCAGTAGGCCCATGGCCAGACTGCAGTGGTTCTCTGCCTCTGCCACTGCCCACCGTAAGGCCTCTTTGAATGCTATGCTACAGCCTCTTGGCCCCTCTAGCCCATTTTAGCCATTCTATGGGCTACATAGGAACCGGTGTGTGAAGCACAACGTGTAAGCTTCCGGTTAACATAACTGGTTAGAATAGCATAAAGGAGCCGGTGATTACAGCCAGCTATCAGAAGGAATCAGGGCCATCGGTAAATGGTGACCAGCTAAACTGACATGGCTTATGTGCCTGTTGTCATTCAATAAATTCAAAAGATCTGACATTGTAGAAAGTCACAAATGATGCTCATCTGTGTTCCTTGCATACATGGCTGTTATCCTCTACAACACATAAACCCCATCCTTTGTGTTACTCCAAACCTGCACAGCCTGTTTGCACACTGTCATAGTACTCTGTCTTGTCTTTCTTGGAGGGAATGCAACGTTGAGGCAGAGTGGCCGAGAACTTGGTACCCTCCCTCCTCAGCCTCCCAAGTGCTGGGATTCCAGGCATGTGCCACATCTGGTTTAAAGTTTTGTGGGGATGATATTTGGAGGACTGGAGGGGCTAGAGAGATGGCTCCCAGTTAAGAACACTTACTGCTCTTGCAGAAGGCCCAGGTTCAGTTCCTAGCACCCATACTGGGGGCAGAGGTTTACCATTTCCTATAACTCCAGCTTCAGGGAGAGAATCTGCTGCCATCTTCTGGCCTCTATGGGTACTGCACACACAAACACACACACACACACACACACACACACACAATAAAGTCACTCATATATATAAATTTTTAAAAATCTTTAAAGTCTTCTCATTTTCTATATGTGTGTTTCTCAGCAATTTCTACCAACTGAGGTTAGTTTAAGACTTTGAGGGGCAGTCAGAATAAGTCAGCCCCTCCCCTCACAGCCCCACTTGACCAGCAAATGCTGGCCTGTACTAGTAGTAGTGCTTCTTGCCAGCACAAGCCTGCTAGCCAGGACTTGGTGCATGTTAGTAACAACAGGTGGAATTTGGAAAAAGCATATGCTGTGTTAACCTTTGCTGGTCCTGCTGATAATAAAAGTAGCCAGCATTTCCTGAAGTCTCCCCATGTGAGAGGCCTCCTACTCCATAGAGTTTCCTTTATGCAATGGCCCATGGAGAAGATATATCATTTGCCCAAGATGGCATTTTGGTAGAACAAGGGCAGGAGTGCAGAGCCTGTCTGCTTTGCATTACGTCTGTACACTGCGGTTCTCCCAGAATACTGTTCTTCATTTCTAGATAGTTCCAGCTGGTCACTGCTCTCCCATGCAAGACCTCTCTGCAGGCCACCACTGGAATAGGCCAACTGCAGAATCATTTCAGTTGGGTCCCTAGAAGCTTTGGAAGCCTCAATGCAGAGGTGGAGCTGGCTCTGGAAGGACTGAGCATGCGTCTCAGGACTCTTAGCATAACTCAGTGACAGCTGTGTTGTCTGATCTTGGTTGTTAACCAGGCTGGAAGGAGCAAGGCCTGGGATGGGAGGAAAGCAAGCGCTGGGTGTGAAGGCATCCCCTAAGACAGAACATGGGTGGCACCGGGCAAGAAGCTAAGGGTGGGATGGAATACAGGAGAAGTTTCTAGCACAGGTATGCTCGCTCTCTGTTTCCCCACTGTCATGGGCGAGCAGCTCCTGTCACTCACCCCTCTCTGATGCACAGAGCAGCAGGGCCAACCTCCCAAACCGGGGAATCAAAGGAGTCTTTCCTCTCATATTATTAACTGTTTTCAACGCCGTGACAAGATCCCTGCCAGAGCAACTTATGGGAAAAAAGGCTTCTCTGGGGTCATAGGTCAGAGGGATTTGGAAGGCTTGAGGGATGGAGGGGCTCAGACTGTGGCAGCAGGGACTTGAATCATGGCCCGTTCACATCAGATGGATCAGAAGACAGAGAGAATGAGTCCGCAGCAGGGCCAAGCTAAAACTCAAATGCTTGCCTTCCGCGACCCACTTCTGCCTGCTGTGCTGCCAGCCACATACAGTCCGTGTCTTGTGCCCTTGAGGCTGGGAAGATAGATCAGTTAGTGAGGGGGGACCTGAGCCTGGATCCACAGCACACAGATAAAAAGCTGGAAATGGCTGGACAACTGGGAAAGCAGAGACAAGATGATCACGAGCGCTAACTGGCTGGCTGGAAAGTCTATTGTGCTCCAGCTTTAGTGAGAGACCTTGCCTCAAAAAATAAAGTGGAGAAATTGAAGTAGACACTTGATGTTGATCTCTGCCCTTGGCCTCTGCACAAGCTCACTCTTACACATGCCCTTGCATGCACGTGCACATGCCACACACACACACACACATACACACACACACAAATACCTACATAGATACACAAAACAAACCATGACAAAGAAAAACACTGTCACCAACTGGTAACCAAATGTTCAAAGTATGAGCATGTTTTTGTGTGTGTGTGTGTGTGTGTGAGTGTGTGTGTATGAGCATGAGTGTGAGCATGTGTTTGTGTGTGTGTATGAGCATGTGCATGTAAGCATTTGTGTATTAGCATGTGTGTGTGAGCATATGTGTGTGTGTGTGTGTATAAGCATGAGTGTGAGCAGGTGTTTGTGTGTGTGTGAGCATATGCATGTAATCATGTGTGTGTATGCATGTGTGTGTGTGAGCATGTTTGTGTATGTGTGTGCTTCGGTGCAGGGAGAGACCATCTCTCATTCAAACCATAATATCTATTTTAAACTGTTTCTCTCAGGCATTTGTTGCTCTATGAAAAATTGGACTGACACAATAGCCCATGTTCAAGAATTGTCTGTACAAAAGGATAAAATCACTGTCCTACTCAGATATAAAACACCCATCTTAAATATCTTCCTTAACTCGTTATTGAGAAAAGCAGAAGATGTTAAAACCATCTCAAAGGAGAATCCACATCACAGACACTGTCCATCAGTGATAGCGACACAATGGAAGCCCAGATGGATCCCTCTGCAGTCAGGGAAGCCAATAGCATCTCTGTCAGATGTGTATGCAGGTCACAGACAGGAGCTAGCTCACTCGGTCAGTTTGCTGCCATTTATAGATTTTGGACTAGATGTAGCGCAGCAGTGGGATTTCTGCCTAGCGTGTGCAAGGCCCTGTTTTGATTCCCAGCATTATGTAAGGAAAACAAAAGCCAAAAATATTTTATACAGTACTTGGGAGACTGAGGCAGGGGGATGATGAATTTGAGGCCAGCCTGGTTTAAGGACAACCTGCCAAGAATGTTCCTGTGTACAAGCTTGAGAGCTGAGGTTGGCTCCCACTCCAGCATGGCAGCAGCCATTTTGTTCCATGCCCGCCAGCTATTTCATATTGTTGCTGTAACAGGCCCGCCAGTCATTGACACAGAAAAATAATTAGACCCAAAGCAAGGTCAGGCTGATCACATATCCTGTTATGTTCTATATGTTAGTTTGTTAACCTTAAGAAATTCCACAAAGCTTTACATAGGACCCATCAAATTAAAGATCAATATGAACTGTTCTGTCTAACATGGCTTGAAGCAGAGCTGACCATTGGGCTGCACTTCCTACACCTGTGTCCTAGCTCAGTATACTTTCTGGGTTTTTTTTTTTCCTTTATGAGCTGACAAGAAAGATATTCTTGGCCAAGGCTCAGTCCAAATTCTGAGATATGGTCCTGATCCATCAGGGTATGCATTAGGTATCCATTAGGGTATGCATTCAATAAACCATCCCTGTCTGACTGAGATTGGTGTTTGTGTAGTCTGTGGGGTGACTTATGGGCCCCAACAATGAGGACTTCAATTCAGATCCCTAGCACTCCAAAATACCTGGGCGTATCTATAATCCAAGTGCTGAAAAGGACGAGGCAGGGGGATTTCCGGAGCTTGCTGGTCAGCCAGCTTGGCTCAACAGTCAAGCTCCACATTCAGTGAGAGGCCCTGTCTCAAAGGTGGAAATAGAGTAAGGCAGGCAGCTTTGGCCTCTACACATACCAGTCACCGTGACCAAACATCTGACAAGAAACAGCTTAAGGGGGAAAAGGCTTATTTTATCCGTGTCGGGGTTAGAGTCCAGTATGACTAGGAGGAGCAGATCCCAGCTGTGTGGACACAAACTGGCTTATGCTGGACATCATCAGGAAGCAGCAAATGGAAACATGGTGCCCAGCTGGCTTTCTCCTGTGTGTTCTTTCTGTCAGTCTGGGACCCCAGCCTGTGGGATTGAGAGGGTGCTGTTCACATTCAGTGTGGGTCCCCTCTCAGTTAATCCTCTCTAGAAATGCCCTATAGACACACCCAAAGGCTAGCCTCATCCATGTCCTGGGTATTTATTAATCCAGTCAAGTTGTCAGCCAAAAAATTAGCCATCACTCTATCCATCGATGGCTTGAGGCTAGAATAGACCACAAGCCAAGGGAATCAGTGATCTCTAGATGCTGGAAAAGGAGAGGAAATAGTTTCTCCCTGGAGCCTCCAGGAGCCCAGCTCTGCAAACTTTGACTCAGTAAGGTACATTCTGGACTTCTGACTTCCAGAGCTTAGGGCTCTGTGTGTGTGTGTTTGTGTGTGTCTGTCTGTGTGTGTGTCTTTGTGTGTGTCTGTGTGCCTGTTTTCATGTCCTGGGAATCACTATGAGGGCCTTGTGTCATGCTAAGCACATAATCTAACCCTGAGTATATACATCTGTCTTAGTCGGGTTTCTATTCCTACACAAACATTATGACGGAGAAGCAAGTAGGGGAGGAAAGGGTTTATTCAGCTTACACTTCCACATTGCTGTTCATCACCAAAGGAAGTCAGGACTGAACTCAAGCAGGTCAGGAAGCAGGAGCTGATGCAGAGGCCATGTTACTTACTGCCTTGCTTCCCCTGGCTTGCTCAGCTTGCTTTCTTAATAGAACCGAGGACCACCAGCCCAGGGATGGCACTACCCACGAGGGGCTCTCCCACCCTTGGTCACTAATTGAGAAAATGTCTTACAGCTGGATCTCATGAAGGCATTTCCTCAAGGGAGGGTCCTTTGTCTGTGATAACTCCAGCGTGTGTCAAGTTGACACACGAAACCAGCCAGTCCAACATCCCACTACTAAACTACATCCCAGCCCGATTTCCATTGTTTTCAGTCACCAGGTTGTTCCAGGGGCGATAGAAAATGTTACTCCCCCATTGATCAAAACATAAGCTCGCAGAAAGGTCACTCGTGCCTACAAAATCAGGCTGCACTCTAGTTCGCCTTGATTGGAGAGAAAGGTTTGGAATGGTAATCTATAGACACACATTGGTGTGGATTAAGATGAGGGATTTCAGTTCGGGTGGATCCCTGTCTTTCTGGATTCCCAGGCTGACCTCACCCCCAAAGTGACCTTTCCTACCCACCCTTTAGAGAACTTGAAGACACAGGCCCCCATGAGACTCCAACTTGCCTCCTTAAGGCTAGTCAGAGCTGATAAAATCATCTCAAACAGGACAAGGAGAGACATTGTTCCCAATTAGAGTCTAGTAAAGAGGGGCCATTGCTCATAAACGTAAAGACATTAATTAGGAGAGTTGCTGCGGAAAGGAGAGAGAGACCAATGAGAAAAGGATTTTTTTTTTCAGTACTGGGAACCAAATCTAGGTCACATAACCTACTCCCAGCCCAGTGTGTGGCTTTTCGGCATTGCATTTTAGCTTACAAATCGTTCAACAACAAAAACAGCAGCAGTCACGATAGCAAAAACCCTCCCTTATGTACCCAGAAAAAAGTTTTTAAAGACATCAATAGCCGGGCGGTGGTGGCGCACGCCTTTAATCCCAGCACTTGGGAGGCAGAGACAGGCGGATTTCTGAGTTCAAGGCCAGCCTGGTCTACAGAGTGAGTTCCAGGACAGCCAGGGCTACACAGAGAAACCCTGTCTCGAAAAACCAAAAAAAAAAAAAAAAAAAAAAAAAAAGATATCAATAATATTTCAAACTACTACTTTCCCTAATCCGTTCATTCAGTCCTGCGTGATTCTTTTTGGTCCTAGGAAAGCCTCATGTAGCCCAGGCTAGCCTTAAACTTCCTATGTATGGAAGATAAGCTTGAATCCTGCCTCCACCCCTCAAGTGCTGGGATTAGATGTGGTGTGTGGCACTGTGCTTGGATCACATGTAATTAATTCTTGTTTCTGGCTCTTGAGTTAGAAACCTAATGACGTCACCTGCTTCTAGGCAGAAGAGTCCTAACTCTCCAGCTGGTACAGCCTGGGGTTGTCTGAGTGATGACAGCTAAAGTCTGCAGGACATGGTTGAAAGAACCAGAAGTTTGAAGTACCTGGTGCTCTTCCCCCTGCATGAGGAAGGGGAACCCTGAGTGATTCTTTGTTGAAGACAAACTCTTGGCCGTAGCTTATTGCTGAGTCATCAGAAAAGCCTCAGGGTAAAATAAAATCTCTCTGTTGCAGCTTTACAGAAAGAAACAAAATTAATTAAGTAGACCTAGGGACCCATGATCCATCCCTTTTCTGTCTTTGTGGTACGGGAGACCAAGCCCAGAGCTGTGCATACCAAGCACATGCTCTGCCCCAAAGCCATACCTCGAGCTCCATCTGAGCTCCCTGAATTTGTACCTGACCTTACATGCAGAAAAATACATAAAGAGAAATGGCTTGCCGGGCGGTGGTGGCGCACGCCTTTAATCCCAGCACTTGGGAGGCAGAGGCAGGTGGATTTCTGAGTTCGAGGCCAGCCTGGTCTACAGAGTGAGTTCCAGGACAGCCAGGGCTACATAGAGAAACCCTGTCTCAAAAAAAAAAAAAAAAAAAAAAAAAAAAAAAAAAAAAAGAGAAATGGCTTGCAGCTTCCATCAAATTCTCAGAGAAAGCTATGTCCCTAGCACCAGATGGGCCCTGACAACTCCCACCCACCTCGAGCCCCACCCACCCCCTTTGAGGTCTGGAACAACCTGAAGCTCCAGCAATCTTTTCCAGTCTTCTTGATAACAAACACACCTGTCCTGGCCCTCACTTCTTCTAGCCACTGTTGAGCGGTTGTGCTATTTTTTCTTAATATTTCAATACACGTCCGTATATAAGTAATAACAGTCCTAAATCCTTCCGACCTTTATATTTAGACCCATCACTGCTTTGAGAGAAGAACCAGAAGCCTGGAACAATGTAGCATCTGAACAACTGTAGCAGTACCTTAGGATAATGCTTGCGTCCTGAATTGTACTGACATGAATGACGGTCATGGGAAGCATGTCCTTATAGACTGTCAAAGCTCCCAAGGACAGAGACTGACGCTCACATGGGACTGTAACCTAGCAAGACTTCCTTACAGCTCACCTGCTAATCACACGGAAAAGCACAGTAGCCGAACAGTGGGGGAGCTGTGGCAAGCATTATTCTTTTTTAATTTTTAGAGTTTACTTAGGGCCTGAGGACCTGAGTTTAAACCCTGGAACCCACAGAGTGGAAGTCGAGAACTGACTCTGGAAAGTTGACCTCTGACCTCCATGTATGCGCAGTGACATGAGCGCACATACACAACAAATAGATATAAATCCAATAAACATGACTATTTATATTTAAAACTCGATGTGTGTGTGTGCAAGTGAGTGGAGAACATGGATTGACACTTCACCTTTCTCCACTTATTTACTTTTATTAATTAATTTATTTATTGACTATATATCCTGATCACTGCCCCCTCCCTCCTTTCCTCCCAGTCTCACCTTTCCAACCCCACCTTATTTTTTTTTTAAGATTTATTTTTATTCTTACTGTATGTATCTGTATGTATATGCATGACAGTGCAGAAGCCCTGAGGCCAGCGATGTCAGTCCCTGGAGGTGAAGTTAGTTATGAGCTTCCAGATGTGGGTGCTGGGAATCGAACTCAGGTCCTCTGCAAGAGTAGTATGTAGTCTAAGCCAGTGCGCCGTCTCCGCAGATGTCCTCCTTATTTTGTGAGACAAAGTCTCTAAACCTGGAGTACACTGATTGATGCAGCTGGATGGGCTGGCCAGCGAGTCCCAGGGATCCTCTTGTCTTGGCCTCCCTCCCCAGAGCTCTGTGACAAGCAAATGTTGCTGCCTTAGGCTGGGTTAGTCCCAAACTTGCAGCTATCCTCCTGCTTTGGCTTCTCAAGTTCTGGGATTACAGACAAGGGCTATCATGCCTGGCTCACAAACATCTTATAGTAATTAAAGCTATCCTCACCAGTAAGCCTTCTGGTGTGAGGCACCGCAATCACTTCTGTGAGGTTCCTGGTAAAGGTGCAGACATGACCTTACTCCCATCGCACAAAATCACCAGGACCAGGCCAGACTGGGACAGCTACAGAATCTAGAAAACAGCACATGGAAGGCTGAGGGTAGCCTCAGAGTGAAGGAGACAACGGCCAGGCTGGGGAGAGCTTAGCATGCTGGGCCAGGATGCTTGAGCCCTGGGTTTGACATCCAGGTGAAGGAGTATGTACCACAGGTAGAACACAGGAGGCCCTAGGTTTATAACCCATCAACACACACACATACACACACACACACACACACACACACACACACGCACATACACACATGCACACACACACACACACACACAAGTAATTTAAAAGGCATTTCAAACATAAGACTCTGCCACCTCCCCCAGCACATTACAGCAGGTTAATAGCTTAGTCACAGACTCTCTGGAGGACTGTGACATTAAAATGTTAAGGAAGGGTGGCTGGAGAGATGGCTCTGTAGTTAAGAGCACTGACTGCTTCTATCGATCTTCTGGGTTCTATCTCCGACCGCCACTGTGGCTCTCAAATGTCTGTAACTCTAGTTCCAGGGGATCTCATGCCCTCTCTTAAGCCTCCAAAGGCTCGAGCCACACAAGTGGTGCATAGACATGCATGCAGGCAAGACACCTATACACATATAGTAAAAGTAAATAACCCTTTAAAAACTGCTGAGGGTAGTCAGAGCGGTGCGTGTGTGTGTGTGTGTGTGTGTGTGTGTGTGTGTGCATGTGTGATAGCAGGGTCATGTTACCAGTATAGGCTCTCCCCTCCCTGCTGGCTCCTTATCTAAAGGGTTAACGTAGCAGATAGCACCCACTTCAGAGACTCATCCGACTTCTCCCACGTCCCTTTCAGCTCTAGACGGATGCCCCACTTTCCATGGGAGAAAAAGCAGCTGGGAGAGAAGTGTGTAAGGGACCCCAGCAGCGGGATGACATAGAAAAGTCAGGAGGCATCTCCCAACCTCCGACCCTCAGCAGCTCCTCGCTGTCCCCAGGACCAAAGCACAAAAGTTCCCTCAACCTAAGAATAAAATATTCCACCCATTATTCTTGGGGAACAATCACGGTGTGTTTCTGGTTGTGTCAATGATTACTTGCTATTGCTCTGTGACTCCAAATAACTTTAGGTTCCCATAGCAACACGCTCAGCTTTGGAAGCTGACATTGTTCCCTAATCCATGTGGGAAGGAGCAATAATGGCTTCCAAAAATCTCATAGCAAGTGGGGGAGACCATGTCAGGAGGTGGAGGGTGGGGACAGCGACCAGTCATCAAGGATCTTGTCTGGCCAAAGACAGTAGACCTTCCTCGATCAACAGTGAGTGTCTAACCACTGGATGGGCCCCAGAGACCGCAGTCTGCTGAGATTGAGGCTTCAGAGAACATGAAGCCTTGCGATACTGGCAGGACCAAGGCCAGAGGTGAAGGTCTTGTGCCCCATCAAGTCTGAGGAATGTCATGAATCTTCTAAAGAGGATTTCATAGAAAAGATACTTGGAATTCAAAAGAAGTAAGTTGGCTTGGCAGATAAATATAATGGATGATCACAAGGTAAATTATCTGAGGGCCGTGTGCTGATGTTTGCTACCTGCTGTATAAGAAACGATTCCTTTACTCAAGGTACCTGACAGCAACCACGAAGTTTTCCCTGAACCAACTGGTGACCAATTCTCCATCTCCCAGGACACCAGAGGTCCAATAACTCAGTTCTGTCACTGCCCAAAGCACGGACATGAAATAGAAACCTGAGAGTTCTTTGGAAAGTCAGTCGTGTCAGATGGTGTTTTGATGGGGCAGACAGGTGAAGGAGTGTAGTCCTGAAGCAGACACAGGTGAAAGGACGCTTTCTTAAACTGGACATGTGAAGGAACGTTTCTCTGAGGTGGTCACAGGAGAGAAGTTGCTTCGTTAAGGCAGTCTGGGAAGGAACGTTTCGCTGAAACAGACACAGGAGAGAGGATATTCTGCTAAAAACAAGCACGTGAAAGAACTTGTGATAAAGAATTCTTCCCCAAGGTCCACCTTACATCGTGTAGCTGAGCTCCATTCTTCAGAACCCCATAGAGAGAAATGCACCAAAAAACTTTGGGTGGTGTGTTGATGCTTCTTGCCAGTTTCAAGGACTTGGGCTGATTGGCAGAGTGATGTCAGCTGAGACAGATGCACGTGCAGAGACAGCACGTGTTGGACATGTGATGTTTGGAGGGAGTATAAAAAGGACAGTGACAGCACCTGAGCTTGGCTTGCTTATAGACCTAGTTGTGCAACAGTTGTTGGCCTTGCATTTTCACTGAGCTGATCTTCGCTTCACTGAGAGAGGCAGCCAAAAACTTCTGGTGTTCCTCCGGGTCCCTCCTGCTGACTGGTGCTGAGGCTGAGGTCTGGCTGTCTCTGCTAGGTCATAACATCTCTGCTGCTATCCCAACACTACTGAACTGGACTGCTGATATATCCATGAAATGTTTTTTTGTTTGTTTTTTAGGTTTTTCAAGACATGATTTCTCTATGTAGCCCTGGCTGTCCTGGAACTCACTCTGAAGACCAGGCTGGCCTCGAGAAATGTTTTCGAGTGGATTGAACTGCTGCTGCCTGCTAACCTGTGAACTGAAGTGCCGATTTCCAGACAACACAGACGGGAGTTGCTCCAGAGAACTTTTCTAAATAGGTCCAGTCCCCCACCCCTGTATCCTTTCTTTCCCACTACCTCTGGTGGGTGGTAGGCTAGAAGGGAGATTAAAGCATTTAAGAACCATCATTAAAAATAAACATTGAAAAAAATTAAAGTTACACAGACCTCACAGGATGAGGGTTCAGTCCTACAAATCTGTCCAATGCCAAATATCGGTTCTATGTTTTTCTGGACTGGCTACACATGCAGGGTTCCCCAAGCCTCTCTTTGGCATCAATAATTTGCTAGATGAGGGTCACAGAAAAAGCAACTTTCTTGCTCTTGCTGATGTATTGTACACCAGAACAGCCAAGTGGAATTGATGCACCCAACTAAGTCAGGGGGCAAAGCCTAGATGATGCCCTCTCTAGGAGAACTCTCCCAGAACCTCAACACGTTCCTTCACTCCAAGGGAAATGTTACATGTATCTAATGTCATTGTCCAACTACTTTTAATGATTTATTTTATATACATTAGTGGTTTTGCCTGCATGTATGTCTGTGAGAGTGTGTTGGATTCCTTGGAACTGGAATTACAGACAGTTGTAAGCTGCCGTATTGTTGCTGGGAATTGAATCCCGGTCCTCTGGAAGGGCAGCCAGAGTTCTTAATGGATGAGCCATCTCTCCAGCCCATTGTCCAAATTTGTATAGAGGTCAATCCTGAGTCTATTATTGGCCCTCCACTAAGTTGCCATATTAGCATAAACTCAAGTGTGATTGAAAAGAGGGTTTCTTAAGAACTAGACAGTGTCACTGAGAAAATCAAAAGTCTTTAGGAACACTGGTCCAAGGGCTTCAGAAAAAATAATGGAAAATATCTCTTTTGATTGAATTGGATTCAAGTTATTGAAAAACATCTTGCTTTTAGCAGGAACTAGGAAACTTTAAAATACCCCATTACTAATATTGCTTGGTGTTTGCAAATTATTTATTTTTGTGTCATTTGTTTATGTAAAATAAACATTCATAGACCAGAGTAAAATTAAAAAGTGACTTTTAGCCATGTGGTGGTGGCACATGCCTTTAATCCCAGCACTTGAGAGGTAGAGCAGGTAGATCTCTAAGTTCAGACCAGCCTGATCTACAGAGTTAATTGTAGGTCAGCTAGGTCCACATAGAGACACTGTCTCAAAAACAAACAAACAGAAAACTACAACAAAAATCCCTGAGTTTTAGCCAAGAAATTCAACATTTCTAAAATAGAAAGAAACTTGTAAATTGCTGTTTTTTTTTTTTTTTTTGTGCTACGTTTATAGTCAGGCTCTGGTGCATGCCAGGCAAGGATTCTACCACTGAGCCTAACAAAGAAAGACGGGGGTTTTGTTTGTTTCTTTCTTCCTTTTTGAGACAGGGTTTCTTGTCGCCCAAGCTGGCATTCAATTCCCCAAGTAATTAAGGATGATCTTAAACTTCTGATCCTCCTGCCTCTACCTTCCAAATTCTGGAATTACAGGTATGTATCATCATGAACAGTTTACAGGGCTGGTGATTGAACCCAGGCCCTCATGCATGCTATGCAGTCCCTCTACCAACTGAGCCACAGCCCAGGAGGCAGTTTTTTAAACTAAAAACTGCTTTTTAATTGCTAAGGACATATTAGTTAAGCCCAACAGCTCATAATGTATAGGTGGAATCTTTCAGGGGTAATGCTCATTCCTTCAGAGTTCAAAACCGTAAACATCAAAGTGAAGATGAGACTTCAGAGAAGTCTTTGAAATTTGAAGACAGCTATTTTCTGTGATTGTCACAAACAGGTGGTTTTAACTTTGTTCTAGAAACCTGTAACCCTTGTAAATAGCGCCTCCTGGTGGCTAGGATAGGGAACAGTCTAACTTGCCTTTCCTATCAGATTTGGGTCTCTCTCTCTTTTCTTTTTTTTTGGAGAATGTTATTTCTATTTTCCCCCAGTGTTGCTAGTTGTCCAACAAATATTTGTAAGGAAAATCTATCATACTATAGAGCTAAGGCCTTGGAATCCATACTGCTTTATGCCCACCCCAGCCCCATGGATTTGTATTACTGGTGTGTGTGTGTTGGTGCTAGGACCTCATGTGTGCTAGGCAAGGACTCGACTACTAAGCCACACGTTCAGCCCCTAGTATTAGTTTTGAACATATAGTCAAACAGAAACTAACATAAATTATCCAAAAGACCCAGAGACACACTGCCTTCCAATTAATGGGCAACAGAGGACAGATAAGGGCAGTTTCCTATTCCATATTGTAGAAAGGAATGTGTGTGTGTGTCTGTGTGTTGGTGTTAGGACCTTGTGCATGCTAGGCAAGGACTCTACTACTAAGCTACACGCCCCTCACAAGATTCAAGGATGTGGCTGGCTGGCTGAGCAGAGGGGCGACACCAAGCTCTAAAATGACTGCCTTCATTTCCACCATAAACCCTTGGCCCATGATGAGCTGCTAAGATAACCATCTGCCTTCTCAGATCACTGGCTCTCTCTGAATAGAGGGCAACCCAAAGACTCAATTCCTGCTCACTGGCATTCATGGTGACAGGCAACATGAGCGTTGTTCTAGTTCTGAACAGTGTCTTCATGAAGCTAATTAATTTTTTTTTTTTTTTTTTTTTTTTTGCAGTAGTGGGAATCAAATTCAGGGTCTTCTGTGTGATAGGCAAACATTCCACTCAGGCCCCAGCCCACATTCTTATATTTAAGCTGACTCAGCTTGGTCATTTAAAGGAAAAATTTCCTTGTGGAACAATGTTCTTAGACGTTGGAGGGCTCTTCAGTTTTCCTAGTTTTAACTAAAACTAAAGGGAGGAACAAGGCCTTAAACCAGTGGCTTTCAACCTGTGGGTCGTGACCTCTTTGGGGCAGAATAATCCTTTCACAGAGGTTACCTAAGACCACTGGAAAACACAGACATTTACAATTAATAACCATAGAAAAATTAGTTATGGCATAGCAACAGAAATCATTTATGGTTGGGGTCGCAGCATGATAAACTGTATTAAGGGTAATAGGATGGTTGAGAACCACTGTCTTAATTGAAGGCCTAGTTCTGGCGTCTGCTGTAAGCTTACTAAGTGACTCACAGAAATACTTCCCCTTTGAGTCTTGCCCCTTTTTAAAATTGTGGTTTTTCAGGGCTGGGTTTCTCTGTGTAGCCTTGGCCATACTGGAACTTGCTTTGTGAGTCTTGCCAATCTTAAGTGTCATCTGCTTCCTCCTCTCTTTGCATTGTCCTCTGTGACATCTGTCTGTGAGATCAGTGGCCCAGACCTTGACTATTCCCTTCCTAATCCAGGCAGTGAGGACTCAGCCTCAGCTGCTTCTAGCAGTAAAGCACAGAACTTGCCTTGAAAGCTGACTGAAGGCAGACTGAGCTGGCAAGTGAAACTGATCAAAACTACTCACACAGCTGGATTCAACAGGTTACTGTAAGTTTGTATAATTCAACAAAGTGTCAGCATGTTGGCCATTATGTAATAGGCTTGTTTCCTGATTCAACCTTACCAGGCTTTATCTCATCTATAAAATGGGAAAACAAGAGCTGCAGTTTTCAAGGGATGATGCAAGCACTGGATTGTAGTGCATGACTGTGTATGCAAAGATGCTGCTATAACATCTTATAGAGCTGAATGTGTTGACCTAGCTTATACATGCTGTAATACAGTCATGCGGCACTGTGATGGGTCACCCCAGTCACCCTCCACATTTTACTGAGACTATGAAGTTAATAATTTTTGACAAAAATTTAACTATAAGGATAGAGTTTTGTTTTGTTGTTCCTCGTGATGCTGGAGCCTAAACCCAAGACCTTGGGCATGCTAGGCAAGTGCTATCTCTGAGCTGTATCACAGGTTGTCTTATAGCTCAGTTTTAAATGTTATAAAAATGTAATACCAATGACTTGTATGAGACATATAAATTAACAAGTCATAAAAAATACTTATAGAATCACCATGCTGACAAAAAGTAAGGTCTAGGGTCCTCTTTTCATGTCATACCCCTTGACCAGTCTGCCTTCCTGGCTTTGCTTTATAGCTTTGTGACATGTGTGGAATCAGTAATACTGTGACTTTTGTTGGAATTCTCGTTCACCATTGCTTATAAGATTCACCTAGTGTTGGGACCTCAAGTACATTGGCATTACCAGTCTGTGGTAGTTTGAATTTGCTTGGTCCATGAGAAGTGGCAGTATTAAGAGGTGTGGCCTTGGTGGAGGAAGTGTCACTGTGGAGGTGGGCTTTGAGGTTCTAAGCTCAGGCTATCTCCAGTGTGTAAGAGACCCTCCTGGCTGCCTGCAGAAGTCAGTCCTTCTGCTGCCTTTGGATCAAGATGTAGAACTCTCGCTCCTCCAGCACCATAGTTGCCTGTCTGCTGACATGGTTCCCACTATGATAATGGACCAAACCTCTGAACTGTATGCCAGGCCAATTAAATGTCATCCTTTACAAGAGTTGCCTTGTTCAGGGTGGGTGTCTGTTCACAGCAAGGAAACCCTAAGACATCTATCTTCATATATTGAAAATGGCTGTAGTCAGTTCAGTCATTAGAAGTAAATGGTAGATGAATTGCATGGCATGGTGCTTGCACAGCACTCATGAAGCCCTGGATTTATCTCTGGGAACACACACTGTTCTGGTTATTTCCCTGTTGCTGTGGTATACATCATGACCAAAGGCAACTTGGAAAGAAAGGGTTTATTTCAGCTAATACTTGCAGGTTACCCAACACTGAGAGAAGCCAGGGCAGGAACAGAAGCAGTCACCATGAAGGAATACTGCTTACTGACTTGATTCGGACTCTTTCTTCCTTTATAAAGACATATATTTGTATGAGGAATTTGCTTGCAAATATGTCTGGGCATCATGTGTGCGATTGGTGCCTGCTGAGGTCAGGTGTTGGATACCCTGGAACTGGAGTTATGAACAGCTGTGAGCTGCCCTGGGAATGCTAGGAATCAAACTTGAATCTTCAGCAACAAAAGCTTTTAACCTCTGAGTCATTATTTGTCCAGTCCACAGTTCCTTTTATACAGACCAGGATACCTACCCAGGGTGGCACTGCCTGCTGAATATTTATCAAAAATGTCTACAGACTCGGCCACCAGCTAATTTGATGGATCGATTCTTCAGCTGCGCTCTCCCTCTTCCCAGGTGACTCAAATTTGTTTCAAATTGACAAAAAACTAACAAGCACACACACATAATCCATGTTGTATGTAGCACAGGTTAACTTTATGTGAAAGAACAGTTCATTCTACTTTTGGAATCTGCCATCTATTGAATATGTGTGTTACACATGCATGCACGTGTACCATGGCATGTGCAGTGGTCAGAGGACAACTTTGTGGAGTTGGTTCTCTTCTTTTACCTTTCTTATACATTTATATAGGTGCAAGTGGTCAAATCCCATCATCAGGCTCGTGAAGCAAGCCAACAAGCAGACCTGGTTCTACTTTTTGACATTTACAAATGATTTTACTATCAACTTATTTTATCTTTTTGTTTCAAGACAGGGTTTCTCTGTGTAGTCCTGTTATATCCTAGAACTCACTCTGTAAGGCATGTTGGCCTCCAACTCATGTACACCCATCTGCCTCTGCCTCCAGAGTGCTAGGACTAAAGGCATATGCCATCATGCCTGGCCAAATATTTATTTTTAAATGGGTCTCATTATGTAGACCAGCCTGGCCTCCAACTCGACTCATTTGCCTCTGCTGGGATCCAGTGCTGGGATTAAACGCCTTCATCACCACACCAGGCCAACATTCATTTTGCCATGTGGTATGTGTACATGTATGTATGCATTGTTTGCATGCACAGAAGTGCACATGTAACATCAGACATCTTCCTCAACCACTCTCCACTTTATTGAGGAAAGGTCCCTTGTTGAACTCAGAGCTCTTGAATGTGGCTAGTCTAGCTAGAGGCTAGCCTCAGGGATTATGTATCTCTACCTAACCAAGTGCTGGGACCATAGGAGGGGTGAAAAGAGCCACCAGACCACCCAGCTTTGTAGATTGGTTCTGGGGATCTGAACTGTGTTTTTTTGTTTGTTTGTTTTTTAAAGATTTATGTACGTAAGTACACTGTCGCTGTCTTCAGACACACCAGAAGAGGGCATCAGATCTCACAATAGATGGTTGTGAGCCACCATGTGATTGCTGGGAATTGAACTCAGGACCTCTGGAAGAGCAGACAGTACTCTTAACCACTGAGCCATCTCTCCAGCCCTGAACTGTGGTCTTCTGCTCCTCAGGCTAACACTATTCACCAACACATCTCCCCAACCCTGTTTTGTTTTGTTCTTGAGATAAGGTCTCATCCTAGACTGATCTCTCACTACCATAGAGCTGATGATCCTGCCTCTGAAATTACAGCCGTTGTGTCATGTCTGCCACTAACCTCATCTGTACACAAACACACACTTTTTTTGGGTTTGTTTTTATTGTTTTGAGTCAGGGCCTCACTATGTATTTTTGACTGGCCTGACTCTCTGTTTCCCAAGTGCTGGGATTAAAGGTGCAAACACCACCACTCTAGCTTCTATAAATATTCTTATGTATCCTATGACAAGTTTTTCTTGGGTACAAATTTAAAGAGGGACAGCACTTTGCTGTTGGATGTATGTTTACATTTACTCTGTAAAAATAAGCTTTTCTGGGTTGGAGAGATGGCTCAGCAGTTAAGAGCACTGACTGCTCTTCCAGAGGTCCTGAGTTCAATTCCCAGCAAACACATGGTGACTCACAACTATCTGTAATGGGATCCGATGTACTCTTCTGGTGTGTCTGAAGCCAGTGACAGTGTACTCACAAACTTTTCTTATAAAGTAGTTGTTCGAATTCAGTTTTCTTTTGGCTTTTGAGACAGGGTTTCTGTGTAGTACTGGCTGTCCTGCAACTTGCTCTATAGACCAGTCTGGCCTTGAACTCAAGAGCCCAACCTACCTTTAATTCCTGAGTGCTGGGATTAAGAGCGTGTACCCCTTCCACCCCCACTGCCTGGCTTTCAGTTTGTTATTGCATGTATTATTTATATACTCACAGGAGGGGCGTGCCAGCCATGGCATGCATGTGGGGTCAGAGGACAGCTTCCTGGAGTTGGTTCTTTTTTCTTATCAAGTGAGTCTCAGGGTTCAAAGCAGTTGACTGGCACTCTGGTCCCTCTCAGTCTCCTTATGAAAAGAATGCCATTATGCAAGCAGGATTTTGTGGAAATGATGGAAACTGGCCAGATTCTTCAGTGCAAGAGGGAAGCTGGCTACATTTGTCATAAGAAATTATAGATCTGGAGTTTACTACCACACTACACACTACTTGCTAGGCATGAGTGAGCCACCTCCTAACCAGTCAGGTCTTCAAATGACTGAATCCTGAGAGAAAAAGCCAGAATCACTCAGACCATAATTTTTGTTGTTGAAACAAGATCTCAGCTTTTTATGTCAGTGTTAGGGATCCAGACTCAGGTTTCCATGCTTGCACAAAGGCATTTATTTCACCAACAGAAAACCAGCCACCTTGAATTGGCTATGCAGATAAGGGTAACCTTGAAATCAGAATCTTTTCATTTTTGTGTGTGAATGTATGTCACATGTGTATAGGTACCAAGGCCAGAAGGAGGGCATCACAATCCCTACCATATCCCTTGCAGTTGGAGTTACAGTCACTGGAGGTTGAGAGCTGAGAACTTCAGTCCCCTGGGAGAGCAGGAAGCATTGTTATTGCTGAGCCATCTCTCCAGTCCCCCATCTTGAACCTGGGTTGTATGAATATGAAGTGTTTGTGTGTACATGTGTATAAGCCAGAGGTTGGGTACTTCCTCTTTCTTTTCACACCGAACCTGGCTGGAGCTCACCCAACTTGGCTAGAGTGGCTAGCCAGTGAGTTCAAGGGAGCCTCCTTTGTCACCCCAATGTTAAGATTACAGATGTGCTGTTATCTTTTAAGATTCTATGTGTTAGCCTGCATGTTACATGTGTTCCGAGCTCATGCCTGGCATCCTCAGGCCAGAGGAAGGTGTCAGATCTTCATCTGTTTACAGTTTTGAGTCACTGCTGTGGGTCTTGGTGTTCTTAACCACTGAACCATCTGTCTAACTCCCAAGCATCTTTTTTAATTGCTCAGATTTTTAAAAAGCTTAAGACTTTATTATGTTTTATTGTTGTGTATGTGTGTAGTTGTGTGAGCTCATGTGCCCCACATTCATGTAGGATCCTATAGAGCAGAAGAGGACATTAGACTGCTGTGAGTCACCATATGGGCACTGGGAATTGAACCCAGCTACACTGACCCCTAAGCTATGTCTTCAGCCTGAAACTATTATTTTTTAAATTATGTGTAAGTATGTGCGTGCACATGAGTGCAAGTGCTCACAGACAGCAAGTATTAAATCCTTTGAGAGCAGCTGTAAGCTGCCTGACATGGGTGCTGGGAATCAAACTCTGGTCCAGTCTGGAAGAGGAGTATGTGCTTTTAATTCCTGAGCCTCTACGACTGTTAACTTGCTCAGCCTTTTGTCAGTGTTGGGGACTCACCTCAGGTTCTCAGGCTTACACAGCAAGCATTTCATCAACAGAAGTACCTACTAAGCCACACTGAACTTTGGATCTTCTTGCGGGCTAGGGTGATAGGCATGAGCCACCACATCCATTTATAAGGGGCTGAGATGGAAACCAGGGCGTCTCCAGTGCCAACTGCTACATCCCTAGGATTCTTTTTTGTTTCTTCTTGTTGTTGTTTTTAAAAAGATTTATTTTATGTATATGAGTACACTGTAGCTGTCTTCACATAGCTACAGATTGAGGGCTGTAGACCAGGCTGTGTAGACCTCAAACTCAAGACATCAGACACACCAGAAGAGGGCATCGGATCCCATCACAGACTGTTGTGAGCCACCATGTGGTTATGGGACTTGAACTCAGGACTTCCAGAAAAGCAGTCAGTGCTCTTAACTGCCGAGCCATCTCTCCAGCACCCATCACTAGATTTTTAAAGTCCATTTTCTGCTAAAGTACAGGGAAGTAAAAAACAGCCCAATTTACATTTATGTACTTATTTTCTGATACAGGGTCTCATTTGAGTCAGGCTGGCTATGAACTTACTATGTAGCTAAGGCTGGGTTTGACCCAATGCTCCTGCCTCTACCTCCTAAGTAATGGGGTTAAAGGTGCACCACTACCCCTGGCTCTGAGTGACCTTTACATCCATGGTTTTTACTCTTTTCACTTCTAGCACCAAGTCAAGCCATTCAAGAAAGCTAAGATGCAGCTTAGTGGTAGACAACATATAAAACACTCCTAGGCTCAAAACCTAGTCTCTGTTTCCCTCCCTCCCTCCTCTCTCTCTCTCTCTCTCTCACACACACACACACACACACACACACACACACACACACACACACACACACCCTGTGGCACTTTAAGAATGGTCCCCTCTTAGGGTCAGATATTTTAATGCTTAATCACCAGGGAACAACACTATCTTAAGGAATTAAAAGGATTAGGAGGTGTGCTCTTACTGAAGGAAGTGTGTCACTAGGGTTGGGCTTTGAGGTTTCAAAAGCCCATACCAAGCCCAACTCTCACTCTTTGCTTAAAGATAAGGATGTAGCTCTAAGCTACTGCTCCAGTGCCTGCCTATCTGTAGGCATGCTCCCCACCACGATAATGGACTGACCCTCTGAAACTGTGAGCTGGCCCCAGTTAGATGCTTTCTTTTTTAAGAGCTGCCCCAGTCATGGTGTCTCTTCACAGCAATAAAATAGTGCAAATCCACTCTCATACATACATACATACATACCAAAAATTTAAAAACAGCTATATCATTACACTACCTTTTGGGTTTGTTGAGACAGGGTCTATGTATCCCTGGCTGCCTTGTAACTTGCTATGTAGACCAGGCTGGCCTTGAGCTCATAGAGATCTGCCTGCCTCTGCCTCCTGGGCACTGGAATGAAAGACATGAGTCACCATTGCCTGGCTACATTATTCTTAAAACTACTTGGTTGTTCACTAATATATGCTCCTTTTCATACACTCAAGACTTAACATAGCACCTGTGACGGGTTTCTGTGTGGACCAGATTATCTCCAGGATCAGAGAACTAAAGCAGCCACATACAAATAGTGAAACAGCAAAGGATTTTTTTCAGAGAACTAAAGCAGCCACATACAAATAGTGAAACAGCAAAGGATTTTTTCACTCAGCCCAACCAGGCCAGGCTAAATCAACCCACTGCCCTAGGTCCCCGATATGTTCCAGTCTATAGAGGTAATTACTAGGGACTGGCAGAGAGCTGTGTAGGTCAGTGACACGTGTGTAGATAGGCAGGCTGGTCTTTTACACAAAGATGGGTATGTGTACAGTTCATGGAAGATGAAGTCCCAGGTTACTAAGTGCTCTGGTGGGAACAGACATGTGTACTGCAAGCCAAGCATGCTAAAAAGCAGCAACCTAGGATGCCAAGGCCAGTGAAGGAGTGGTGTGTGTGTGTGTGTAAGTCAGAGAACAGTCTCTGTGTAGCCCTGGATGTCCTGGAACTCCCTCTGTAGACCAGGCTGGCCTCAAACTCACAGAGATCCAACTGCCTCTGTCTCTGAAGTGCTAGAATTAAAGGCGTGTACCACAATGCCCAGCAAGAGCACTCGTGGAACAGTTTCTTCAACTAAAAATGAAATTCCTCTAGATATCAGACCAAGAGTTTAAAGTCAGAATAATAATCCCTAGAACTGAATGTAAGGTAGCTATGAATGCCAAAGCCAACACAAGGCCTCCCCTTCTGGCTGCTCATCAGCCTTAACCAGCTCATCTCAGTTCAAATCCATGCTCCTTTTCTCAACAGGGGCTGACATGAAATCTGCATCTCCAGGTGCTAAAAACACAGACTCAAATAGCACAGCCACTTCCAGAAAAAGATTTTGCAGGGCTGGAAATATAACTCTGTGGTAGAGACTTGCCTAGTATGCCTCAGAGTTTAGGTTCAATTCCCAGCACCAGCACCAAACACAAAAAATTTAATTCCTTGAAACTGAAGTTACCATCTGACCCAACAATTCCACTCCTAGTTATGGTCCTAATGGAAATGAACAGATGGGCACAGAAAACCTTACACAAAGTCCAGTATGTTGTTCAACCCAGTGTCTATCAACTGAAAAATGCAAAAGAGATACACATCTACTGAAGGCATGTTACTTACTCACCTATAAAAAATGAACAAACTTTGACAAATGCTACAACACACATGAACCCTCGACACACTAAATGAGAGCAGCCAGCTACAGACGTCAACATAATATATGCACTTATGCATATGAAAAGTTTGGAATAGGTCGACTGAAAAGACAGAAGGTAAAGCCATAGGTTAGGGAAGGAAGAAAGGAAAAAGATGGGGGTCTTTGTTGGAGGGATGGGAGCCCACAAGATTGAACCTGGGACTTTATGAGTGCTTGGCAGAAACTACAGCTGAGCTGCAGCAGGAGTGTATGAAAATTAGACAGCAATGGAGCTGACAACTGTGCTCAAGTCCATCTAAAGTACACTGTGAATGAACTATGTGAACTGAATTATTTCAGTAAGACTTTTTATTTTGTATTTAAGACAGGACCTTGTTATGTAGTCCACGTGTCACTGTGCCCCAAAAAAGACACCCAAAATTTTCAAGTTGAGCAGACCTACTGAGAACCTAACCTACATTTGAGTAGATTACATAATGGAATGTCTGAGAAGTAGTAATTCTACAACAACTATGGCCAAGTTGTTCTTCTAATTAACCTTATTCTTCACAGGCCAATCTTGGTTTTACTAGGGCATAGTTCTTCATTTTAATGGACTAGGGTTGAACCCAATACCTTACCTACAGCAGGGAAAGCCCCTTAAGGTTTTGACTCCAGGGTCTTACAGCATGGCCCAAGTTCTTCCTGTCTCCCCAGACTGCAAGGACTATACAGGTGCATGTAGAGCGACTCCTTGTCTGTCACAATTGGTCAAACTACATGAGTCAACACTTTTTAGACTGATTTCGAAAACTCTGTTTTTCTATTAAAATTGTGCACTTTCAGTGCTGAGTAGAACCTGTAACAAATTGTGTCTGTTTTTCTGTTAATCCTGCTTACACCCTAGTCCTGGAGAGGCAGCAGTTAACACATAAACAGTCATCAAAGAACTAGAATCTAAGAGGAAATGAGGCAAAATACCCAATGAGTTTAGACAAGAGTTTATTAAAGTAACAGCAGGTTTACAGAGTGGCACACAGCCGTGAAGAGGCACGGAGGTCTGCGCACAGCACAGCACAGCACTTACCTCCCTTCCCTGGGCAGCTCAAGGAGGATTTCTTCCTCTCTTCCGCACAAAGTCTACTCTGTTTCTAAAAGAATCCTAGGGAGAGTCTCAGTAGTCAGTTTATCATGATTTAACAGTAAAGAACAAAGTCCTCCCCTCTCCCAAGTCTACATTCTAAAGAGAAAGCAGCCCCTTGTTCCAGATCTTTTAAGTCTGTGTCTGGGGAAAGGAGGTTCGCATGCAGACTGGCAGCTTAGAGTCAGAAGAGAAGGAACTTCTGACTCTGAAAGCCCTAAGCTACTGGCGCATTAATCAATTTTCATCATTAATTGAACATTCCTATTTTATCTTCCTTCCTTTTTGTTTGGTTTGAGTCCTGACTGTACAGCCCTGGATAGCTTAGAACTTGCTATGAAGACCAGATGACCAGCGACCTACCTGCCTCTGCCTCTGAGCATAAGGTATGCCATTACACCTGACATTTCTTTCTTAAAAAAAAAAAAAAAAAACTAACACAAATTTTATTAAGAACCTGAATGTTGTGGGCTAGAGAGATGGCTGAGGGGTTAAGAGCACTGGCTGCTCTTCTAGAGGTCCTGAGTTCAATTCCCAACAACCACATGGTAGTTCACAACCATCTGTAATTGGATCCAATGCCTTCTTCACATAAAATAATCTTTAAAACAAACAAACAAAAACCTGAATGTTTTGGGGGTACTCACTGCAGGCACTACACATAAAGTACCACAACCAAATAAAGAGTGCACATTCTGCAACCAGCCTGCCTGTGTTCAAATATTGGTCCTACATCACAATTATACATACTTTGGCCAAGTTTGTTAGCTTCTCCACTGGTCTTCAAAAATTACATGTAAGGCTCTTATAGCTCCTGAAACATGATCTAGTAAATGTTACACACAAAAACCCACATAGCTGTGTGTGTGTGTGTGTATACACTGTATGTGACTAACAAATGGTCTAAGGCTAGCTTCAAACGCTTGATGTTCCTGCCTCAGCCTCTTGAGTGCTGGATTACAAATGTACAACTCACCTAGGTAGATCTTCCATTTAGAATGTGTAGTCAGGTTAGCATATATGTAGGGTAGATTGCTAGTTAAAAACTTTAGCCACCCCCCTTTTTAATCAATTTTGACTCCTTGAACTAAATGTCCTTCTGTACTTTATGAATCAAAATGAGCTCCGCATGGACGTGAACTCTGAACTCGTTTATCTGCAAAGCCTGCAGGATGCTTACTGCACAGGCACATAATCAGTCTGGAATCATTCATTTCTAGTAATTTTTGAGTTTTTTTTTACAAAACTAATAAATGAACGTTAACAGAAACCACTACCCCCGCCCCAATTTACATGTATTTGTTCATATCAAATACAAATGTAATTCTAGTGGACGCTCTGAGCACTGAAGAATTTAAAAACATATATACTGAGGATGGAACTAAAACAAGTACGGACTCGCCGCAGCTAGGGCTCTGTGCATTGCCACAGCTCTCCTTGAACTTCTTTGAAGATTTCAGGTTTCTGTGTTTTGCATGAATGTGTGTCTGCATACCATGAACCTGCCTAGTGCCTGTCAAAGTCAGAACACTGGATCTCCTAGAGCTGGAGTTATGGATGGCTGTGAATGGCCATGTGGGCCCTGGGAACTGAACCCAGATTCTCTGCAACAAGTGTTCTTTCCTGCTGAGCCATCACTCCAGCCCCTCTCCTTGAATTCTTCATCCTCTTGCCCAAGCTTCTCAAGTGCTGGAGCTTCAGGTGTGCACCATCACGCCTGGCTAAAGTGGAATACTTGTAGGCTCAACTACTCTGAACTTTCCACGGTCCTGCAACACACTCAAAACAGACACAGCGCTGGAGAGCCCAGAAGGGAGCTGTCTTTACAAACGTGGAACTGCGGTCCTAACGCATGGGCAGTCTTTCTTCATACAACAGTTCACTCACCTTCTCAGTACCTCTCCTAAGAACACCAAACAGAGCCATAAGGCTTAACTGGAAAATTCCATGAGCCCGGGTCTTTTCCTCTCACTGTAGAGTGGAAGGCAGGCAGGACAAAGCAGGTTGGGAAGGCTAGACGGGAATTCCTATTTCCCTTTGCATTCTTCAGATGTCATTTCCCCAAACGTCTGCACTGGCTTCCACTTCAGCATCAGTCACGAAATCTTGAGAAGGTCAGACACAGTAAACAGGGAAGGACATAAAATTAAGTCATGGGGGCATAGTCTGAGGTCTTGTATTTTCAACTGGGAAGAGGCATATTTTGAGGAATGTGGAAATGAATTACAAGTTGTAACTCATTTTTATATATTCAAAAATCGGGTCTCTGGCAAGCTCAAGATCTATGTGCAGACATTTTCTTTCTTCTTTAGAAATTTCTTGGGTTAGGGGATCAGGAAATGGGTTTCATTACGGCATCTTCAGTCATAGGCACCATTGTAATTTCTCATCCACTCCCTTCCCAAATTCCCCATCAAGTACCCTCCCCACCTCCAGTTGGTTACCTTTCCCCAGCTTAGGCTGAAAATCTTCTATCCCTTCTGAGATAGGGTCTCACTAAGTTGCCTAGGCTGCTTTGGAGCCTCCTGCCTGAGTATTTGTTTGGTAATGTGGGTGCAATCCACCACAGTCATCTTCTACATTATTTTAATAAAATGTTCAGTGGAAAGACATAATGAAGACCAAACACAGATGGATTTAGTTCACAGTCTCTTGATGATTTTGCTGGATAGGTAAGGGAAAACAATTCTGATAAAAGGAACCAGTCACACTAATCAAGCCTAAAAAGTGGTTTTCTAATTTGTCACATTGAAAACGGATTTTATGTACCACTTAAACCAGAAAAAAAGGTGAACTTTTATTTAATGATCATTAGAGCAGGCTTTAAATTTAAAAGGTTTGTCTATTCAACGGATTTTTCCTGTTTAAAATTTTGAGACAAAGTCTCAATATGTAGCTCAACTTAGGCTGGCCTTAAATCTGAGTCTCTTATGCCTTAGCCTCCCAAGCGCTGAGATTGGAAGTGTGCACCTCTTCGTCCAGCTTATTCAACTGCTTTCTGAGTCACAGGAAAAAAGCACTGAAATGAACTCAGCATAGAGTAGGAAAAATATTGAAAAACACATTTGAAAGGGACCAGAAAACTCTTTATACTATAAAATCACAAACTGAAAACCAGAATCTATAATTCAGGTAATTAGCAAATCAAATTCTATTTGTTTTCTTTAACTCTTAAGTAAGTTGGCCAAACTGACTGACAGGTCAACTCCAAGATGCTCAGAAAAGACAGGAGTAGGTCACTAGTCATTTGGGAATGGAAACAACAACAGATGAAAAGAAACCCAGACCATCGAGACTTGCTTTTAGGGGAATGCTGTTTAGAGTCTGATTATTCTGACCATGTGACCAGGCAATCATCCTTGCTGGAGGGTCCTAGATTCCAAACGATACATTCCTTCTCAAGGCACACTTCACTGGTGGCTCAGAAGTGATCCTCAGGAGAAATCATTAAAAAATGTGCACTGTGCAATGACTGTTGCCTATCTTAGGAGCTAAAAAGGAAAACAAAACAAAACAAACATATAAAGCTACTGTGGGGACCAAGAGGCTTGCTAATTAATAAATACAATGACTAGAAACAATGCAGATTAGTACTGAGACTGGACCTCATGCCAAGTTTTGGCTTTACAAACCCCCAAACCTCCAAAATGTCTTTCTTTCAGCATATGGTCAATTTCCAGGCTGGTATCTGGAAAGTGTTAAGAATATATCATGACGTACTCACTGAACAGGAAGGCCAGCCAGCTGATTATTTTAAATGATTAAGATTGGACTCAACAGGTCATCTAATGGCAGAGAACTTCCTAACTGAAGGTCAGACACAGCAACCACAGCAGTTAATGGCAGGGAACTGTAAAGCTCGTGTTGACTGTTTACTTTATGAAGAGAAACAAACCAGAACTCAACTTTACAGAGTGAGCTGCATTTCAGATGGTCTCAGCTCAGATTTAAATAGGAGCATGAGAAAAGGCTGTGTCACTAAGTTCAGTTTTAGTTTGCAGGTTCAACAGAATATTGACAGCAAAGGCAGACTGTACATATAAATATCCTTTCAAATGAAAGACACCCTCAGAGCTTATCAGTGTGGCAGGGAACATGTGTTACAACCGGTATCTGGAAAGGAGGCAAAAATAAGAAGTTAGTTCCAGGGTTGAAACATACCCTAGATTAGGTACATCAGGGTCAGTCAGACTCCTACATCCTAGCTTGTGAATTTTGTTGTCAGAACAAGCAACAGCAATTTCCACAGTATTTTTCCTTGATTCAAGGTCTTGAATACCCCACACTGGTTTTGAACTTGATATGAAGCAGAGGACCACTGTGAATTTCTCAATGTCCTACCTCTATTTTCTAAGTACTGGGAATATAGGCAAGTGCCACTGTGCCCAGTGTATGAGGTGCTAAGGGTCAAATCCAGAGTCCATGCATGGTAGGTGAGTGAGCACTCACAGTTCAGCTCCATTCCAGCCCACAAGGCTGTACTTTAAAGTAATTCCCCTTCAGTCTAGCACTGGGGGGTTAGAGGATCAATCTCACCTGCACTGTCAGTGTTAACCCTGTACTTCTGGGTGTTTCTACTCTGAACAATTTCTCTAACATTTACTGAGTTTCACTGGCATCTAACGAAGCCTATAGTTCAGAGGAGCTCCAATGACAATTTGTGCCTTGTTAAAAACCAACATCTTGATAACCTGGATAACTGGATCATTTGTTTCCTACTTAGTTTATAAACCTAAGAAAAAGTAAAGTTCCTTGTAATAAGAAATTCCAAGGACATCAACCATCCCCAAAAACATGCCAATAAACTCTCATGAGTGAGATTACTCTGGGCTACTCATACTTAAACTTAGTAACTTATATACTTCTTAGTAAGTGTGACATTAGGAACCACAAAGGTTATGCTTTCAGGGTAGCAGACATGTTTGTCATTAGCTACAATAATCTAACTATACTTCAAATTTTTGTGTGTGGTTCTTTAAAAATACTAATTTCAAATATAAGCAACACTAATTTTAGTTTTATTTTCTGAGACAGGATCTCTTGCCCTGGCTAGCCTTCAGCTCAGAGACCTGGCCCTGCTTCAAGAGTGTGTGCACTACTATGTATGGCTCCTTCTGTTGTCGCTGTTGACAACACTAAAGGTTCCTGACTGAGACAGGCCCAATAAACTGTCTAAAAATACAAACATACCAGATCTAGACATAGTTTCAATAAAGCTACTGGTTCTGCCCTACACTTCTTAGTTCTTCTGATTCAGATCTAACTCAGGGCCCAAGTCAAGAACAGAACCACTCAAATGCTAGTCCTTGTTAACACCAAGACAAAATGGCTGTTGGTGTTAAAAGGCAGTGTCTTCTAATCTGGCCCCAGGAAAATGACTACCTCGGAAGTCTTAGCACATGAAATGCATCTTTAAAATAATGAAGGTCGTTTAAGTTGTAGGATGTTAATTATATGAGAATAAAAAGTCAGGCCAGAGAACGTACTCTGAGTATTTCACATTCCTGTACTTGCCTTCTTTTCAATGATTATTTGTGTGTTTGTGTTGCTGGGAACTGAACCTATGCTCCCCACGTCCTAGGCAAGCACTTACCACTCAATACTTCCAGGTCCTTCCCAATGACCAAAAGTCACTAATAATCACTGTTCTTGAACTGTATCCTACTGCAGCCTAAGGACAGTAAAGGTCTCCTCTAGAGATGCTGTCCTTGGATTGAAGGGTCCCAGTGCCATTGAGTCCTTTCTGCTACCCGAATACAAAGCACTTGCTGCAAGTGTTTCCAGGCAGGCTTTCTTCTTCCACACTATGTCCTTGAATGTTCATTTTGTTAGTTTAAGTTATCTGTACAGAAAGAACATAAGAACACAAACTGCATAATAATATGCTCCATTTCCCTAAGGCAGGCTGTTAGTTCATTCCCTGCAACCTTCAAGCCTTCTAGGCAAGAGCTCTACCTCTACCTACTCTTCTTTATCTGGTGGTGGGGGTGGAGTCTAATCTATACTTCTAACATAGGCATTCTATCCCTTTCTTTAAAAACTCTTGCCAAGCTCATGGGTATTAAGCCAGGGGTGGAGGGTTGAAATGAGACGTAGGTTTGGAGTCAAAAGAGCTAGTATTATTTTTCACTTAAAAGTGCCACTCCAAGCTTATCTGACTACCAACCTCTTTCCCTTATTCTTGCTTTTGGTCTCTGAGAAATCACAGTCAGGAATAGACTTGTCAAAGTGAAGATATTTTCCAAAAGGTCAATTCCATCTTCCTTATGAATAGAGATGTAGAGACTGTAGAGACTGGAGCTGCTGCAGTGTCCTGGGCAAAGGCTAAGACTTCAAAAAAGAGGACTGCCATTGAACCCGGAGCATTTAACTTGATAAACAGGTGCTCTATTACTGAGTTAAATCTTCAGCCCTTGGTGTTTTAAGAGAAAATCTCACCATGTAGTTCAGGCTAGCCCCAAACTAAAGACTGCAGCCTAAGGCCTTATAGGTAGTATGTGACATCATTCCAAAGTATCTTTGTTTGTTTTTAGACAGGGTCTTACTTTATAGCCCTGTCTGGCCTATAACTCACTATGTAAACCAGGCTGGCCTTGAATTCTGGGAGGTCCACCTGTTTCTGCCTCCCAAGTGCTAAGATTAAGGGCATGAGGCACTGTGACTGGTCCCCAAGGTATGTTTTTAAATTTAGGTATCTCCATAAAACCCAAGGCTGGCTTAGAATCTGTGACCTCTTGTTTTACCCTCTTGTGTGGTAATACAAGATCTGTACCACCATGTTTAGCTTTACTTTAAAAAAGAAAAAAGTTACCAGTGGCAAATTAGCTGTATACACATACATACACATATAAACACACAGAGGGTGAGAAAAAGTACCATTGCGATACATATGCTGTTTCTAATAGATCAGCAAGAAATCTTGTGGTAACAACTAACATGCCTATAATCCCAGTACTCAGAAGGCTGAAGCAGAAGCTGTACATTTAAGCTATATAAGACGTTTTGCCCCGATTCTGAGACAGAATTTCATGAGTTATAGGATAGCCCCAAACTCTCTCAAGTTTTGACAAGTATTTGAGGATAACCCTAAACTTCTGATCCTTCTGTCTCAGTCTCCCCAGAATTACAGAATGACATTATGAGGCCTAATTTAGGAGGTACTCGAGTTCTGACCCAAGGGTTCAAACATGGTAAGCAAGCAAGTACATTAGTAACAAAGTACCTCTAGCTCCAAGACCCTGTGAGGTGTAGGACAGAGATGACTTTGAAAAGATTGGGTATATCTTTGTTGTTTGTTTTTCCCAGACAGTTTCTTTGTGTAGCTCTGGCTGTCCTAAAACTCAACTCTGTAGACCAGGCTGGCCTTATACTCAGAGATCCACCTGCTTCTGTCTGAGTGTTGGAATTAAAAGCAATGTCAACCAGTGCCTGGCATGGATGTGTATGTTTTATTGATGTCATATTTCACAAAGCAGTCTTGTGGGCCCAGTGTGGTAATATACATTTGCAACCCTAGCACTACCCAGGAGGCATATGCAGGAGGATGCATGAGTTCAAGACTATTCATGGACCCCATAGTACGGCCTAATCAAAGGGCTGGGATACAGCTCAGTTGTGCACAGGGGTGGGTGGGGGGCGGGGGGAAGAGACAGACAAAGGCAGAGACCGAGAGAGAAACTCAAGGTAGCCTGAAAGTGCAGGCATGTCAAATACAAGGTTTCAGCTCTTGTCTAATGTCTCGGTGTTATTGTGGTAGCTAGTTAGTTAAGCAGGCCTACTGCCAAATAAGCTAGGACCCCAACCACTTCTGTTATTTTTGGTTTTACTCAGATATTCATGAGATACAAAAATACCTTGACTAATCTAAAGCCATTGCTTTTAAGTTTTTCACTTACCATTCTTTCTACATTAGAGAAAATGGTTTTTCTTTTCCTTTTCTATCTTCTTCCCACCCCAGGCCCCCCATAGAGTTTCTCTGTGTAGCCCTTGCTGTTCTAGAACTCAATGTAGACCAGGTTATCCTCCAATTGAGTGCTGAGATTAAAGGTATACACCACAAACACTGGCTGAAAATAGTTTTTCTTTAAATAGTCTCACTATGTAATCCAGACCAGCCTTCAACCATGCATGAAGCTGGCTTCAAACTTTGGTCCCTAAACCTGTTCTCCTAAGTGTTGGGATTTATAGGCATTTGTAGCATACCTGGCTTTGAATTTTTAAAAGAATGAAAGATAGGTTTGTTCACTCTAATTCAGGGCTCAACTTTTTTGGTTTGTTATTTAATTCTATTTTGTTATTGTTTTGTTTTCCTTGAGATAACATCTTATGTACTCCTGGATGGCCTGGAACTCACTGTGTAGAGGAAGGTGGCCTTGAACTTGTAGTTACCCTTCTGTTTCTGCCTCTGCCTCCCTAGTGCTGAGATGAAAAAAGTAAGCCCAAGCAGGCCCAGCTTTGTGTTTTTTACATTCACACATAAACAGGTGTGATACATAAAGCCCTTTAGTAAGCTTTTCATCACATCCCTGAAAATGCAGAAAGACTGAACTTGAAGATGGTAGCACAACTGAATAAACTAGTACTTTAAAAGACGTAAATAGCACTTACTAGATAGAATTCAGGAATAAACAAATTCAGATTTTTAAAAACTAAAATACAAAGGACATTTTTAAACGTTTAAAGTCACTTAGAAAGAGAAGCTTTCCAGGCTGGAGAGGTGGCTCAGCAGTTAAGAGCACTGGCTGCTCTTCCAAAGGACCAGAGTTTGATCCCAGCCACCGACACGGCAGCTTACAAACATCTCAGGCTGCCGATCACACACACACACAAACCAACTATACACACAATTTTCTAAAAAAAAAAAAAACTTTATCAAATCAAATATAAGCCTCTATAGATTAAAATTAGCTTCCTTTTTTTTCTTGCTGTTTTTCCTTGGGTCTCTTATTCAAACCCAAGCTTTCTGTACCTTAGACAAGCTCTCTACCACCAAGCTACATTCCCAGCGGTAAACTGAGTTTCCCATAGATCAAAACATGATACTTTGATCTAAATTTTTAAAAATTAAACATAGAAAATGCAACTATCAACATAAAACATGAGAAAAAGACTTTAACAATCCTTAAATCTTAAACTATTCTCTCTCTCTCTCTTTCTTACTTTCTTGGTGCTGGGATAGACCCAAAGGGTTGTACATGATATTTTACCATTTAACCCTACCCTCCGCCTACTTTAAATTCTTATTAGGGTGCGACACAATACAAAATCATCATTTACTTCATTTTATATCTATTTCCAATCTAATATTTAGGCTGTACAAACTGTCTATAGTGTGGTACATGCCTGTAATAATCAGAGGCAAGACGATCAGTGTTCAAAGTCAGCCTAGGCTACATCTGCTTCAAAATAAAAGTGTAGCTATTTCTGGGAGTGAAGACTCACTTCCCAGCCTTGTCACTTCCTAACAATTGTTAGGTTGCACTAGCTAGAAATACTGTTTACTTACCTGTCATCTGATTACTTCTATATAAAACCTACCTTATACTCTTATAGATTACATGCAAATACCTGCTTGGTACAGACAATGTACCCAGAACTCATGGGAGTTAGCAACCTATCATTTAAAAAAAAAAAAAAAAAGCATGCCATGAAAAGGAGTATTTCTTTCCGTATCTCATAGAATTGAAAGTCAGATATCAGTTATTCAGCCCCTGCAATAAAAAGATGGATGCTTTTCGTGTCTCCTTCCTCCAGCTTTCCCCATCTATTGTGAATCTACAAGTTGTTTTTAAAACGTCATTTCTAACAAGCCTCCCTCTTTACTCAGTTTTACCCTGTTACTTTTAGGGTTAAAGACCAATCTCAAAAAACAAACCAACTAAACTGGTATCAGTGAATATTCCCTTTCTGAGTCTCAGAACTCAGTAACTCCTGAAGCTGCCTTCTGACCTCCTTCCTAAGCTAGCATAACTTGACCTGGCCTCCAGCCTGAGTTTCAAACAACCTCGTACATTATCTTCTAGATACATCTTATTTTCTTACCATTTTCTTGGACTCTAAGCACTAGTGACATTTACCATCTTTTACCACAATGTTTTGTGTTGCTAGGCAGTAAACCAAAGCCTGTGCACCCAAGTCCTCAACCTTTACCATAGTTTAAAATCTCAAAACTACATCTAGGCAAATCAGTGTAATTTGTTATTGCCAGGTGTGGTAGTAGACACCATTAATCCCAACACCCAGGAGTCAGGCTGATATTTCTAACTTTGAAGCATGGTGTATGTGAGTTCACGGCAGCCAAGGCTACACAGTGAGACTATTTCAATAAATAATAATAATAATAATAATAATAATAATACTAAGAACAAGAAGAAGCAGCAGCAGCAGCAGCAGCCTGGTATGGTGGCATACACCTCTAGTCCCAGCACTCAGGAGGCAGAGGCAGGTTAATCTCTGCATTCAAGGCAAGCCTGGTATTCAGAGAATTACAGGACAGCCAGGAAGAAGCTCAAAGAACGAACGAACGAACAAACCAACCAACCAACCAGTAACAAAAAAGCTTTTAGCTTTTCTACTTAGGTCTTTTGTTGAGCCCAGAAGTATGAGATAACCATGACCCTGGCATCACCTAGAAGCTTGCTGCCTTAACTCAGAGCTGATAAATCACCTCAACTTTTAACAAAGCCCCCACCAGTCACATCAACACAGGAGACATAAGGCCAGCATTAGTCTGGGAAATGAACTTAGAGAAAAGAAGAAATGTGAAAATCTCCAAGGGGCTTCTACACGTGTCAGCTTGTGGAGTACTGTGTTAAGGATAAACTGTGACCTGAACATCTCCAAACATTTCATTAACGCCCAGCATTCCTTCTAAAGGCTTTAAGAAAGTGCCTTTATGTATTGCTCAACCTGGCTTTAAAATGGTAATCCTTCTGCCTCAGCCTCTAGTAGCTGGGAATGGAATAGCCATCATTCCAACATTTGCAATAAACAGTTTCATTCAGCATTTTTTTCATTTAGAAAAGTCAAATAGAAATGGTTACAATGAATGAACATAACTACATTACTCTTCACAACATAAAAATGAGTTTCAGCAACAATATTTACTATTGTTTGTTTATATTTGAAGGATAGTCTCCCTGTATAGCCTCAGACTTCGATCCTCATGCTGTCGCCTCTTGAACACTGTTCCAGCAGGACTTTACTGGCTAACAGGAGGCAGGCACATCAAAACATGCACAACTTAACCAAAATCCAAGTGTTTTTTGTTTTGTTTTTTTGAGATAGGGTTTCTCTGTATAGCCCTGGCTATCCTAGAACTTACTCTGTAGAAAAGGCTGCCCTCCAGCTCACAGAGATCTGCCTGCCTCTTCCTCCTCAATGCTGAGATTCTGCCATGATTTGCTGAAAGACACTTAAGTTCTGACCAAAACAACGGAGGTGTTCTAACAACAGCTAAATGGAAAATCCCATTATACTTATCAGGTTTAATAACAGGATTTGTTTGGTAACATTTTGATTCCTTTTAAAGCCCAAATGTTAAACAGTGTCTAAGAATAGCTTATAAAGTGTATTATTTTTTTACTCAATCTATTTTAAAATCCAGAGAACTGAAATTTAGACTGAAAGGATTCTTGGCTCAAGCATAAAAGTAATCTCTCAAGAATGCATGGCAGTGACCAGGCCCTCAGTGGAATGAATCTGAAATAATGCAGCTCCTTTCCATTCAAGGAAAGGCTTTCTTCTCTGCTCGGCTGACAGCTCCAGGCTGAGCTGCTCACACGGTGCCGCAGCTCACAGGCCTGGCCCTCACATCTACAGCTGTGAAGCTGAGTTTTAATCTGATGGACTTCTACGTGATTTTTGAAGGATGAAGCTGCATAGTTTAAATAATTTTTATATAAACACTGGCTACTTTGCTCAGGCTAGCCTTAGACATGTCATGAGTCTAACTATATAATTTTATGACTTAATTTATTAGCATCACGATGGGAAATTAAACCCTGGGCTTTGTGCACAGAGTAAGTGCTACTAAACTATTTTCACAGACTTCTGCCCTACTAACAACTAGACCCTAATAGTCACCATAGGCATGGGCACAAGCTTTTAGTCCCAGCACTTAGGAGTCAGTAGACAGATCTCTTGAGTTTATGGGCTACATAGAAAGACTTAGTTTAAAAAAAAGGTCATTATCTGGGAATCGAAAATAATTGTAATTGAAAGAAACAAGGTTTCTTGAAAAAAAATATATGTGCATGGTCCCAATTTTCTGAAATTTCTAGAAAAGCGGTATTTTCAGAGATATAGGCACAACTACCTTGGAAAATATTCATGAAGCTCATTTCTTTAAACAAACTAAATGAATTCAGGTTCTAGATAGCAGCAAAGATGGCCTAGAGACACCCCAGACAAAACATGGCCCACATCTGATCTTGGAGCTATGCAGGGTAGGGCCTGGTCAATATTTACACTGCAACTCCGCAGCCTCTGCCCTACCCTGGCTATGACAATCTATCGAAGAGCTTTAGACACTGCTGCTTTTAAAACAGCCCATCCTGTTTCACTGAGTGATCTTTTGACTTGGGGACAATGGGGAAAAAAAAAAACAGAATAAACTGAAAACCAGTGACCTAAGGGAGGAGGGCCTATCACTCTCATCTCCTAACTCCAGTTTACCAGCAATCCTCATTCAGAAGACAAGTCAGAATTATCTAGACACCTTCTTGCTACTTATTCGACTTGTTTTGATCATTTGACCCCTATGGCCTTCCCCTAAACCTTTTTTGGTATTAGTAGTACAGTACAAAGATGGATGAGTGAGTGTTTGACTTTAAGTAAATTTCCATTTCGAGCTGCAGAACTTCCAGCTTTATCACTGGTGAGGATCTAAGTATGCCCTCGAGGAAAATACCAGAAGAGAACCGGCCACACCAAGCCAACCTGCAAGAGAATGGAAGCTATATTAAACAGAAACTAAACTTACATGAAGGAAGAGAATTCTTCCATGGAACTTCCTGTTCACTGGCAGTATTTCTCCACCACAGACCCAAACCCTCCAACATAGCTTCCATCAAATACCATCTCTCTTTGTGGTACACCTCGTTACAGGCTCAAGGCAATAAAAAGCCTACAGCCAACATCACATGGGTGCTTCCATTTGTCCCTTCACGGGTTCTCTAGGTCACTTCCAATGTGCTGTTAACATTTCCTCAGAAAAACTTTATTGGAGCCTAAAATGCCAGAGTCAACATTCCTGCCTAACATCTTTGAGCCCAGGTCTCACCAAAGGTGTTCTAAGTAACCCTGGAAGACCCACACACAGGAATTCAGAAGAAGTAAATTACTTTGCTGCTCCTAACTAGCTTCCTTCAAATAGGTTAGCACTGAATTTGGGAGGAACTCCTTTTTTGACTACAAAAAACTAAATTACACAGCTGAAGACTCTGTTTTGCACAATTGAATTCATCACACCCCACCCCAAATCACCAACACAAACATTTTGAACATGTTAAATTTTATTAAAAATATTAACAGAATACAAATATTCCAATACAGTTATGGTACATAAACACTGTACCAAAAGCAGGTTTTTCTTAAAACGATTAACTGGACCATTTCTTGTAACTGTCCCAATTTGGATATATCTCGTCTTACTGTACTGTATGTACACCAGAAAGTTAGTCTTTTGTAGGGATTTATAGTCCAATTCTAGAAATACCCAGAGAACAAAACTCTAAATACTGCAGTGACTCTTTAAAGTACAATTCTACCTATTTTCTTTAGCAGGCAAGAAGAGTCTCTTTACCTGTGAAAAATCACAGTGAGTAATGTTCTGAGAGCCTGACACAGCTGCTGCATGGGATGGAAGCCCCTTACTGGAGCAAAGTAAGACTTCTTCCATAGTGCCCATTTCCTTTCTGGTCCCATCAAGAGTATTTTGTAGCAAATGCATAGGATTAATAAATTGTACTGTTACTTCTCTTAATTTACACAAACTCATCAAAATTGAGTGTCCCTAATGCCAACAAAGTTCCCAAAAAGCACACTTTTTAGTGCAAGAAATCAAGTTCTACACCTAACTTTTTCCTAGCACTGATACATGCATAAAATGTGGACAAAGGAACAAAACTTTAATTCAACCCTGAAATTGCTAGTTATTCTGTATGATTCTACTGTGGTACCTAGCTAGCCATTCTATTGTGAACCAAGAGCTAAAAACACTTCTAGTCCCAATGCTGACTAGCGTATGTGTAACACCTACCAGATTCTATACTGATACTGCCAGAGAAGGCAAAGTTCCACAAGAATACTGAGGCAGTTCTCCAAACATGAATGCCCGCAATTACTTTTATTCAGTGTTACAAATTATAATTATTTTTGTCTAGTTATTAAGATGGCTTCCCTCAATTTATACTTAATCATCAGGATATGCCCTGAGTGTTAGGTGGAAGGTTTTTTGGCTTTAGTTTTTAAATTTTTTGTGCTACTAGGGATTGATCCTAGAACCTTACGTATGCTAGCCAAGTGCTCCACCACTCAACTCCATCCTAAGCCTTGATTTGTTTGAGGCAAGCTTCTGTTGTGTTACCCCAGCTGGCCTGGACTCATGCTCTTCCTTCCTCATACTCCCCAGTGCTAGGATCACCAGTAAGCACCACCACACACAGAACAGAATTTTAATGTTTAGGAACCTAGACTGTTAATTAATTAATTAACTCTAGCAGTATTTACTAACTGTGTCACCTGACAGGCTTATAAGGTTTGTTTTCCATCTAGTAGGGGGTGCTGAGGACTGAACTTAGTGCCTCAAACATTGAGCTCTCACTAAATCATATCAACCCCACCTTTGTTTCTATTCATGCTCAGGTCTCAACACTTTAGCCATGTTAACTTCCTCTGTATCCTAAGTTACCATATAAACTTATCTTTAAACCAATACTGCTATTTTACTAAACTGCCAAAATTCGAGTCTGATTTTGCAATATTAAAATTTTATAGAATTAAAAAATATATACTATTTAAACCCTCCAGTCTAGGCAACACCTTCCCATTCTCATTAAACATTAGTGTACAATAAATCCCTTAAAATGCTTATACACTAACATCCCATAAAAATGTAATAGATACCAGAGAGACTAAAATCACAGTAAAATAAAATATCATTATTGCTTCAACAGATAATCTAGATTGTAAGGTATCTAGCTTGACAAATTATAACTGGAAATTTTCATATCTTAATATCCAGCTGATCTACTAATTTGAAAATGAGTTAAGTACTTATTATATGTTCCTATGAGAATACAAATACTACTTAAACACTTATTTTTCCTTAAGGCCAACAAAATTGCCTACTTACAAGATATGGGCAGCATTTCCCCACAGCTCTATCCCACTTGTAAATAAAAAACAAAAACAAAAACAAAAAAACAAAAACAAAAAACAAAAACAGAAAAAAAGAAATAGAAAAAAAAGTTCTTACCAACAATTCCACTGGTTATGGTCCCCAGCGAACCCCACCTAGCAAGTCGACATCATGACATGTCAGGGCAGGGCAGCCTCAACCTCGCTTCCCTGATAGTCAGGTGATAAAAGGAAGGAGTTAAAACAGGAAAAGAACACTTGCAGATATCTGGACAACATCTGAAAATGATAAAAAAGCAAAAGAAAAGCAAAACCAGAGCTTCTGGTAACCTCAAAATAACAACAGTAATGAATATATATACATATAAACATCTATTTTAAGAAGAAAAATATTTCTAGAAATAGTACCAGTAACTACTTCAAATTAAATATTAATATTAAATTACTGACCAATATATTAAGTGAGTTAATATTTTTAAAGCTTCATGTTTGGGTTTCAAAAGTAAGACCTAATTTACAAACTAGAAATGCAGAAGTAAACATGTCTGGTTCGAGGATCTTTATTCTGGCCTTTGTAGTCAGTCATGTAATCCACTGGCTCTACCAGAACTCTACTCCTAAGTTAACAGAAGCTCCATTTCTGAGAAACAAACACATTTCTATGTCCAGTGCTATCTTTCTATAAGGCTTTCTCTTTACTTAGGAAATTCCAGATAATCAAAGTAGTGAAAACAGTAAATACAACTGACTGTCCGGAGAGCAGCTCAGGTCAGTGAGATTGTCTTTGAAAGGCAAATGTTTAACAAATTTACAAATCTTTATAACAAACAAGGAATAGCCTTATAGCAAGTATTTACTGGAAGAGTTTGGTTTTACAAATAATACACAATTAATAAAACATAGGTATGATTATATTTAAATGAGCAGGAGGCAAATGATGTAATGAGTTTCAAGAATAATTTTATAAGGCTTTATGATAGGAGTGGAATTTTATGTCCTTTCTCTTCTATACTTTAAAATACAGAATTTATGTAAAAGGGTTCACATCCTCATCCAAAATCACTGAGAAAAATTATCTCTAACTAGGAGAAAGCATTGGGCTTTCTTTTGCAGAATAATCCCAGTAACTAAGAAAAATGAAAAACAATTCTGCTGTTTTTTTTTTTTTAAGGAAGTTTAAAACCAAAACTCATTTTTCTTATCTTTTGATCAGGCAAAACTCAAATTTAATTAGGAATCTGGCAACTTATTAGAACTTTTTTGTTTTTAATTCAAACACCTTCATATAAATATACACATTTAAACAACTGCTATAAATGAGTGATCAAATAAAAATTTGCATTCCATTATGGGGAAGGAACATACTTGTTACTGTCAGGAGGATACCTACAAAGAGGTCTACCTCAATATAGGTATTACTTCCTAACACTCATTTAATCTGACAGGCTCATAAATAAAGCTTCATCAACTAGATTGGGTAGGGAGAAAAAAGATGGAAAGGTAGAATAGGAAGTCAAGTCCCTCAGAACTCCCTAATCTGTGCCTAGTCACTTCTTTAAAAAACTCCCCAGTGTAAATTTGCAACTTTCCTTATTGACATTTGTTCAATGACTATGAAAAGTTGAGCACTGGGTTTATCTTTTTTCTAATAGTACTAGCAATAACTCATATGACATCAAATAGGAAAAGCTCTAAAGTGAAATTTATATAGGGTCACAGACTTTTAACTAACTAAAAACTTATAAGGCAAAGATTAGAGGAAATCTCTCTGGATATATTTTTAATTAGCGAGAGGAACAGAATAGGAAGTGCCCACTTAAAATTTGAAATAGAATATATAATTAAAGGATTTTGAAATGGAACTTGAGGTTTTACTAGTTTGTATTTTAGGGTTATTAGCAGAAGAATAATAAATTACGTTTTCAGAATCATTTCTATTGCCTTTCATAATTTTCTTTATTACTAACATCTAATTAAACCATTTTAATCAATTAATTAGGGTATGTGTGAAACATGTCCTCTGATTTCCATACGTGTGGTACAACACGACTGTGACTCCTTCCATCATGTGGGTTGTGGGGATCACGCTCAGTCAGGTTTGACAGCACTTGCTGGGAAATCTTGCTAGTCCATAACATGTATTTAAGGGGGGGAAAAAATGAAACTTTTACTTATACATGTTTTTCTTTCCAAGAAAAAATTAAGTGTTTAAGTCTAATTTACACTCAAGGCTTCAAAGTATTGTGAGTTTAAAAGCAGCATTTAAAGAGTTCTGCTCTCTTTATTTGTATACATGGGCATTAGAAAAACTTAAAAACTATAATCTAAACCTTACTAACACCCATGCTAACATAACTACAACAGGCCACATAATTCCTTTACCAACTTCTATAGAATAAAACTTAACAAAGCCTGTTAAACTGCTATACTATATGAATAAACTTTGGAAAAGAAATGTGGAATTTGGCTTTCATTAGCAAATGTTAAAGTTCAAAATGAAGTCATGAAACCAGAAATGTGATTGACTGTATTGACAAGAAGTGAATGGCTTCTGAAACCTGAAACTGTGATCACAAAAGACACCAAACAGGAACAGAGCATAAAACAAGGGAGTCCATTTTAATTATCCCCCAGTGGCTTATGTTTTATAATTTAAAACATTTTAGAGGGGTTAGTGATACAACTCAATGGTAGCATGTATGCAAGCCCTGGGTTCAATTCCCAGGACCAAAAGAAAAAAAATTTTTCAAAATGAAAGTTTACATTCTTCTGCTCTTTTCATTTACCAAAGTCATTAGAATAAATTGGAATTTCTAAAAGAAGCAAGAAGATAGATAACATTACCACCAGGCCAACAAAAACTTAGCCAACAGACGTGGTAAAAATTTAGAAGAGGTATTATCAGAAAGCCAGAGACATACCACTTGATATTTAAAAGTCTAAGGCATGACTGCTTCCCAAAGAAGGTTTACACAGCAATAGGAATCACAGTCCTGACCAGTGAAATAGGGTGCTGATCATGAACACTAGGACTGAGATTAGCCCACAGTGCGAATGACACCACAGTGCTATGTTTCCTCTGTATGTGTATTTACTTATCCAGCAAATAAAGTCTTCAGGTACGAATCATCCTTGATTTGAAAGAATGTGGGTCAAAACAAACTGTAGTGTGCTTCCCCAGCTCCATTTTGCTTTAATAAAAATTATCCAATACCTGTACAAAAAACATTTGAGTCTGTTTGTTTTCTTTTAAGGATAAAATTTAAAAATTAGAAAAGATTATGAGAGAACACCGATCAATGAAATGATATTTGGAATATGTGAATTTAGAATAATCCTCAAATCTAATATCCATAATACATGATGGAATAGACGAGAAATTTTTCATGAATTTGATCACTCACATAGGCAGTTCTACTTTGAAAACAGTATTCCTTCAAGGATTATGAATAAAATAATGTTTTAGGACACAATTGAATTTGAAATAGGTGATGTTTTGAATAGATTTTTGAGTTTTATTGAAATCTTACATGAACAAGAAATTGGAAATACAATCACATCAAAGAACAAATTGTCACGGCTTTGACGTTTAAGCCAAACAAATTTTGTAGGGCAGATTTCAAAAAGGTGTGATTATAACAATTTAAAAACACAGTTAACCTGCTTCTAGGAATGCAAAACATACAGTCATAGGTTACTTTCAATACATGGAAACTTAAGTCTGTTTGCTTTAATTTCTTAAAACTACTAAGACAAAGCACTGGCTTGCATTTTTATTTACAGCATACTTCAGACTCCTATGTAATCTATTCCAAATCCAAAAACCAGAACTGTCCAAACCAAAGGTTCTGCAAAATCATGATTTAACAGTTTGTTCTGAAGCTAAGATGAAGCTTGGAACGATAAAAGCATTGTAACCCAGAATAAGGGAACTCTGCAAGCCCAATAAGTCCAAGAGCATTTAGAAAAGAAGAAAAATAAGAAGCCTTGAGTATATACACAATAGTGACTTCTTCAGCTGAATACAAATGGCAGCAAACTGCTACTTAAAGATGAAACAGTTACGCCAATTTTGTTTGAAGAATGTAGATCTAGAGCCAATTGGATCTTGACAGAATCGTTTTCAAGCCCTTACTTGTCTATTTCCACTGTTGCCCATAAGTATCCTGATAAAATTCTTGGTTGTCATTATTGTAACCATAGTTACCAGAATAGTCACCACCTTGCTGAAGCGGCTGCTGAGCGATGGGTTGGGAACCCCAGTTCTGTTGGTTGTTGGTCTGACGACGTTTGGAATCAGGCTGGTTGTACCCATCTGCCTTTCTCTTGCCTCCTACATTGCCCCCTCGATTGCCCCGAGCTCCACGAGAACCACGGCCTCTCTGCTGTTGTGCAGGACCCCCTCTGCCACCCCTTGAGCCTCTTGGTGGTCCCAAAGGTGCCCCCCTCTGTGAATAGCCAGCTCTACCTCTTGGAGGTGGTGCTCCCCGCCCCCTTGGTGGTGGTGGAGCACCTCGCCCCCCCTTCCTCCTCCTCTTCCTCTTACTGCATAGCCATCATCATAGCCGTAGTAGGGATCTTCATAGCCTCCACGATAGTCGTGATAATCATAACCATAGTAATCATCATAGTAGTCTTCATAACCATAATAATCTGGAGGGTAGCCATATCCACCTCTCCCTCCACGACCTCGACCTCTCATTGGAGGTGGCATTCGGGGAGGAGGGTGATAGTAATAATCTTCATACCTAGCAAATGGAGGGAAGGAAGGAAGAAAGGAAACACATCAGGTTACTTTAAAAGATTCATCCTGACCTTATTGATCTCATCTGTTACCAAGGTATTCTTTATTCAAATAATAAACTATAAACTCACGCAGTGCTTCTGGAGGCCTGTCTAGCAGCTTGACGCTCTTTCCTTTTCTTGTCTGGTGGCTTAGCTAAGACAATTTCAATTTCTTCCCCTTCTATTTCTTTTCCATTCATTTCATCCATAGCCTAAATTACAAAAGTAAGTTTATTATATAAGAAACAGTATTTTAAAACTTAGTATAAATGAGGAAGTAGAGCGCTGGCTCAACAGTTAAGGGCATATGCTGCTCTTCCAGAGAATGCCAGGCTTAATTCCCAGCACCCACATGGCCATCTCTACCACCAGTTCCAAGAATGTGACACCCTCTTTTAGTCTCCATGGGCACCATGTATGTACACAATGCAAACCGACAGACAGACAGACAGACAAGCAAAACACTTATACACATAATTTTAAAAAATCTTGAAAAATTATAAATATATTGTGTCTTAGCAAGCATTTTATAATTATTTTAACTTATTAAGAGTAGCCTAACCGGAAAGAACTGTTTCCCTCACCTTATGTTTTATACATAAATTACTGTTAAGAACAAAAAGCAATGCTTTCTCATTTTATTTTAGAAGGCAAAAGAGGAGCTGGAAGTGGCTCAGTTCCCAGCACCCACATGGAAGCTCACAACCATTCCTAACTCCAATGCCAAGGGATCTGATGCTATCTTTTGACCTCTTGAGGGCACCAGGCACACATGTGGTACATATACACACACAAGCAAACACCCATATGCATTAAAATATGTAAATCTAAAAGTTTTCTTTATTAAAAAAAAAAAAAAAAAGTTTTATTTAGTCAAACTCCTTAATTCCAAAAACAATCCACACCCAGGGAATAAAAATCAGCAGCAATAAAAATCATACAAAAACTAACTTTCCAGCTATCAATAAAAATGTGATATTCATTATCTAAGTTTTGCACAGATGTTTCAAGGATGTGAAATGCAAAGGTGAGTTGAATATAGCTATCTGTGAAACTCAACAGGATACTAAGTTCTGATCATATTTAGCATAGAACTTACTGTGCCCAAACTAAAAGCAGAGCAAAGCAAATGCCAATGAAGCCTTAAGCAACCACCAAGAAAGCAAACACTAGTGTTCTGTTTAAAGACAGAGTTTCTTGGGCTGACATGGAATTCTATACACTGGGCTGTCCAGAAACTCAGAGATCTACCTGCCTCTGCCTCCCAAGTGTTGAGGAAACCACTTACTTGGGTTTTGTGTTTTTAAGTGCTGGGTATTAAACACAAAGCTTTGTACACACTAGACAGAATCTACTAGTGAGCTACAGAACAGCTTCAATTAAAACAACCTATTGTCTTCCTGTTTCAGGACTTGTAGATTCGTGGTAAAACACCTAGCATGTGAGTTTGAAGCACCACACACCATCAACACAAAGAAACATGACGACGTCTTTTTTTTTTTTTTTTTTTTTTTTTGGTTTTTCAAGACAGGGTTTCTCTGTGTAGCCCTGGCTGTCCTGGAACTCACTCTGTAGACCACGCTGGCCTCAAACTCAGAAATCCGCCTGTCTCTGCCTCCCGAGTGTTGGGATTAAAGGCGTGCGCCACCACCGCCTGGCCAACATGATGACTTCTATAATCAAAAGTCCATCCTAACCATCCAGGATATTTCTGGTTCCTAGACTAGAAATTTTATAATTTCACAGGCTTCTCTAGCAAACCATCAAATCAGTTCTTGTAAATATTTCCTATGAACTCACCCAATTATTTAATACCAGAGTCAAAAATAGTATCTGTAAAGTATAATATAAATTTATCAAGTATGTTCTATACCATTAGAAATTTAAGAAATCAAACATTAGAAAACTGAATTGTACACTAAGCTATGAATTTTATACTTTTTTGTTCATTTGTTTCTTTTTTAAAGACAGGAGTTTCTCACAGAAGTCCTGGCTGTCCTGGAACTCAGAGATCCTCCTGCCTCTGCCTCCCAAATGCTGGGATTAAAGGTGCACACCACTGCCAGGCCTAAGCTATAAATTTTATAATTAGTACTTCAACAGACATCAGGAGAAAGCAAAGTAATTAATTCTATACTAGAACTCAAGAAACAGAGCTAATAATGTCTAATATACTTGCTTTTTACTAGCCAGTGATTCTGTAAGTCCTACTTTAAAGCAGCAACCTAGGCAGGGAAATAAATGCTCAAATAAAAAGTTAGTGGTTTATCACTGTGCTGGTCTATGTCAGCAGTTAGAATCTCCTAGAAGAACTTCAATTGAGAAAATGCTTTTGTCAAATTAACCTGTGGGTGAGGCCAACTCCCTGTGGGAGGTGTTACTCTTGGGTCAGTGGTCCTGGGTGCTATAAACAGGCTGAGCAAGCCAAGAGGAACAAGCCAAAATAAGCAGCATTCTCCACTTGAGTTCCTGTCCAGACTTCCTTGAACTACAAGCTTTAAGATCAAATAAACCCTTTCCTCCCAAAGTTGCTTTTGGTCATGAAGTTTTATCAAAGCAATAGAAACCCTAAGACAACCATCAACAGAGAATGTGGAAAAAGAACAATGTTTGACTCCCTTAGTATTCCATTTTCCCGATCATATATTTAAAAAAAAAAAAAAAAAAAGACAAAAAAGTAGTCTTGATTTTCAAAGTAGTCTTGATTTTCTAGTTAAGGAAGGAGAAAAGAATAAGAAGAAAGTAAAAGTTCTGCCCATTAAGAATGGGGGTTGTGGTGCACACCTTTAATCCTAACACTTGGGAGTACAGAGGCAGGTGAGTTCAGGGCTGTCATGATCTACATTGTAAATTCCAGGACAGCTAGGGCTATGAAGAGAAACCTTGCTTCAAAAAAGAACAAAATAAAAATCTATCAATTAATAAATCAGAAATGAAGAGTTAAACTTGCCTGATATTGCATAGCATGTTACATTGTTTTAAACAACAACAACAAAAAAAAGGTCTGAGTTTTACAAAAAAAAAAGTGAAGACAAGATTAGGGTGTGGCTCAGAGGAAAAACACTTGCTTCACGTGTATGAGGTCCTAGACTACAGACACACACACACACAGGAATCGCTCACAGACACATTCCTAAACAGCAACTTTCCTTCTGTTTTAGTTACTTTATGGGTGAGAGCAGTGGCTCAGGTTAGGAGAGTGCAGCATTCTTCCAGAGGCCCCTGAGTTTGGTTCTCACACTAGGTAGCTCACAAGCACCTGGAACTGGAGCTCCAGGGAATCCAGTGCCCTCTTCTCAACTCCACTGGGCCCCTGCACACAGCCTCACAAAGATCTACACATATACTCATAGTTTAAAGACCTTATATGTTTACTTATATGTTTACCAAGTTTGAAAACAAATAGCAAAGAAAATACTCGAAGTTCCTACCTTCACAGCAGCTCCTCTATCCTCAAAATGAACGAATGCATAATCTTTCAACTTCTTCACTCTCTCCAGTTTTCCAAATTCAGAAAATGACTTTTCTAATATTTCTTCTGTCACAGTAGTAGCCAAGTTTCTCACAAATAAAACTTTTACCTAACAGCAAAAACCACAAAATTGGCACTCTTAAATTTTAGTTCAAATCTTAAAATACTACTTCTTGTCTTCATAGCGTTGGCTTTTCTTCTCTAAACCAGCAAGTCTAAAAGTGTAGTCACAGGAAGTCTGAGAAACATGAAGAAATGATTCTCACATTAGCTACCACTTTTCTAAGGCTTTTAAAGAAATAATCAAGTTATATAAACTATTGGCTCTTGCCTTCTGTCCCAAGAGAACAGCTACCACTGAACAGAACCTATCAAGCAGGTACCAACATGTATTTATCATTACTAATTCACAAATTTATCATGGCTCCAAAGTACCCCCCTCAACAAGTTTATCTGTTTTCATCTCTAAAACTGTGGATAGTCATGTAAAAACTATGCAAGAAAAGACATATTTATGCTGAGAAGAAAAACAAACTACAATCATTTAGTAAGAGTGACATTAATGGAGAAAAAAGGAAAGTCAGTACTAATATATTATATTATATTATATTATATTAATATTATATTATACTATACTATACTATAAACCAAGATAAACTCCAAACAGATCAAAAGTGTAAAAAAGTAACATGGGACTGAATGTTAGAGGAAAACAAGGGTGATTTGTTTATAAAATATTGATATGAGAGAAGAGGAAATGATGTATTATAATCTCAAAAAAATTAAATTTTTAAATTCACAAAATATAGAGTATGGACGGAAAGCAGCTTATAACTTAGAACCTAGAGGCCAAATGAAGGAATGGCACTACCTAACAAGAGAAGTGATATATGGCAAAACTATCATAAACAAAGTCAGAAGACAAGTGACAAATATGAAAAAAAAAAAATTAGCAACTTACACCAAAGAAGCATCAGAAAAGAAAAACAGGCAAAACTCATGACTACATGACTCATAAAGAAATACATGTAAAGCCCCACATATTAAATACTCAAACACAAACTTAGTAATAGAAACAAACTATTAACAGCACTGAGCAAAATACAAGCTTGATCATATACTATTTTGTCAAGCATAAAGCATACCGGCTACAAAAGCAAGCATGGAATATCTTTTGTTTGGTTGGTTGGTTTGATTTGGTTTTTTCGAGACAGGGTTTCTGTGTAGACCAGGCTGGCCTCGAACTCAGAAATCCCCCTGCCTCTGCCTCCTGAGTGCTGGGATTAAAGGCGTGCGCCACCACCGCCCAGCTAAGCATGGAATATCTTAATAACTGCATTCACCCTTTAAACTACAATTCTCTAAGTGTCTGTCTACAATATATTTGCCCTGCATCAGCAAACATGGTACAAGCTTACTTACTATACTTAGAACAGAAGACAGAAATAATCCAATGCATATATAGAACTGAGTGTGCTATGGAGATCAAAAACTAAGAGGAAGCCGGGCGGTGGTGGCGCACGCCTTTAATCCCAACACTCGGGAGGCAGAGGCAGGCGGATTTCTGAGTTCGAGGCCAGCCTGGTCTCCAGAGTGAGTTCCAGGACAGCCAGGACTACACAGAGAAACCCTGTCTTGAAAAACCAAAAAAACCAAAAAAAAAAAAAAAAAAAAAAACTAAGAGGAGCTCTATGGGCTGACAGAGAGCCATTCTTTCCCATTGCTTCACATCTCTGAAGGAGAGATACAAAACAGTCAACAGATGAGTTACCAGCATGCCAATTCAACTGGCAGCATCATATATCTTTTTAGTGTTATACACAATAATGCAGTTATCTTCCTAGAGCTGATCAAACAGAATGGTGAATAAAGCAAATACAGATTAATAAATGCAAAAGGCCACCTATAGCCACTCATCTAAGAATTAAGGAAAATAACACACTTTTATTTGCCTGTATCTGTCTAAGAAAAAACTCAAACTGAATGCCTTACAAGAATTATAGCAGACATGATGGCAGGGGTATTAAGTGGAATTGTGTATACTTTACTGTGTAATTTTTTAATCCTTGAATTAAGAAACTATCTAATCAAGAAAAAAAGCATAACTAACAAACTATTGTCTCAGATAAAAAGCTGTAAGATTCGGAAAGATCTGACCCCAGGCATAGTGGCACACACCTTTAGTCCTAGCACTTCTTTTGGGGAAAGTGGGAGGACATGATGGTGAGAGAGGTAGTGGAATTTCTGAGTTTGAGGCTAGCCTGATCTACATAATGAGTTCCTGTAGAACCAGGGCTACACAAAGAAACCCTGTCTCAAAAACAAAACAATACAAAAATTAGGAGGAGAAAGAGGAAGAAGAGAAAGAGGAGAAACAACTTCCCACGATGTCAGACTGAGCTCTAGCCTCTTGACTAGACTGGCTTCTACTAGTTTATTCACCTTTGAACAAAAAAGGAACTTTCTGGACTGAAGTGTAACTAACTCAAGTGGTGGAATGTTTCCTCACATATATGAGACCACGTGTATGAGGTTGTCAGTTTGATCCACAACACCAAAACAAGATACTAACAAGCTTGGAACTATGCTTAAAAATGTTCAACAGGGGCTGGAGAGATGGCTCAGTGGTTAAGAGCACTGACTGCTCTTCCAGAGGTCCTGAGTTCAATTCCCAGCAACCACATGGTGGTTCACAACCATCTATAATGGGATATAATGCCCTCTTCTGCTATGTCTGAAGAGAGTGACAGTGTACTCATATACAATAAACAAACAAACAAATCTTTAAAAAAAAAGTTCAACAGAGTTCTGGCGTTGTGTCTCATTTGTATAACACTCCCTAAGCACTGCAATATCTTGTGTTTGAACTCCAGGACTGCAAGAATATAATTTAAATATTCACAAAAAGAGCATTTAGGCGCTAGAGAGATTGCTCAGTGGTTAAGAGCACTGACTGTTCTTCCAGAGGTCCTGAGTTAAATTCTCAGAACCCACAAAATCTGATGCCCTCTTCTGGTGTGTCTAAAGACAGCTACCATGTGTGTGTATATATATATATTCTTAAAAAAAAAAAAAAAAAGAAAGAGTTACATTTAGGTTTTGGTTGACTGTAAACTGATCCAAGGTGTAACTTTGAGTACAAAGAAGCATTACCAACAGACATGCTTTCTTCTTTTTTTTTTTTTTTTTTTTTTCCAAGACAGGGTTTCTCTGTGTAGCCCGGCTGTCCTGGAGCTCACTCTGTAGACCAGCTGGCCTCGAACTCAGAAATCCGCCTGCCTCTGCCTCCCGAGTGCTGGGATTAAAGGTGTGCGCCACCACCGCCCGGCTGATATGCTTTCTTCTTAAGCGAGACAGCAATTAATGTGGGACTGCATAAGGGTATCCTGGTTCTTGGCTGGGCATGGGCCTAGAACCCCAAGACTCCAAGGGAGAAACGGCAGGAGTTCGGCCACGTCCCCAGAACTCAGAGTCCTAACAAGCAGTCCAATCTCCATAGACCTACATTTTTCAGTCACGTAGGCCATTACAGCCCCTCCCAAAGTGCATAGGTAGAGGGTGTAACTACAGGCCTCAGGCCCTAAAGATTTTTTTTTTTTTTTTTTTTTTTTTGGTTTTTTTCGAGACAGGGTTTCTCTTTGTAGCCCTGGCTGTCCTGGAACTCACTCTGTAGACCAGGCAGGCCTCGAACTCAGAAATCCACCTGCCTCTGCCTCCCAAGTGCTGGGATTAAAGGCGTGCGCCACCAACGCCCGGCAGGCCCTAAAGATTTACATACTAATGAAGGTCAGAGGGCGGAGCCAATTAACCGTTCCTCCCCAGAACCTCCCCCTTTCTTCCTCCATACTTAACTCAGGCCTGCCCTGAGTTTGGGGGGGGTACATCCAGATCCACCTACCATCCGCCATGACAATAAAGCCTTTTGGAACCAAGGACTTCCTCGTATCATTGGGGCCTGCCAGGCCTGCAGCTGCCGAAGCCTCCAGCCACTGGAACCAGGAACCTTCCTCCGGTAGGAGACACAGGCTGCCTGGAAGCCTCCAGGCAGCCTCCACCATGCAGGTCCCGGGCTGCTGCCCTGTAGGCCTGGGGCCTGCCGCGTGGGCCCGGGACTCCACCGCTGCGCCCCGTTTTCCCACAAATTAACATACCAATTTTATTCAATTCCAAGTTTACAGAGGCCTCCTTGCCACTCTAATATCTTGTTTTCATGAATTTTGGGGAAGTTTTCCTTTGTTTAAGACAATGTCTGAAAAACAGCCTTAAAGTTCTGATCTGACTGTCCTTACCTCCCAAGTACCCCACCACCATGCCAAGTTGTATTTGGTCCACAGGGTGGGCTCAGGGCTTCTTGTATGATAGGCAAGCATTCTACCAATTGAAGTTATTTTGAACCAGAAAACAACAGTCACAAGATTAAAATCTTCCCAATTTCTGCCAGGTATCACAATGCACACCTTTAGTACCAGCACTCAGGAGACAGAGACAGGCAAATCTCTGTGAGCTGGTCTACAAAGCAAGTGGTAGCAGAGTTTATTTTGAACTTCCACTTGAAAGGTTATCAGGAAGGAGAGAAAAGTGATTGATAAAGAAAAATTACTAGTTCTATCTTGAGATTTCTGGAGAATTTTACTGCTCCCAATATATAGTACCCCTTTTTAACTTTAAGATTTTTTACTTTTATTTTAAAAAAGCCACAGAGGCTATGTTTTTTGCCTTATAGGTAGTCAAAGCTGTAGTGAGCTTAAGAGACTTATTCAGCCCAAATAAAACACATGACAGCCAAGGTCCAGTAGTTAGCACAAAGCCATAATGTACTGCAACAACAAACAATGGAGACTGAAATCAAGCAATTAAAAAAAAAAAAGGGAGCCGGGCGGTGGTGGCGCACGCCTTTAATCCCAGCACTTGGGAGGCAGAGATAGGCGGATTTCTGAGTTCGAGGCCAGCCTGGTCTACAGAGTGAGTTCCAGGACAGCCAAAGATACACAGAGAAACCCTGTCTCGAAAAACCAAAAAAAAAAAAAAAAAAAAAAAAAAAAGGGAAGAACGGACTAGGACTGTTCAGACTTGTACTCCCCTCCTTGGACACTTATCTACTCAAGGAATATGAGAAAGAAAAACAGAAAGCACACCTCCGGAGAGCCTCTCAGATTCCTCTCAATGAATCATCTGTGCTTAACCCAAAAATGACTACACCATACTAATATAAACCAGAATCTTCCAAACTAATCAAAGTGAGCATTTTGCCTCTTTGAATCATGAAGATCCAAACACTAATTTATGGGCACTGATCAAGTTGCCTCCCTGAGGAAAGAACCATAAGTGAACTACACAAACTTACTACAAGCAGACGAATCCCTTCAGTCCCAGGAACCATCCAAAGAAAAGTCTAAGTCAAAGAGGAAACTGAGGCCCTGCCCTCTGGAGGCTATGTCAAGTCTATTTTGCCTCTACCAAATATCAGCAAGCATGGCAAGCTTTTGTCTTTTTTCATAGGGACAATACTCTAAAAGAAACTAGATATATTAAAATAAATTAACTATAAATCTAAATAAAATGTATTTCAAAGCCATGTACTAAAAGTGGTAGCATGAGGCAGTTCATGTCTGTACTCAGGAGTCTAGAGCAAGAGGATTCTAAGAAGCCAACCTGGGCTACACAGTAAGTTCCTGGTGAATCTGAAATTATTTTTATACACACACACATACATACTATCCAAAAAAATAATAATAATAATTATTATTATTATTTTGGCCATTCTGTATGCTTTATGGTGCTAATATTAAATGCTCAGTATTATTATTTGAAGAAACTAGATTTCAGCTATTTTGACACATTTGATCTGGAGGAAACTGAGCAGATGCTAAAACACGCTACTAGGTTAGTGTAGCATCAGCTACTTTTTGCTTTTCTAAGCAATTACAGTGAACAGCTACAATTTGTATTTACCTTTGCCATGACTTCTGGATCGGGTTCTTCCACGGGGTCAGCCCACTCAACTGTAACGACATTTCCCATACTTTGACTTTTCCACTCATCAGCCGACGTCTGGCTTGTGCTGCTGACTTGTGATCCTCATATTCAAGGAAGCAGAACCCCCGATTCTTCTTTTTGTCATCGGGTTGATGATAGAGAATAACGTCCACCAAACCCTCTGTTAAACCAACAGCCAGATATATAAGCCAAAAGCATCCACCACACGTCTAGTGATTAGGCAGACCTAAATCCACTTGCCAATGAGCAAAAAAAAAAAAATTATTGAAGAAGCCTCACAACAGTAAACATCAGATCAGCATTATTCGATGCAGAGTTTGGGACAGTAGTACATATTCTGTTAATTTTAGAGTTCTTGAAGTAAGTCCAACTACTATGAAATTTTGTAATTAATGATAGAACACGACCTCATAATCTATAAAGGCATTATCAGGACCTCAAGACTCAAGTTATTTACACAACTGCAAAAGAATTCTCAACAACTAGTTGACAAAAAAACAAATCAAAACAGAAATAAAACAAAACAACCCACCTTTCTTATATTCAACACAATAGCTATTTTTACTATGATCAAGGATGATCAGTAACCATTCATGTCTAGTCCCTCTGACCTTATGTCCTTTGTCCCTCCACATATGTCCTTTCTAAATCATGTGAGCTAACCGTAAGTACTTTCTATATCCTTATAAACAAAACTTTTTCTAGCCAAGATTTCTCTGAGATCCAGGTGTATAAGCTACTTAAAATGCCTTGGACAAATCTCACATGTCCAAAACAACACTACTACCAAAGTATATTTTCCCTAGGCATCCCTATCTAATAAACAGGTCATCTATCAGCTAAATCCTCAAGCCAGAAAATAGTAACTCTTTTATATCATCTCTACTGTCCAAATCCAACACATTTACTTTTTACCATCTCGCTATTACCCTGGTCCATGGTTCTCTCTAACCTACTACTACTAATCCTGATGACAGCTCTAAGCCCTTATCCACAAAGCAATAGAAAAGCATTCTGTAAAGACCAAAGACCTTTTATTCCATGGTTAAGAACTTCTAACATTTTCTAATTCTGTACGCAATAAAATACAAACTTCTTACGTGGTTCGAAGAGCCTTGACTGCTTCATCTCGAATAATTCTACTTTTAATTTGCTTTTAACAAACATTAGTTATCTCTCAGTTACCTTACAATAATAAGTTACTTCTTGACTTGGACATTTGCTGTATGTTAATCTTTTGGAAAGCACTCTGTTCTTTGCATGCCATATACTCTGAGTTTTTAAGGTCTTGCCTGAAATAAACCTTATAAAAGCTAACCATAAAAACATTCTGTAACTCTCCCTTTAAAATATTTTACTACAATGTAGAATTATTTCTTTTATTTTCTTGTCTTAACTCTTTTCTGAGATGTAGGCCTTCTAAAGGTAGAACAGGCCTCTTATCTACCACTGTATCTCATTGTTTAGCAGGTATTTTAATAAGCACATACTGCAGGGATGAGAAGGACATAAACAGAAGGAGTTACTGTATAAACAGTCAGTAAAGCAATTTAACTAAGACAAAATGGGCAATGGAGATTAAGGTTTCGGACTAAACAGAATTTCTGGAGAAAAGATCCAGGATCTATTCTAGATAGTATAGAACTGAAGTTTAGCCTTAGATAGGTCACCTAGATAGATTTTATAGTACTTGGGCAGTAGTGATGCAAACCTTTAATTCCGGCACTTGAGAGGCAGAGGCAGGTGGATCTCTGTGAGTTCAAGGTCAGCCTGGTCTACAGAGGAGTTCTAGGACAGCCAGGATTACACAGAGAAACCCTGTCTTGAAAAACCAAAAATGAAAGAATGAATGAGAATACTAAGAATAAATCAACTTAGGACTGAAGAGGGAGAAGTACCATAGGGCAACCTTTAAGTTAAAGAAAGGGTAAAACCAGTGTAATAAATGACAGCTTCAAGTAAAGGGAGAAGACAGTATGACTGGATGACAAAACATAAAGGAATATAGTAGTTTTTATAAGAGGAAATCATGGTCTTAAAACAGTGTTTTCAAATCATATGGGGGAAAATGAGGGGAGGGAGACAGACAGGGAGAAAGAAAGACACACACATACAAAGAGAAAGAGAGAAAGAGAGCACGCACGAGCATGCCAGTGTGCATAGTAGCAGACGCTCCTATGGCATCATGCATCTGAGGAAGACACAGAACAACTCTCATGAGAGGGCTCTCTCTCTGATCTCAGTAATCTGGGAGTTGAACTTAGATCCTGAGGCCTGCAGGAAGAACACCTCTACCAGCTGAGCCATCTCACTGGTCCAATCTCAACATTTAAAAGTGAAATGCAGGCCAGGTTGGTGGCACACTCCTTTAATTCCAGAACTCTGGAGGTAGAGGCAACTAAGTTACTATAAATTCAAGGCCAGCCTGGTTTACATAGCAAGTCTGATCTACATAGCAAACTCCAGGCCTTTGAAGGCTGTAGGGAAATGGCTCAGTGGGAAGAGTGCTTTCTCTGAAAGCAAGAGAATCTAAGTTCAAATCCCCAGCACCCACATACAAAGTGAAAATGAATGGAAAGTAGTTAGAATCATTTGTAATATTCAAGGTGTAGTCTTATTCACTTCTTTCACATTATACATACAGTCTTTGCTTTTTGAGATAGAATCTCATGTATCCCAGACTATTCTTGAGTTATGTTTTTTTTTTAAACTCCTAACCTCCAAGTGCTAAGAATACAAACATGAATCCCTATGCATGACTCCAGTTATATATTTAAGTATGTGGACCTGTGATATAAAATATACTCCTCAACCAACTCCATGGATTCAATTAGAATCTTTAAAAATTTATGTGGACAGGTTAATGGGAAATGAGAACTGTCTTCTCCCTAATCCTAAAAAGCTATTGGCTTTTTAGAGGGCTAGAGAGCAAAGGCTCTGGCAAAAAACAAGGTTCGATTAAGACAAAGTGAAAAGGAAATTCCATAAAATCAAGAATACTTAGACATTTATTTAGTCCAACTACTATTAAAGCAGAAAGAAGCAAATGAGATACAGGAGACTTGAACTCTTAGTTTACTATATATCTCCTTTTGGGAGAGCATTTATATTTATAAATAATTTAACAGATTCCCACAAACCAACTTCTAAATGCATTTTTGTTTTACCTGTAACTTTACTGAACTCTTCCAGAATGTTCTCTTTAGTTTTATTCTTTGGAATGGATCCAACAAAAAGTCTGTTGTTTGCCACAGAAATGCACACTCCCAGGTGTTTACCAGGGCGAATCTCATAGCTGTCACACTGCAAGGAAGAAAAAAACCGGAGACCCCCAAACCACCCCAAACTGAGGACAACTAATATTAATCTAAAGAGCCCCACAATTTAAGATCACTCACCAAGCTCCCTCACATTTGCAGAAACCTGAGTGTAGATTTTAAATGTTACAATCTCTAGTTATAGCTTAGTTCTGAAACCTCTACTGTTCACCCATATAAAAGGAGCTCAAAGCTAGTCATTTTAACCCTGAATATCTCTCTTCTCTTTCTCTCTCTCTCTCTCTCTCTCTCTCTCTCTCTCTCTCTCTCTCTCTCTCTCTCTCTCGTTTTGATTTTGAGGCATGGTTTCTCTGTATAGCCCTGGCTGTCCTGGAACTCACTGTATAGATCAAGCTGTCCTTGTACTCAGAAATCCACCGGCGTTTCTCTACCTCCTGAGTGCTAGAATTAAAGGCATGCACCATCACTGCTGATTTATTTCAATTTTATCTACCTGAACATTACTTTCCAGAGAATTTCAGAAGGAATACCTGAAAACATTTACTCAGAGTCCTTGAGGATAAAGTTAGATATAGATCAGCAATAGCCAAATAATTACATGTAAAAAGAAACAATTAACTTTATCAATGCCCAAGAAACTTTTAGGAATTTCACACCGAATAGAAACCACAATCATGAATAACGCTATAAAGTATCAGAACACTTTCAAAACTTTATGAAGACAATAAAAAATGTGATGAATTCTTTAATAAATTTTATTCTATGTTTTAATATTACTTACCACTAGTTTACTAAAATATATAATTTTAAAAGTTTTCCATGGGACTGGTGAGACAGCTCAGTGGTTAAGAGCACTGGCTGCTCTTCCGGAGACCCGGAGTTCAATTCCCAGCAACCACAAGGTCGCTCACAACCATCTTAAGGGCATTCTGATGCCCTCTTCTGTCATGCAGGAACACATGCAAATAGAGTACTCAGATATGACTAAATAAATCTCTTTAGTTACCTATACATTGTCAAAAACAAGAAAATAAAGCCTTGAAATGTCCTTAATATTGAATAAACAATTTTTTTTTTTGGTTTTTCGAGACAGGGTTTCTCTGTGTAGCTCGGGCTGTCCTGGAACTCACTCTGTAGACCAGGCTGGCCTCAAACTCAGAAATCCGCCTGCCTCTGCCTCCCAAGTGCTGGGATTAAAGGTGTGCGCTACCACCACCCGGCTCTTGAATAAACTATTTTAAAGAGAAAAATCCATCAGAAAAACTAAAAAGCTGGACCAAGCTAGTAAAGCACTAATTTAACTCACTAATGAAACAAAAACATTTGGTGGATACAGCCGTCTTAAAAAAGACAAGAACTGCCACACCACATTGCATATGGCCTTAGATGTCTGACAAAAATCTGCCAAAAACAGTAATAACACTGTCACTTTAATACACTGAGAGAGTTAGAAAGAATACAGGTCATCCTGAAAACTTACTGCTGCTCTAAGAAACACAAGGTCCTAAAAAGCTCTTGGAGAAGGGGAAAGCCATAGAAGGCTAGCTATTACATAGCAGAAAAGGAGAGAGATTTAGAAATACACTTTGTTAACTGCACAGCTAGATTGTGATAAAAATAAAACAGATGCACACTATTTCTTAAGCCAAATCCTAAAAGGTCATTGCTTTCCAGTTACACTCTGCAGAACCACCTCAGCCTCCATTCTACTTCAGTACCAAATCTAAAGCTCAACAGCGAGAAGGGACAGACATTAAAAGGAAAAGAAAAAACTGAATTTGTTTGCTACTAAATAAAATCATGCTAACCAATCTGTTAACTTAGAATTATAATCAAAAAATAAAATAAAAGGTTACATACCAAATCAGTCAATATAAAGATATTAAAAGGAGTGACTAAAGAAAATGAAACAATGGTAACTGCAAATGTTTTTGAACTGTTTTATTCTCTTAAATGTTAAGTTCTTGGACAATGGATATTTATCACATACCAGTTTAACTGCTTCCTGGGCAGCTTCCTTTCCACAGAAGGTGATAAATGCATAGCCTCTGTTCTGACCAGAGAGTGGATCCATCATGAGGCGTAGATCCCAGATAGGACCAGCCTTCTCAAAAAGGGGCACCAACTCATCCTCATATAAGTCTCTTGGAATTTTACCTACGAAGACCTGAAATAAAATTTCCTTGTTAGAATCCAACATAGGGAGCCAGCCAGCAGTGGCACACCGCAGCAGTCGGAGGCGGCAGTCAGTCAGTCAGTCTCTCCCGAGTTTGTCTACCCGTGTCTGTCAACCAATGACAGGGAAAAAAAAGAATCCAACATAGGTACTTCATTTTACAACCAGAGTCAGACTCTGTTAGGGGATAAAGGCATAAGATACTTAAGGTAGAATAGGGACAATTTGAATCAGGCAGTTGATTTGGATTAAATGTGAACCCTAACTTTTAAAAGTCAGGTGGCTGAGGTCACATAGGCACTTGTGAGGCAGAGGCAGGTAAATCTCAGTATGTTCTGAGGCTAGCCTCATTTCGAGACAAGGTTTCTCTGTGTAGCCCTGGCTATCCTGGAACTCACTCTGTAGACCACGCTGGCCTCAAATTCAGAAATCCGCCTGCCTCTGCCTCCAAGTGCTGGGATTAAAGGCATGCGCCACCACCGCCCAGCGAGGCTAGCCTCATCTAAACAAGTAGTTCCAGCCCTGCCAAGATGATAGAGTCTCAAAAAACAAAACAAACATAAAAAAGCCTTAGGGCCATCAACAAAAAGTTAAGGTCTATACTGAAAATAAAACATAGTGGTAGCTGCACAAAACTGTACTAACAACTTCAAATTTTATAATTTGCCTTTTCTCACAGATCTCTGTAAGTTATAGGCTACCTTGGTCTATATATTAAGCACCAGGGCAGCCAGGACTTCAAAGTGGGATACTGTTAAAAGAAAGAATAGGCCAGGCGGTGGTGGCGCACGCCTTTAATCCCAGCACTTGGGAGGCAGAGGCAGGCAGATTTCTGAGTTAGAGGCCAGCCTGGTCTACAGAGTGAGTTCCAGGACAGCCAGGGCTACACAGAGAAACCCTGTCTCAAAAAAAAAAAAAGAAAGAAAGAATAAAGAAAAAGCTAATCTGTACCTTGATAGAAATATGATACTCATCATTTTTATAAAGCATTAACTTAGTAAGAAAATTAACCTGGCTTTCATCAAGTTTTCTCAATATTAAAATCTTCATTATCTAAAAAAGCAACCTTGCCAGACAGTGGTGGTGCATGCCTTTAATCCCAGCACTTGGGAGGCAGAGGCAGGGAGATTTCTGAGTTCAAGGCCAGCCTGGTCTACAGAGTGAGTTCCAGGACAACCCGAGCTACACAGAGAAACCCTGTCTCAAAAAAAAAAAAAAAAAAAAAAAAAAAAAAAAAAAGCAACCTTAATAGTTTTCAAAAACTCTTGCCAACCCTCCTCCTTTAGCCTCCGTAAGTAGCATATCATACTTGGCTAGCACACTTAGGTATGAAAAAATTATTTTTTACCTTTTATGGAAGTCACGGTATTTCTTTAATTATAAACAAAAAAATTACAAAGTAGGGTTAAGTTATAAGATATAATGTAATGTTATTACATTAAAGTAGAAAATTAGCAGTTACATCAAAAATTTCAAATTTCTCCAACATCAATATTTTATTGGGGGCAGGGGTAGGTCAAGACAGGGACTTTCTGTGTAGCCCTGGTTGTCCTGAAAATTTCTTTGTAGACCCAGCTGGCCTCAAATTCAGTTATCTGCCTACCTCTGCCTCCTGAGTGCTCCGTTTAAAGATATGCACTACATCTACATCAATATTTTAAATTCTGAACAATGACCTAAATCATAGATAGACAACTAATAAAGTAACAAAAGCATTCTGAAACGTGAAAAATATCACTGGGATTGGGTACATATACTTCAGTGGTAGAGTGCCTCCCTTGAATGAGTAAAACCCTGGCTTTAATCCCTAGCACTGCAAGTAAGAACGTAAAAAATTATTATTGGCCAAACATGGTGGTGCATGCCTTTAATCCTGCCCAGCACACAGAGGCAGAGCCAAGTAAGGCTCTGTCAATTCAAGGCCTGACTGAACTACATAATCTAGCTTCAAACCAGCCAAGGCTACATAGTAATACCCTGTATCAAAAATAAGTAAACAAATAAAAATTACTGGACTCCAAAAACAGCTATGCAGTGTTAAAAATTTCAGTCCCTACTGGTTGTATATATCCCAAATAACAAAAGCAGGGGTCACATATCAGATACCTATGTTACAATTCGTAACAGTGGCAAAATTACAGTTATAAAGTAGCAACAAAAATATTATTATTGGCAGGCCTTCACCTCAACATAAGGAACGGTATTGAAGGGTAGCAGCATTAGGAAGATGAAGAACCACTGAACTAACAGAAGTTTAATACAGTGGACATAGAAGCTTCAACCTATGTTCCTAGCTACTCATACAGAAGAGGTAGAAGGATCATTTGAGTCCTAGAGTTGAAGAGCAAGCAGGGCAATACAGCAAAAATCCACCCTCTCCCAAAAAAAATAATTAGGCAGCGTATGACCTCATAGATATCCTGTGTATATTAGTGAGAACGAACAAAACTTGCTTCCCAATACAGTCATAAAATACTAACTGGAGAATACAAATACAGCATAATCAGATTAGACATGAGAGTCTACATACTGTTTAAAATTAACAGCCATCTTCAGCACCACCACCCCACCCGCTCAAATTTGGGGCTGGAGAGATGGCTCAGTGGTTAAGAGCACTGGTTGTTCTTCCAGAGAACCAGGGTTCAATTCCCAGGACTCACATGACAGCTCACAACTGTCTGTAACTCCAATTCAGAGGCTCCAACATTTCTCTCAAAGACATACATGCAGGGAAAACTTGAAATAAAAATTAATTTTTAAAAATTATTTTTATTTATGTATGTGTGTGTCTGCTTGTCTACATATGTGAAGGCCAGAAAGCTGTGCTGGATTCCTCTGGAATGGAGCTACACACAGCTGTAAGCCACCCAATGTAGGTGCTGGGAGCAAAATCCAGGTCCTTTCCAAGAGCAGCAAGTGCTCTTAATCACTGTGCAACTTCCCTAGTTCCTTTTTTTTTTTTTTAAATTATGTGTTTTTGTGTTTGTTTTGTGTGGGTTAAGAACATATGAATATTAGAGCCTCTCAGAGGCCAGTAGATGGCATCAGATCCCCTGGAGCTGGAGTTACAAGCAGTTATCAGCAGTCTGACCTCAGTCCTACAACAAAATCGAAGACTCTCTGGAATAACCTCAGACTCATCTCTGCAAATGCTGCACTGCCTGTTTAAGAGAAAGACTTTCTTGTATTTAAGAGACTCATTTAAGAGCACAGGTTGGCCTCTGAACTCATGACATAACTGAGAGTGCCTTGAAATCTTGATCCCAACTTGACTTCCCAAATATTCACTGAGATTATAGAGTCATGTGCTGCCACATCCTGCTCTAATATTTGTTTTCTTAAATTAATTTACTGACTTTGATTAATGTCAGTGTCTCAGAGTGGAGCAATATTAAAACTGAATTTGGAGATGATTAAGTCTATTCTTTAGAGAAGACATTCTGTAAGTCCCTTCCACAGGTATGCATTCATTAACAACTGCACTAGTTATCCTGAGAATGAGAATGTACAGAATGATGGGTGTTTCTGCTGAAGAACAATAGCTCAGTGATTAGAGGACCCAAAGTCAATTCCTAGAACCAACTGCCTGCAACTCCAGGTAAGCAGGGCCTCTGCACGCTGCTCCACACAAGTAACATACATACACAAAGGAAAAACAGGTACTGGGCATGACTTGAATCCTAGCACTTGGACAAGGTGGCAAATGGATCTCTGTGAGTTTAAGGCCAGCCTCAAGCACTTTACCCTCTGAGACCCTGTTTCAAAAACGTGGAAAGCCAGATGATTCAACAGGTAAAAAGTGCTTACTGTACCAGCCTGACAATCTCTGGAATCCACATAAAGGTGGACAGAGAGAACCAATTCCATAGAGTTGTCTTCTGACCCTGACATGCACACTATGAAATGCAAACCATATCATTTATGATTGCTCCCCACCGCCACACAGACACACATGGTTCAGTAATTACAAGCACTTGGTGCTCTTGCAGAGAACCCAGGTTCAGTTTCCAGCCCCCACAATAGAAGCTTACAACACCTTGCACCTCCAGTTCCATGCCACTGCTCTCATATACAAATTAAATCAATGAGTCTTATTTTTTAAATATGTGGTGGGAAGCAATTGAAGAAGACATCTAATATCAACCTCTGGCCTCGACGTGCACATGTACACTGAATTTAAAAGCAGCATAGATAGCTTCTTTTAAACTGTGCTGCCCTCTTGGAAGTGTCTCAGGATACCTTAAGAACAAAGAATATGGGGCTAGAGAGATGGCTCAGTGGTTAAGAGCACTGTTTGCTCTTCCAGAGGTCATGAGTTCAATTCCCAGAAACAACATGGTGGCTCACAACCATCTGTAATGGGATCTGATGCCTCTTCTGGTGTCAGAGACAAGATGCTCATATACATTAAATAAGTAAATCTTAAAACAAATAAACAAACAAGGAATCTACCTTAGACACATATAAAACAAGAAATACACATACAGTTAATCCCATTTTAATTTAGTCATCTTGTATGTATGTTTATAAGGAAAAAACTCTAATGCTAAGAACTCTAAGCCACAAGTAGTGATGTAGTCTGCCACACAGCAAATTTGAAGACAGCCTGAGATACATGAGATCCTTGCCTCAAACAAGTAAGGAACAATATGATAACTAGTAGAAAAATACTGACAGTTCAAAGAAAGTGGACCACATTCTCTGTTTGTTTTTGTGGTGCTAGGACAGACCCTAAAGCCTTGTACAGATTAAATAAGGACTCCAACACTGAGTCTTATCCCTCCCTATATTTATTTGTCTACTATTTATTATTGATTGATAGATAAAGTCTAATATAGCCTGGCTGGCCTCAAAAGCCACAGGAGCAACCTACCTCAAGAGCTGGGATTCTAAGTGTAAATCACACACCAATCACACCAACCCTACCCTGCCACTGCCCCTTCACCCCCGCCCCAGTCTATTTTGAGATGTTTTTGCTAACTGCTCAAACAAGCCTTGAAGTTGAGATTCTCCTATCTCTACTTCCCAAGTAGCTTGGATTACAGGCCTGAGCCACCAGTTCCAGTGGAACCACACTTCTATACTGCTTTAAAAATATATAAACAAGAGGGATGTACCTCAATAACAGAAATGCTTGCTTTAGCATGTGTGGGGCCCCGGGTTTGATCCTCAGCACTACAAAACACATGTAAAGGAGAAATGTCAATTTTGAAAGAAACCATGGCAGAAACAGTACATTACATTTATATTGGGGATGGGAGTATGCACCATGGCACACATGCTAATGTCAGAAGACAACTTGCAGGAGCTGGCTGGCTCTCTCCTTCCATCATGTGTCACAGGAATCTAACCCAGGTCACTAGGCGTGGCAATTAAGCACCTTAACACACTGAGTCCTCTTATAGGCCCACATTATATGATTTTAAAATAGTCACAAACTAGTAATATACAGATGGTTCTAGTGTTTCTAAACCCAAAAATGCTTAGAATCTTTTTTGATATTAAGCATTAAGAAATAGAATATGGGTCTAAAGATATGGCTCAGAGGATAAGAGCACTGATTGTTCTAAAGGGTCTAGGTTCACTTCCCAGTACCCACATGGTGACTCACTACCATCTACATCTCCAGATCCAGAGGATCCAATGTCCTCTTCTGGCCTTTGCAAGCAGCAGGCATACAACTGGTACATACATACATGCAGGCAAATCACCTATATGCGTAAAATAACACAATTTAAAAAGCAGAATATTAGCCAGGCAGTGGTGGTGCACGCCTTTAATCCCAGCACTTGGGAGGCAGAGGCAGGCGGATTTCTGAGTTCGAGGCCAGCCTGGGCTACAGAGTGAGGACCAGGACAGCCCGGGCTACACAGAGAAACCCTGTCTTGGAAAAAAAAAAAAAGAAATTGATACTGGGGCTGGTGAGGTGGCTCAACAAGTAAGGATGCTTTCCACATAAGTCTGGTGACCTAAGTTCAAACCTCAAACCCACATAAGGGTGGGAAGAAAGAATCAACTCCACAAAGTTGTCCTCTAATCTCCATACAAATACCTACACATCAAACACATACATACACTTTTTTTCTTTGAAGTAATAGTAACTAGAGTCATTTTTGCTTATCCATTTAAAAACAATCAAAATATGATCTTTCTTCTGATCATTTGCAAAGTTTTAGTTTTATGAGCATATAATTTATAGCAGTCTAAACCATCACTGTCTCCCTAAAAACTGCTCAAATGGGAGTCTGAGGAAACGTTTTTCTTCTCACTCTAATAGACAACTTAAAACTCTCAAGTCTCACAGTAATACTCCCCGAATAAGGAGCAGATACCATGACTATCTGAGGAGTTGCCCTTATCATCCTCCCTCCCACCATGCTGGAGCCTCAGCCTGAGAGGCTATAGAACACGTTCACGTAGTCTTAGATAGACTACGTGAGACCCAGCACAGTGCCTTGGAGCTTCGATTAAAGCGCCTGTCACACAAGCCTCATGATCTGGTTTCGGTCCCCACAGCAGACAGACAATGGAAGAGGAGCCATTCCTCCATCTTCCACATGCCTATATTCATACACACATCCTCTACCACACTCCAAATGAGATCCTATCTCAAAAAAGAAAAAAATCCTGTATCACTCAAACTAGTTTAAATTTGTTATGAAAAGGCCAGAATTTCTGGGGTTTTTGTTTATGTTTTTTAAATCTCTTTCATCAAATACTGTGCACTGTGTTCCTGGCACTAAATATAGACAATGGAAACATCCAATCAGAAAAAGTCCCTGCATAACCAGTGACTTTTTGTCACCTAGTTTCTCCATGTAAAGATCCAAGAAAGCTACAAGTAGCAACAGATTGAGGGTACTAGAGCCTAGGATGAGGGAGGGACGCAGGGAGTGGGGTACTTGCTCACACATAGGAGGTCTGGGTTGGATCCTCAGCACTACATGAATCTGCTGTGGCGTAAACTTGTCATCCCAGCACTTCAGTGGTGCAAGCAGGAAGATTTTAAGTTAGCTAGTTCTAGGACAACTTGGGCTATATAAAACTGTCTCAAAAATAACAATGACAACAACAACAAACCAAAAGAACAAAGGCATGCCAGATGGTAGTAGAGCACTCCTTTAATCCTAGCACTTGGGAGACAGAAGCAGGCGTTATCTCTGAGTTCGAGGCCAGCCTGGTCTACAGAGTGAATTCCAGGACAGTCAGGACTATACAGAGGGGGGAAAAGCCAGAGAGAAACTTTTACAAAAGCCTAAGAGCCACTTACTTCTCACTGTGAGTATGAACCAATGTGCTCACTGTTCTTCTCGATTCTATATCTACACTTTCCTTAGTGGAATTCCCTCCCAGTTAGAATTTTTCTCATTAATTTCTTTTTTTTTTTTTTTTTTTTTTGGTTTTTCGAGACAGGGTTTCTCTGTATAGCCCTGGCTGTCCTGGAACTCACTCTGTAGACCAGGCTGGCCTCAAACTCAGAAATTTGCTGCTTCTGCCTCCCAAGTACTGGGATTAAAGGCGTGCGCCACCACCGCCCAACTCTCATTAATTTCTAAGTGCATTTTGTGTTGAAAGAAAGCAAAGAGCAATGACAAACACAGTTTAAAAAGTACTGACATTACAAAACAAAAATGGATTGAGACATGATGGCTCACCCTAGCACAACCCCAGCATTCAAGAGGCAGACAGGATTGCCAATTGTTCATATAGCACTTTAGGCCAGGAGAGGTTACATATAAGACTTTGTCTTAAAATAAAATAAACATGAGCTGAGTCTAGTGATACATGCCTACATCTGCAACACTCACAAGGGAGGCCTGCAAGTCAAGGTAGTCTGAGCTATATATAAAGATATCATGAAAGATTTAGTCAGGAGCATGACAAAGTGGTAGAACATGTGCTCAGAATGAATGAGGCCCCAAGCTCAATCCCTAGCATGACAAATTTAAAAACTCTGCAAAATTAAAAACTGCTTTTTCTTTAACTATCTTTAGTTCTTTGCTTTAAGATATCTATACTGAGTTGTAAAGATGGCTCAGCAGTTAACAGCACTGACTGCTCTTTCAGAGGCCCTGAGTTCGATTCCCAGCAACCACATGGTGGCTCATAACCATATCTATAATGGGATCTGACACCTTCTTCTGGTGTGTCTGAAGACAGCTACAGTGTACTCACATATATAAAATAAATAAACCTTGAAAAAAAAAGATTTCTATACCAAAGTTAGTTAATTACCCTTGCTAATAATGACACAAAATACACATAAATACTACCAACACTAGGCGCATTATGAAAGTAATCAAGTACTTTACCCACATCACACGCTACATAATACAGTTAACAATAGAAAAGATCTTTCCACAAAGGGATAAGAGGACTTACCTCTGTTCCAATTCCAGGTTGCACACCCGAGTACACATTGTCTGGTGGAGGACCACCATACTTCCTCTGTCCTGTGGTTACATCCAAAGTATAACCAGTCCTCTCAAGCAAGGCCTAAAGATAATTACTTATGTTAAACTTGAAAATGTAAACACACACAAAAGCTATAGCATCTTATGAAATGCATTTTACGATTAATAAAAAAAGGAGCAGCTGGAAATGCAGTGTACATGCATGGGGCACTGGATTCAGCTCCAGTATCACATAAAAAACAGATACGGGGACAAGCAGCAGTAATGCATGACTTTAATCCCAGTACTCGGGAAACAGGTATGCAGATGTTTGAGGCCAGCCTGATCTATAGAATAAGTAGATCACAGAGAAACTCTGTCTGGACACCCTCCCCTCCCCCAAAAAAAGAAAATTGCGGGGTCATAGAGATGACTGAGCAGTGTGTCGCTGCTCTTCGAGAGGACACAAGTTTTAGTGCACAGCAAGCGTGTGAAGTGTCTCATTACTAACTGTAACTCCAGGTCCAGAGGGTCCAGTACCCTCCTCTGGCCTCCACGGATGCTGTATGTGTACAAACCCACACTTAGACACACACATACACATAATTAAAAATAGCAGTCAGCCGGGCGGTGGTGGTGCACGCCTTTAATCTCAGCACTTGGGAGGCAGAGACAGGTGGATTTCTGAGTTCGAGGCCAGCCTGGTCTACAGAGTGAGTTCCAGGACAGCCAGGGCTACACAGAGAAACCCTGTCTCAAAAATAAATAAATAAATAAAAAATAAAAATAAAAAAAATAAATAAAAATAACAGTAAACTATTTAAAAAGGGGTGACTAGAAAGACAGCTCTAAAATACAGCACACCTGTTGCTCTTGTAGAACTCCTGGGTTTGGTTCCCAAGATACACACAGATCACAACTGCCCGTAACTATTTTATTTGGCTGCTACATATTCTTGCCAAACCACAAGCTCAACACAACTGAAATATCTTACAGGATAGACTCTAAATTTGGCAACTACCAAATAAATATATTCTGATTTCAAAAAATGAAACTTTATTATTTCATTAACATTAGTTACCAGAAGAATCCCTTGCCCTCAAAGAGCTTGCACTATAGTTAACATTCATATGAAATTTCATATAAAAGGCCTATAGAATATCTTTTGTTGGCAAACAAAACATTCACTCTACCAAGAAAGAGAAGGGCTTTGCATGTTAGGTATTTAATTACACAGAGTAAGATTAGATTAATGTTAGATTTAGTTAAACCTGAGATTCCACAAGGAATGGATGTCTTGGACCTTCCAATTTTCTACTAGGGAAAGAAGGGGGCTCTCAGGAGGGAGATGAGTCAGCTAATCAGAGTTGTTACACAGTAGTTTGGAATTTGCATAAGAATGGGGCTAGATCACTTTATAAACAGATGAGAATGGAGGAGAAAGTATAAAGACAGTTTACAAAGTTATACCTAAACCTGAGCCACCTGTGCAAACAACACTAAAATTCAATACCATTCAAATTAAATCTGGGAGGAGGACAGTTTAGGATAGAGCACTTGATTAGCATGTTTAAAGCCCTGGGTTAGAACCCAGGGCTGGGGTAAGGGGTGATCTCTGAAATGCTGACAATACTACTTTAACTAGGTCTTTTAGGAAAAGCCTAAATTAATAATAATAATAAAGACTGGGGCATGAGGGAGGGTAGATATTTTACATATGAATTCATCTAATCTTCACAACTTAAGGAGGTAAGCACAACTTCTGTCCATTTTACAAATGGACCTTTTAATTTTCATAAAAGGTCAAGACCATTTCATTAATACACTGAGGTCAGAGAAAATTCAAAAGGAAGAAAGCAGTTAGAATACAACAACTCTTTCCTAAGAGAAAATGTCCCAGACACTGGCCTTTCACTTCAGCACTCAGGAGGCTGAGGCAGAATCAATCACCTTGAGTTTGGAACCAAACCTGGACTACACAATGAGTTCCAGGCCAGTTTGAGCTACATAATGGGACCCTGTACAAAACAAAAAATATAAACAGTGCTTATAAAATAATAAAAATGTCCCTCACTCTTTGTCAGATACAGTAACTTCCTAAGTCATGTTTTTACCTTGATCTTTGCTTCATCAGGCCCTTTCGTGGACTCTTGTACCTTGCTGCCTTGTTTCTCTCTTTGCCTGTAGGTCTTCATAACTCCACATAAAAATGCACTTTTGTTCTAAAAGACAAGCAATTCAAAAGGGAGAATTACCAGGAATCTCTGAAGGGTCAAATACACAATAAATTTAAATTTCAACACCAACATTTTAACAAAACTATTCATTCCATTCATTCAACAAATTACTTTGACACGCCAAAGGCTAGAACAGACAATAAGTCAGTGCCTCGGGAAGTCTGCCTTCTAAATTGGGGGGGGGGGGGAAGGCTTCCATTTGTTAATATTTAATTGAATCTAGACTATCTTTCCAAAATGGCTAAAAGTATTTCTCACACAAAGATAGGGCCCCCCTAATTATAAGAAATGTAAACATATAAAAGTGTAATAGTAACAAATAAGATAAAATCATGACTAAGTTTTTAAAGTAACTTACTGTATTAAAAGGTGAGGGAAGACTTTTGCTTTGTGCTCTTGCTTCTGAAACTCTTTGACACAGAAGATCTTTTTTTTTCTCTTAAATGTTTCTCTCTTAAAGGAGAGACAGTCACAAACAAAATAGCCCACATCCCCACAGGAAAAGGGTTCTGTCACAGTTTAAACAGCTGCAGATCATAACTGTTGGACAAATTTGCTAGTACTGACCTTACCTGAACATGAGATAAGTCACTTTCTTTGAACTGCTGTAGTACAGACAGAGCTCCTTCTTCATTAAATTCCCTGAGAGCATCAATTGCTCTTTCATCAAGATCGACATAAGCTACCAACCCTAAAAATTAAATTGAAAAGGGTTAACATTATTGTAATAAAAGAGGTAAGCTAAACTGTCTAGTAAGGTTATAACATTGTTATACTCAATACTATCTGACAAAGTACATTTTCATTTAATTATATGCATATACATAGCTAAACAAGATATAGAAAGGTCAAATACAAATACAAAAATCAAAGACAGACTATCAACTATAAATGTGAACTTTAACTTAAAAAAAAAAAAAAAAAAAAAACCTTTAGTTTTTAAAAAAAAAAAAAAACCTTTAGTGGAAAGATCCTAAAACGTTTCTAACTCCCCCAAACAGCAGTAAGCTCTGAAAGTCTGATGCACGTACTATACTACAGAGGAACCATTCATTTAGGAAGTTCTGGTTTATATTAGAGTGTAAGAATACACTATCTGTCTCAAGGATAAACATTCAAATTACGGGTTGTTACACTTGTTTACTATAGAAGAGGTAAGAGAAAATATGAAAACCAATTTTACTTAATTCTTTCCACTCCAAAGAGTATCAAAGGCTTTCCCTCGTTAGCACCAAATATAGATTAAAATCCAAGCATCTAGTTTGCTGCAGTCAGAATGTGGAAAGGCATTTTAAATTCTACAAATGCAAGTGCAGCTTGCTAAGTCAATTCTGAAAGTTGTATTTTAAGTCAGTCTTTTGCTCTTCTGAAGTAACAAGCTGAGATTTAAAAGATGCTGTGCCATTCACAACACTGTCAATAATGACAATCTCCTTCAAATGTCAGTAAAAATGTTACAGATGTTTAAATAAATTATGCAGAAAACATATATGCTGCATTCTATATATGTAGTCTACTTAACTAATGACAGAACATATACTAGGTTTAAAATAACTCTTAATATATAAGGAACCTTTTCAAAATTGGTCCAATGTAAAATAGAAATACCAGATAAACATTTCCCTCCCCAAGTCCATATAAACCAACAGCAAAAGTGATTCTATTTTGGTAAAGCAAAAAACCCCTTTATTTCATACGGTAAATAATTGAAAATAAATTAATGCCACTTGAAAAGTTATTGTTTAGAATGTTGCCATGTCATGTTTTAAAAGCTCAGAATGAGCATGGCTAAGCGATTGGAGTTTCCTCAATTGAATATTTCATACCACCACCCAAAGCCACAACTCAGGACTATCATCACTCCATCCTGTCAATCCAATCCTTCACCCAGATCATTGGCCTCTTAGTAACAAAGCACTATACAGGGCGGTCTCTAAGCAGATCACTACAAGTTCTCTAGGGTAGAAATATCACAGAAGTTCCTGAGGACTGGTTTTCAAATGGGACCATCACCCAGGAGTCATTTTTATAAGCCTTTTAGTGTCTAAAATTAAATCTCAGCTCCAAAATTTAAAATATTTTAAGAAAAAAAAGCGCAGCTATTTCTACTAAATTTAAAACATATTTCTAAGAGAAACAATTCAATTCTCTCTCTCCTGATCTAGATAGGCACACAAACAGAGGAAGAAAGTTTCCATCTATGGCCCCAAAGGAGGACACATTTATTTACGAACACCATTCCCTAAGGGTAAATATTTCTCTCCCTCCTTAAAACTTCAAACCACTTACAACCAACCATATTAAGATGTTCAAATTTGCTTAAGCACTTAACCATGGGACTTACACATTAAGAAAAAAACAAAAAACAGCTGTTGCAAACCAAACACTTCCAAATTACCTGAGAGATGTGAATTTCTGTCTACTAGAAACTAGACAGGCCACAAACTCTCACGGAGTATGACATATATTATCATTTCAAACAATACAGTCTAACTATTCCTCTTACTATGCCACCTAATCAGACCTAAGCTGACTTAACAATCACTTTTAAAAAGCGAAAAGTAGAAAAGTAAAAGCAAAATGATGACTGATTTAGGTTAAGGGGGAAAATGCAAAATTTGGTATGCTGAAACATACATTTTAATTGGTAGTAAATCTAAGACAAATTGATGTTCTGTTCTAAAACAACTAAGTCTGCATATTCAACACTAAGAAGGCTTCAAAATAATGAAACAGGAATAATAAAGTCAAACCCAATATGCCCTCAATGAAGAGAAAGTATTTGCTCTACAGAGATCACAAACAGTAAGCATTATTTATCCTTAAAATCTATAAAATTCAACGTGGTTTGTCCTCACTTTCATAACCAGTCAGAAACAAGAAATGCATATTATACCTGTCTGAAATATTTCATCAAGTCTTTCTGCCACCTTCTGTGGGAGGCCTGCCTCTATCAGTGTCTTGTAGTGTTCTGTGTGAGTTACACTGGAAGTATCCATTGGTTCTTCCTCTTCTTTTAACTGTACCGCATTACCATTCACCTGATTAGCCATTTTATTATGCTGCTGGAAAAAATTCAGGAGCTATATTACATTAAGCCAGAAAATAACTAGTTTGTAGGACAATGCATGATTTACCTCAACTAATTTGTACACATGCTGCTAATAACTATCCAGAATATTTTATGCCTTTTGTGAGCATCTGATCTAAATTTTCAGTAATAATCTTGTGAAACTATAGAAAATGTACATGGAAGTATTGGATCCTTAAGCAACTTCATGTACTCTGGGTTAGAAGGACTTGAATTTATTGCAAGTACAACTGCTGAGTAACATAAGCAGCCATTGTGTTCTGGGGAGCAGATCAACAAACCACCACAAAATCCTAAAGACCCCTCAGCTTACAGAGTTCTACAGTTTGATTTAAAACAGAATGAACACCCACATATCACTTAATCAAGGTTTAAGAACATTCCATTTTTCCTAGCTCTGCTTCAGAAACAACATGGGTATGAAATAAATCCATGTTGTATCTAGTTCAATGAGCTGGTGGCTTAGGTTCTCTCCACCTCACTTAAAAACACAACTTTCACATTAATTTTGTTCTAAGATTAATTTGCTATTCCCATTCACAGATTTAAAAGAAAAAATGACCAACTTTAAAAGCTAAGCCATTGTTTAAAAGTCTACACAAAAATAAGTGAGCTATAGTTGAGATTGCTTCTTGTTTTAAAAAAAAAATCAGGAGTATGAGTGGAATTTTTCTTGTCAGTGAAAGAAAGTTGCAAAAAATACTGAATAAACAACTTCCAAAAAAACTTCACAAACTCTATCTAACTGGTCTAAACTTCGTCAGATTTCTCAGATTAACCTACCAAAATCATTCTGTATGTTCAGCCTGTATATAATGCTGAAATGGACCAATTCCCTGAAGAGAGTAAATCACAAAAGCAGACAAGGCCAGTCCTATCTCCAAGTCAGGGAATTTAAGTGTGTGTGTGTGAGATTACAATGTGAAGAGAATGGGTAATTCAAGAAACAGCACAGACGGAGATAAAGGCCTGATGAAGCTAGGTCTCAAGAAATGCCTACAGTTCCTGAAGAAACTCAAGACAGAAACCACAAATCACTTTCAAGCACTATAGCCTAAAAGATAGCTAATCCATTCCTGACCACTCATCAAACACTATGCAAATGCCATTTCCTAACACAAAACAACTCTTCATTTGAACATCCACTGATATTTAGTTGAAGTTAATGGGAGGATAAAGAGGAAGGCAATAGTAGAAAGCAGAGTGTGAAGGGTGTTACTGAGAATGACCTGACAGCTGTATCACTTATCACAAACCTCTTCCTTGCCCTCTAAGGTCTACAGAGACGCCGACTATACATACTTAAACAGATATATCAAATAAAGCAAGCCTCAAATCTGATGAACTAGCAAAAACAGAAACATCCAAAACTGGCACAAGAAACTACTGGCACGTAGGATGAGCATATATACTGATTAATACAACCTTGTCCTATAATGAAGCATTCTAAAATCCAAAATCTTTCTGTGGACATACATTTGTGCTTTCCCATTCCCTCCCACAAACACTGTACTAAGATCACCACGACTCAAAAGTTCTATAACAAGACCTTCATAGCACTGCACCTATGAATGCTACGTTACAGGAGAGGCAAATTAACTGAGAAGTTCAATGAACATCTGTTAAGGTGGAGTGTTTCTTAAAAGTATGCATGAAGCAAAATGACAAGTTATGTATTATGCACAAGACAAATTTATGACTATCATCGATATTAAAACTTTTACAATGTTCAGACTTTGTCAACTTTAACCTGAAAAAAGAAAAAAAAGGTAAAAATAGACTCCAGGAAATAAAACCTTCAGATCAACAGGGGGACTCTTCAAGCCAAATACAAAGTGCTCATTTAAAAGACTTTTATGTTATGAGACCATTTAAACTCACGTCATTCAACAACAATGCCACACAGCCAAACCATATTTCTGGATGCAGCAAATATACTAAAGTGACTGGGATCCTTTGACATAAACATTTTTGCAAAAAAAAAAAAAAAAAAAAAAAAAAGAAAGAAAATTACAAAATAAAGTCGTTTACATAAGATTTATAAGGATCACTGGGAGATTTGGGAAGTCAGTACTAGCTCTTCCCTGACTTTTGGCGAACATCTCGAAGCAAAATGTTGAGAGATGGACTTTTGAAAAAAGCAACGAGAGCTAACGGTTATCTCAAAGCCGGGAGTATCAAGCAAGCCCTTAATCACTACGACTGACTCCTGACACATACATTCTGCTTCTAAAGGGCAGGGAAAAAAACCTCAAAAGGTAACGAGAAAGGACTGAACCTTTCAAGAACCCCTGGGCTTTCGTCTTAAAATTCTGGTCACATGGATACTACGTGTAAGAAAAAGAAGCGCTTTTCCAATCTGGAGCGCCTATGACATTCTCAGAATTACCTAGCTCAGGCGCCGCTCGAAACCAAGTGTCACGGCCTCTAGTAGTCATTTTTTCCTTCAAATCCCGGCTCGAAGCATGCAGGTTGGGGATCGGGCGGGAGGCACCCCCCCATACCTCGGCCCCTCGGCTCCGCTCCGACTCCCGTAAAAGTTTGCTCCCGGCTCAGGTAACCCTGCGACTTGCACCCCGCCCTCGGCTCACCCCACCCCCTCGGGCGCGACCCGGTTATCAACACATCCCACTCGCGGCCGGCGAGACGCCGGCCAGGTCTGTCCGCAGGCCTACGGGCCGGCACCGGACTCAGAAAAACGCCTGAAACCCTTCGCCCGGCCGGGCCGCGGACAGCGGCGGGCGGAGGCGGGAAAAGCACCGCGAGACCGGCAGGCCGCACGGAAGACAGCGGACCGAGGGACCAGGGCACCGGAGGGGCTGAGAAGGATGAGCGAGAGAGAGGAGGCGCCGCGGCGGGATTCAGGCCCACGGCTGCGCGGCCGGCCGGAGCAGAAGCCGCCCCCGGCCCATCCCCACCCCCACCCTCGGGCCTCGGAGCAAAGACCCAAACTGCAGGCCAGGGCGCCGAGCCTGGACCCGGCCGAGTCCGGTCAGACCGGGACTCCCGGCCCCTCCCCCCACGGGCCAGCGCGAGACTCACCAGGGCAGAGCGGGGGGCCGGCGACCTGGCCCGTGAGAATCGGCGCGAGGCGCTTTGAAAACGACTAGAAATGGCGCGCGCGCCACCCCTCTCCCCCCTGCATGGACAGAGACGCGATCCCGGCAGCACGCGGGGTTTCCCGGAACTGCTTCCAGGGACTCCGTGAGGCCGAGCAATCAGCCCACGAGGCTGTCTGATAGGCAGCTCAGCGGACCAATAAGAGAGAGGGAAAGCGGCCCTCACGTCGGGGACTCCGAGGGCCAATCAGTGTGGCCGTCGGGCTGAGCCAATGAGGGTTCTCAGCGCCACTGGCTGAGGAGCCTCCGGGCGGGGGCATACACACAAAGGGGTCTGTTGGTGGGAGCCCCGGGTAGTGGCGAGGCTGCGGGGCAGCAGGCCTTGCGTGGCCGAAGCTCCTCCCTCTTCGTCTACCACGGTTATGAGGTTGAAAATCTAGGCCTCGCGCCGCGTGGCCGCCTCCAGAGCCCCGCCCCCTCGGGTCCCTGCGGCCACGCTCCGCAATGGCGCTGCAACCCGGCGCGCGAGTCCCTTATCTCCAATCCTCCCTCCCGCTGTGCCGGCGGGCGGCAGAGTGTAGGTCCCAAACACACCCTTCGCCACACGCTGGGCTCCATCGCCTGATCTACTTGACTCTAGTCAAAACACAACTTAAGGATGATTCGACTCGCATCGCTAGAGATTTTTCTGTCAAAAAGCATCCCTTACAATGATCGGAGAAACTGCCTGTTTCCCTCCCTGGCTCCTTTCCACATAGAATAACGAGGATCTGACTCAAGAGTGACGTTAACAGAAATCAGGGACCCTTCCGAGTTTGGAGAATAGAGTAGACCGGGCACTGGATCTACAACTGAAAGCCACGCAGCGGGCAAAGAGTTCAAACCCGCCCCGCCCCCAAGAGACTAATACCTGTTATTCATAAACCTCTTTCACCTGTCAGTCCTGTCCCAACATCACCTCAGTGAAGAAAGTCAAGAGAACTGCTTCCAAACGTATCTGGAGATCATGTTTCTCAAACCCTATAAACCAAAATTTACTGTTAGTCTACCCATGCGTTTTTGAACGGACATCTGCAAAAGTAGACTAGATACGAACTTGAGGGCCAAAGTAGTAGTGTTGGGAGGTGGGGGCGGCGGGTAGTGGGAGGTGTTTTCAGGCACTAAGACTCCACCCTCAAAGGATTAAAGCTGACTGATAGGCCTCCAGGCTGTGAGTTTGACACCTGACTCCGATTTTCTCTGCATCATTTACACTTCCAGCAGTAGGGTGACAAGGCATAAGGCCCTTATCCCCGAATGCTTTTTTTTGTTTTGTTTTTCGAGACAGGGTTTCTCTGTGTAGCCCGGGCTGTCCTGGAACTCACTCTGTAGACCAGGCTGGCCTCGAACTCAGAAATCTGCCTGCCTCTGCCTCCCAGTGCTGGGATTGAAGGCGTGCGCCACCACTGGCCGGCCCCCAAATGCTTTCAACATTGGACTTCCCTGCTTACATAATTTTAAAATGTAAACCCTGACCTAGAGGCTGGAGAGACAGCTCAAATGCAAGATTTAAAACATGACTATTGCAGGGCAGTGGTGGCACATGCCTTTAATCCCAGCACTTGGGAGGCAGAGGCAGGCAGATTTCTGAGTTTGAGGCCAGCCTGGTCTACAGAGTGAGTTCCAGGACAGCAGGAGCCAGGACTACATAGAGAAACCCTGTCTTGAAAAACCAAAAAAAAAAAAACCATGACTTTGAATCTCTACTTGAGTAAAAAGCCTGGCATGATCACATGCACCTGTAAATCCCAGTGCTGATGTAGGCTGCACCTGGAGAATTTCCTACCTTGCTGCCAGTTTAGCTCCAGGCTCAATGAGAGACCCTGTCCCAAGAGAAAAAGCCAGGAGTGGAAGAGCAGGACATCCACTTCCCTCCTCTGACCTTGGTTTGCACCTCCCTTTACACACACACCATAAGCAAACACAACATTAAATAAAACCCTCTTCTGTATAAATTATCTCACCGCAGGTACTCTATCGAAGCAATATTAACAAGGCCATATGACATCCATTAGGTGTCCAATACCAACCCAATATTATGGATGTAAAACACAGACATCCTAGGAGCTGAGGCTGCAGCTCTATGTTAGAACATGTTCTTCCGTACAAAGGGGCCAAGTTCCAGCTCTAACTTCGGTGTGGGGGGTTCTAGTGGTTGGAGAGACCCAGGTTCAATCCCAGAGCCTATACGGTAGTTCACAAATGTCTGATACTCCAGTTCCAGAAGATCTGATGTCCTTTTCTGACCTTCTTAGACACTAGGCACACATGTGGTATGCAAGCATATATGCAAGCAAAAGCACTCAAACATATAAAATAAATCTGAAAAATTAAATAAGCTTTTGTATTTTAGAGAAATTCCAGGGCAGTAGAGTATGCATATCAAAGCTTTCACATTTACTATTCACAACCTGAAGGAAGACTTTTTGTTTGTTTGTTTGTTTGTTTGTTTGTTGAGCCAGAGTCTGTGTAACCATGACTGCCCTGGAACTCACTATGTAAACCAGACCAGACTCTAACTCAGAGAGATCTGCTTGCTTCCTGCTGGGATTAAAGATATGTACTATTATGTCTTACCCATATACTCTTTATGGTTTGGGTTTTTTGTGTGTTTGTTTTGTTTTTAATGTGTATGGGGGGGGGTATTTTGCCTGCATGTATCCTCTGTACCACATGTGTGCCTGAAGAGATCAGAAAAGGGTCTCGGATTCCCTGGAACTAGAATTACAGAGGGCTGTGAGCCACCATGTGGGTCCTGGAGGAGCAACAAGTGCTCTTGACCATTGAGCTAACTCTCCGGTCCTTCACCAGAGGGATTTTTAAATGGAGAGTGAGCTTCCATTTTTGTAGACAGGGTTTCTCTGTGTAGCCCTGGCTGTCCTAGAACTCACTCTATAGACCAGGCTGGCCTCGAACTCAGAACTCTGCCTCCCTCTACCTTCTGAGTGCTGAGATCATAAGGCATGCACTACCACCACCTGACAAACACAAGTTTTTATAATTCCAATTGAAAAAATATTTTTCCCTGTTCCTGTAAGCAGCCTGAGGTGACTGTGAAGATGGTTTGCTACCCTCTTGACCCAGAAACCACTACAAAACAAGCAAACCAAGAGGTTCAAATCTTCATGTTCACTTTTAGAAGACCCGTGAAACTGCACAGGGCATTGAGGGTATGCATATCTGGAAGTATTTGAAAGATGTCTTTTTTTTTTTTTTTTGGTTTTTTCGAGACAGGGTTTCTCTGTGTAGTCCGGGCTGTCCTGGAACTCGCTCGGTAGACCAGGCTGGCCTCGAACTCAGAAATCCGCCTGCCTCTGCCTCCCAAGTGCTGGGATTAAAGGCGTGCGCCACCACCGCCCAGCGAAAGATGTCATTTTAAAGAAGTCATGTGTGTAGTTCCAGTGATATAATGGAGTTTTTAGTTGTACCCAGGCCAAATGGTGGGGCTGGACATAGGATCGACGGCCAAAAATAGAGTGCTGAATTTTTTGCTTCGTTTGTGTAAAACTGTAGATAGTAATGCTTAACTTAAAGGTTTAGATGTTGATTCTCTGCATATCCAGTGAATAAAGCACCTGAGATGCACTGGGAAAGCTAGAGAGCTCGTGGCCAGGTTACCTGGTACACGACTCCCCTATCACATCGAGATGGTCCTCACTGAAAAGGAACAAATTGTTCAAAGCCAGAAGAGAAGGTTGCACAGAAGAAAAAGATATCCCAGAAGAAACTGAAGAAACAAAAACTTACAGCACAGGAATAAATTCAGCACAGAATAGGTATAGACAAAAATAAAGGTCATAAAGGGAGAGAGAAACAGAGAGACAGAAAGAGAGAAGGGGAGGAGGGAGGAAAAGAGGGAAGAAGGAAAAGAAAAAATAGTTTTCAGTTAGAGTCGCAGGGGTGGCAGGTTTGTCAACTAAAGAAGGCACATATCATTATCATTCAATAAAAGCATGAGGGGCTACCATGCTCAGTGGCAAGTGTCCTTACGTACTGAGCCATTGCAACAGCCTATACTATTATTATTATTATTTATTTTGTGCTACTGGTGTCCCAACCTAGAGCCTTGTACATGACAGGCAACTACTCTGCCAGCAAGTTACACCCCAGGCCAAAGTCTCAAATTTGAAAAGCAAATTTTTGTCAAGAAAGAAAATGTCTCACAGGACTTTATTAACTAGACTTGGTCATCCCTTAGCATGTGTTAAGCACTGAGCATGTTCTCTGATCTGATGCTCACAGTAGGGCAAGTATTTTCTTCCTTTACACTTGAGAACAGCAAGGCCAGGTTCTCAGAGCTGAGACTCACACTCTGGTGTAACTCTAAATTCCATGCTCAAATTAATTTTTATTCTACATGACCAAAAGAAATACCTCCAGCCAGTAAGATTATACTTCCCTGTATAAACCTTCCTGTTCCCAATCCTGGGTACCAGCCTTGTATTGTATAGCATGATAGCTCTCCCCGTGCCTCCCCCAACCATGGTTGGTATTGTGACTTCAAATTTCTTTTTACATTAACTATTTTTTTAAGATGTTATTTTTATATCTGGGCAGTGGTGGTGCATGCCTTTGACCCCAGCAGTCAGGAGGCAGAGGCAGGCAAATCACTGAGTTCGAGACCAGCCTGCTTTACAGAGTAAGTTTCAGAATAGCCAGGGCCACACAGAGAAACCCTGTCTCAGAAAGAAAAGAACAATGACAAAATAAAAAACCAACAATGTTATTTTTGTGGCTGCCAGTGAGAAGGGGCGGGGGGGGGGAGGGAGCAGGCATTGTAGGCTGCTGTGAACTACCCAGCACGGATGTTGGGAACCAACCCCCACCATGGAAAAATGGCAAGTGCTCTTAATTAGTGATTGCTTGTCTCTGGCCTCAGCATTAATTTATAAAAATAAGAGCTGGAAAGATAGCTGGAAGGATAAGAACACTCACTGCTCTTACAGAGGAGGTGGATTCCATTCTCAGCACCTGTGGTAGTTTGAATATGCTTGGCCCAGGGAGTGGCACTATTAGGAGGTGTGGCCTTGTTAGAGGAAGTATGTCACTGTGGGCGTGGGTTTTAAGACACTCATCCTAGCTGCCTGGAAGCCAGTCTTCTCCTAGCAGCCTTCAGATAAAGATGTAGAACTCTCAGCTCCCCCTGTACCATGCCTGCCTGGATGCTGCCATGTTCCTGCCTTGATGATGATGGACTAAACCTCTGAACCTGTAAGCCAACCCCAGTTAAGTGTTGTTCTAAGGTATCTGTTAACAGCAGCAAAACTCTGACTAAGACAACACCCACATGGTATCACACGACCATCCCTAACTCCAGTTCCAGTGGGAGCTGTCCTCCATGGGCATCAAGCATGTGTCTGGCGTGCACGTAGGCAAAACTGTCACTCATAAAATTATTAAATCTATTGTTTTTTGTAAATAATATCTTTCTCTGTCTCCCCAGCTGTCCTGGAACTCACTATGTAGATCAGGCTAGCCTTGAACGCACAGAGATCTACCTGCCTCTGCCTCCGAGTGCTGGGATTATAAGTGTGTGCCACCATGCTTGGCTAATATATCTAATTTGTATGTGAGCATAAGTACTCACTGAGTTCATTATAAGGTATCAGATCCCCAGGAACTTAAGTTACAGCAGTTGTGATTAACCGAACATGGGTACTAAGAACGGAACCGAGATCATCTGGAAATGCCATCTGCATTCTCTCTTTTTTTTTTTTTTTTGGTTTTTTTTTTGGTTTTTTTTTTGGTTTTTTTCCAAGACAGGGTTTCTCTGTGTAGTCCGGGCTGTCCTGGAACTCGCTCAGTAGACCAGGCTGGCCTCGAACTCAGAAATCCGCCTGCCTCTGCCTCCCAAGTGCTGGGATTAAAGGCGTGCGCCACCACCACCCGGCTGCCATCTGCATTCTCAATCGCTAAGCCATCCCTTCAGCGTGCCTCCCATTATGATTATTTTTTGAGTGAATTCTCTTCTTAGGTTCAGATGAAGACTATTGGGGGAGGGGCATTAAAATATATCAAGGAGAGCTCTCTTCCCAGCCTAACTTTTAAAAACGCAACCATCGGCTTTGAGTTCCAGTCAGGGTTGCCAAACTTTCAAGTGTTAAATACTTGGACAGGACATTCTTCCATTCTACAATAGTGGAATTCCCTGGCAACTCACCACCAGGGCCTCAGAGGCGACACCAAATTCTTCATCCACTTTAAAGAGGCCAAAACAGGCAACATCTCAGCAGGAGCCACATTCCGGGCAGACTGTTTCACACAACTCCACAGCTCCTTCGACCCTGGTTATTTTCAGGCATCCCTACAGGCAAGCAGAAGAGCTGCACACCATGGAGGTGATAAAGCAAGTCTCTAACTCAAATCCTGTCAGAGTCTGAGACGTTTCACCACCCATATTCAAACACATGGGTTAAATACACAGATTCACAAATCCAATTCTACAGGGATTGTGAATCTTGTTTCCCAGATCAGTGTGGTGCTGTGAAGTAATTATAGCGTTCAGTCTAACTTTAGCACATGTTTGGAAATTCAACAAAACACTAAATAGACTGTGTATATAACTAAGCCCTCATTACCCTTAAGCTAAAATATCCACTGCAGGACGGGGCATGTGCTCTGTAATTATCGTGAATAATAACCAAAGTATAAGGTTTTTCCATTTACAGCCTTCTAAATTCCAAACTTCACTAGACAGCTTGCCCATATTTGCACATCTTGAAATGGACAGATCTTTTGCCCTGGGCCTCTCCTGTCCTGGTTCCTCTTTCCCGGTCCTCCCCTCTCCTACAGATCATTATCTATTGATGTTCCCAGGATTCCATGTTTCTCAATCCTCTCACTCTATCAGAGACTCCTCATTTCTTTCCATGCTTTTGCTACTACTATTTTTTTTTTTTTTTTTTTTTTGGACAGGATCTCATGTAGCCCAAGCAGTCCTCAAATTCACTGTGATGTAACACTGAGGGTGACCTTGAACTCCTGATCCTCCTGTCTCAGCGTCTCCTGTGCTAGGATTACAGGTGCATTGTCCCATCGGGTTTATGTGGTGCCAGGGACCAAACTCAAACTGTGAGCATTCTAGCCAAGCACTGAACTAACTGGCTACAACTCAAGCCCTTACCATTTCCAAGTTAGTGCTTTTCACAGTATTTGCTAGTTATGGTGTTTGTTTGTGACAAGGTCTCACTATGCAGCCCAGGCTACCAATCCTCTTGCCTTAGCCTCCTTAAGCACTGGGATAACCAACATATGCCACCATGCTCAACTTCCATGTTTCTTTATCTACAGCAACATCTCTGGTCTTGACCTTGGAATTCATACTTAACACTCAACCAGTTCCTAACTCCGTGAGTGCGGTACATAGTTGTAATCCCAACACTTGGAATGCTAAGGAAGGAGAATCATGAAAACTTCCAGACCCAGCTTGGGCTACGCATTGAGTTCCAAGGCTAGCTCAAACTACAGTGTGAGACTCTGCCTCAAAACAAACAAGTAAGAAAACAAAAGAAAAACAACTGTAAAGATGACTTTTTGTCCCCACCTTTGTCCTTGATCTCAGCCACGTCAGCCACCTGGTGGCTATTCCCTCTCTGAGACTTGTGTTCAGCTTTTTCTCCTAGATAACCCATCCAGCTATTCTGAACTCTGTCCAGAAAGCAACTGTGGCTTCCTTCTTTGCAAGCCTGGGCATCTATTACAGAGCTTTGTAATACCAGGCACATGTTCTGCCGCTGACTTACACTGTGGAGAGCTTTTGGGGCTGCTTCTAGAAACTTGGCAGGAATTTGACTTTGGGCCAGGATAAGTAAGCTCAGGCAAGAATTTGACTTTGGACTAGGACAGGAAAGTAAGCTCAGAAAAGAATATTTACATTTAGGCTAACACAAAGCTCAAGGTAAACTCAGAGAGGAGGTGGCAGTTCTTTTATCTTGGACATCTGGATAAGCCCCTAAAAACAGTGATCACAGGACTTTGTTTATTGCCTTGTTTGACTATTTGTGTTTATTGCCTTGTTTGTTCCTTGACCTAGAACTGACCTTATTATTTGCATGTAATTAAAATGGTATAAGAGCAGCCTGGGGAAAAAATAAACCCACTTCAGCCTCAGCACTGGCTGGAGTCATAAGCTAGCTTGGTCATTACACCCCCACCCCAAACAGCATCTCTTTAAGGGAACTTTCCATGGATACTTTCTATAAAATCAGTTCCTAGCCATTCCCCTTCAGTTTCTTCATTTCTACCACTTGATACATCTTTTACTTGTTTGTTTGTTTGGTTGGTTGGTTTTTAAGACAAGGTTTTTTTGTGTAGCTGTGGCTGTCCTGGAATAGCCTGAGACCAAGCTGGCCTCAAACTCAAAGATCTAACTGCCTCCGCCTCTTGAGTGCTGGGATTAAAGGCATGCACCACCACGGACTGGCCACTTGATATTTCACTAATATGCCTTGATTTTTTTCCATAGGACATGAATATATGTGTTCAACTTCTCACCAAAATATAAGCTCAATAAAGTTAAAGTCTTTGTTTTCTTCAGCCTTTTTACTTTATGTGTATGGGTGTTTGTCCTGTCTGTGTACTATGTGCAGGCCTGGTGCCTTTCAAAGTAGGAAGAAGGGCTTCTTGTGTTCTTTATCTCCATCCTATATTCCTTTCCTTTGCATTCTCTGTTCTATTAAAAGCATGCTAAACTATACAGTAACACAGACCTCAGTAATCTGGGTCTCAAAGGTTCTGACTCTTTATTAGTCTCTCATGAAAAATGTACAGTAGTGAGCCTGTACAGGACTGAGACATGAGTCTAAATGGAGGCCTGACCCTTCTTTTTCCATTACCACTGGGTTCTGTGCTCTATGGGGCTGTCCTCGTATTCATGAGTGGTGTGCAGTGTGCAGATCCAAGCTCCATCCATCTCCCCACAGTATCTCAAGGTACACACAAGCAGATTAATCATGGAGGCAAAACTTTGAAGAGGGCTGTTTAATTGAGCACAGAATTTGCAGGTCCTGGGTACATAAAACTGTGGTATAGAAGTAGGGACTAAGAGTTGAATGGGTATAGACCCATGGCTTTGGACCCTGGGAAAAAAGTGTAGCTATGTGTGGAGATTTGAGTGAGGATGGAGGTTTATGGGAGAAATGGTAAAAAGCAGATGATAGATGGGTAGATATAAATGATAGGTAAATGTATAATTGATAGATATACAATAGATGATAGATAGATAATAGATGATAGATGGGTAGATATAGATGATAGGTAAATGTATAATTGATAGATATATAATAGATAGATGATAGATAGGTAGATAGATAGATGATAGGTAAATAGATGATAGACAGATAATAGATATTCATGATAGATAATGGATAGAAAAAAATATGAAAAGGTAAGCCTTTGATTCACAGATCAAATACCTGTTTAAAAGCTCACATTTATAACATACCAAAACAAAACCCTCAAATCCTCCACTAAGCTGGGTGGTGGTGGCACATGCCCTTAATCCCAGCACTTGGGAGGCAGAGGCAGGTAGATTTCTGAGTTCGAGGCCAGCCTGGTCTACAGAGTGAGTTCCAGGACGGCCAGGGCTATACAGACAAACCCTGTCTAGAAAAAACAAAAAAAACAAACAAACAAACAAAAAGATCAATTTGCAGGCAAGCCTTTAAGGTTTTTTTGTTTTTTTCTTTTTTTTTTTTCTTTTTTTTTTGATTTTTCGAGACAGGGTTTCTCTGTGTAGCCCTGGCTGTCCTGGAACTCACTCTGTAGACCAGGCTGGCCTCGAACTCAGAAATCCACCTGCCTCTGCCTCCCAAGTGCTGGGATTAAAGGCGTGTGCCACCACCGCCCGGCAAGATTTTAATTTTAATAATTACAGTTTTAATAATGTCCTTAATTAGTGTTTGATGTCGGAGGGCCCAGCACATTTTGGGTAGTGCCATCCCTGAGCTGGTGGTCCTGAGTTCTATAGGAAAGCAGGCTGAGCAAGCCATAAGAAGCAAGCCAGTAAGCAGCACTCCTCCATAGTCTCTGTACTAACTTCTACCTTGAGATTCCTGCCCAATTTGAGTTCCTGCCCTGACTTCCTTTAGTAATGGACTATGATGTGGACATGTAAGCAAAATAAACCCTTTCCTCCCCAAGTTCCTTTGATCATGGTCTTTTTTTTTTTTTTTTTATTTATTTATTTATTTATTTTTTTTTGGTTTTTCGAGACAGGGTTTCTCTGTATATCTCTGGCTGTCCTGGAACTCACTCTGTAGACCAGGCTGGCCTCGAACTCAGAAATCCACCTGCCTCTGCCTCCCAAGTGCTGGGATTAAAGGCGTGCGCCACCACCGCCCGGCCGATCATGGTCTTTAATCACAGCAATAATAACCCTGACTAAGACAAGTTGGTTCCAGAAGTATTGCTGTGAGACACATGACTATGTTGGTTTTTTTGGGGTGGGGTTGTTTGTTTGTTTTTTGTTTTTGTTTTGGAAGATTGCAGAACGTTGGACTAGAAAAGTCATTGAGTGTTGAGAGTACAGTGAGCTGTTCTGTAGGAGCTTGGAAGTTAGAAATGTTGAGCGAGGTGTAGACAATGGAGGCATGGCTTGTGAAGTTTCAGAGGAAAGCTTAAAGACTCTATGGGGCCATTTGTTATTTTGAATTAAAGTCTATGTTCTGGTCAGCTGGAGCTGAAGAATCAGGTGTGATTAACAAGATACTAGAATTACTAAAGTAAACCCTTTGCTTTGCTGGGATACTCAATGCTGGTCAGCTGGAGCTTAGAAATTAGTGGTGATACAGAATACACTTGCGTTGTTGAGGTGAAATCTTCTGGGAAATGTTCCTAAGAGGCAGCACACAGAACCTGTGTTCCAGACAAGCAAGGTTGTATTGTCTGCTGGCAGCCAAACTTGGTAATGTGTATGAGTCACTCAGGTGGTACTGTTTTGAAGGTGTTAAGAAGCCATAGAGAGGGCCGGGCGGTGGTGGCGCACGCCTTTAATCCCAGCACTTGGGAGGCAGAGGCAGGCAGATTTCTGAGTTCGAGGCCAGCCTGGTCTACAGAGTGAGTTCCAGGACAGCCAGGACCACACAGAGAAACTCTGTCTCAAAAAACCAAAAAAAAAAAAAAAAAAAAAAAAAAAAAAGCCATAGAGCTGCTGAGGTTTGGCACTGTGAAAGGTTAGGAAACACCACTGGAGAAAGTGCAACTTCAGTAGCAATTGAAGGCCCAGGATTGAAAGATCATGAGTAGAAGTTGACGCTTATCACAGTGCAGAGAGGCTATTAGTGAAAATGTAGCCTAGTTGCAACACAGGGCCCAGCATTTTGGAGATGCCAGTACCACGAAGTGACCACCAGAGACAGCAGCAAGTATGGAGTGGAGCCAGCCAGAGCTTAGAAGACAAGCTGTGTGTGCTACAGAGAAGGGAGCCAGAGAAGTGACCCAGGACCTTTAGAGGACCTCAGAGGATCCTGAGGGAAGTCCAGACACTGGACATTGTGTGACTTACACTGCTGGAGTTTGAGTTTGCTTTGCTCGGATTGTGACTGTGCCCTGGCTCTTGCTTCTTGAAGTAAGGAAATATTAAACTTAATTTTGATTTTTACAGGAATCCACAGTTGAGAGATTTTGAACTTTTAAAAGAGGTACCAGATTTTTAAAGAGACTGAATATTTTAAAGGGACTGAACTTTGAATGTGTTTAGATTTGTAAAGACGGTGGAACTTTTAAAGTTGTTTATGTTTTTAATGTGGGAGCTTGGGATCAGAAAGAAAGGAAAGGTCGTGGCTCAACTGTGGTGTGTTTATGTGACAGAGCTGTCAAATATGCTAGACAGTGTAATGTCAACTTGGCCCAAGCTAAACCCTGACTAAGACAGATACCATGAACTCATCATTAAGCACAAGAATAACCCAGAAGGCTTTAGATGGACCATATTGTCTCCAGGAGCTTTCCTCTTACACAAGTTCCCACCCAATATACCAATGACAAATATTCTACAATTCTTTCAACATTAGTTTTGTGTAGTGATAAATCAGAAATAAATTACCATATAAATATAAAACTCTCTCATATTTATCCAAGATGTACTTGCTGCCTGCCTACTTCAGGTCAAACATTTGCTAAGGCTTGAAGATGCAAGGGCACACGGGTTGTTGAGCACAGTGGTGTACACCTGCAATCCCAGCACCTGGGAGGCAGACGCAGGAGAATCGGGAGTTCAAGGTTAGCCTGGCTACATAGAGAGGCTCTGTCAGAAAAAAAAAAAAAAGGAAGGAAGGAAGAAGGTGGGGAAAGAGAAGGAAAAGGGGAGGAAAAGAAAGGGAGGGAAAAGAAGGAGAGGAAAAAGGAGAGGAGAGAGAGGAGCAAGACACTGTTTTTCAAGTTTATGGGAGAAACCCTTGTGTTCAACACAGGAAAACCAGAAAGGAAGCACTTGGTCTAGTTTTCTGGAAGAAGTTGGGACAAAACTTGAAAAAAAGAGGAAAGCCACGCAGAGAGAGTGGACAACAGCAACTACAGTAACTCAAGTGCTCGGGAGGTGGAGTCAGATCACAGCCAGCCTCCTTTCAGCCATGGAGGAGCCTCACTGTTTGTAGCTGGCAACAGGAAGTACCGGAGGAAGACTTGTTTGTTTTTATTTATATTTATTTTTATATGTATGTCTGTGTGAGCCACCTAATGTGGATGCCAGAAATTCAACTGGTTCTCTGTTAGAGCAGTCAACACACAACCCCTGGGCCATCTCTTCTGCCCTACTATGCAAAGGCTTTATTTCATTTCATTCAGGTATCTCTATGTAGCCCTGGCTATCCTGGAACTCTCTATGTAGACCAGGTTGCCTCTCACAGAGATCCACCTGCCTCTGCCTCCCAACTGCAAAAGTTTTACTTCTAAATTTTCATGTGTTTGTTTGCAGTGCTAAGGTTTGAACTCGAAGGCTCCACAAATACCCAGCAGTGCTCACCACTGAGCTTTCCTGCCCACTCCACTTACTAACATTAAAAAGCATGTGTTGATTATACTATGTATGTGTGTCCACATGAATTTATTTGCAACATAAGCATGCAGTAGATTACATGTGGAGGCCATGGGTTACTGAATGCTCTAAGTTACAAGTGGTTCTGAGATGTCCAAAATGTGGGTGCTGTGACCCCTCATGGGTGTCGAGAACAGAAGCCAGGACCTCTGAAAAAGCAATAAGCTTTTTCTTTTCTTTCTAAGATTTATTTATTTATTTTATGTATTTGAGTACTCTGTTGCTTTCTTCAGACACACCAGAAGAGGGCATCAGATCTCATTACAGATGGTGAACCACCATGTGGTTGCTGGGAATTGAACTCAGGGCCTCTGGAAGAGCAGTCACTGACCCATCTCTCCAGCCCTCCCTCTCCCTCTCTCTCTCTCTTTCTTTTGTGTTTTATTTTTCGAGAAAGGGTTTCTTTTGTAGCCCTGGTTTTCCTAGAACTCACTCTGAAGACCTAGCTGGACTCAAAACTCAGAGATCTGCCTGCCTCTACCTCCCAAAAAAGCACCCTAACTACAAAGCCATCTCTCCAGCCTCAACCCCCCCTTTCCCCATTCAGTACAGATCAAATTACTTGCCTTTCAGAAAAACCATTAGAACTGTAACAAGAGAGAGGGGACTGACTGAAAGGGACTAAAATTGAGGGAACTCACTAGGTGGCTGCTTCATTAAGTAAAATGTCCTGATGACAGTTTTCACGACTGCTAATAGTGTGAGTCCCATTAGGTGATTGAACCTAATGCAACTTGATGAGGTAAATATAATAGGTATAACTTTTCATGTATGAACAGGGAACTCGAAGAAAAGAAAAGCTAAGTAATTGCTCTAAGTCATTTGGTAAACCATGATAGTAGAGAAAAGGTCCCTAGACTTTGGAAATGTTTAGAGGTGGTGACACAGATAGGACTGAATATCTAATTATGCAATTGGCATTTGTCACTGATTGAGGAGTGGGAGGGAGCTGGAGCTTCAGGGAACAAGTGGCAAAGATAACACGCAAGTGTCCAGCTGGGATAACTGGGCAATGACTACCGTGGGAAATTGCAGAAGAAGCCATGGGATCCAGGAGAGAAGGGTCAGTGAAGTGTAGTATGGGAATCTCCATCAGGAGCTACTGAGAGGCAGCTGCAGAGGCTGTGATGAAGCCCAAGCAAGAGTTGCAATGATGTCTTCCAAATCAACTCCAGCCAAATGCAAAACAGTAAAACACCTTTGGAGATGATGGAAATGATGCCAACTTTGAAAACAAAACAAATGTACTATCTACATTTTCTTGTACTGATTTTTTTCTTTTTCAAGATTTATTTTCTGTATGTGAGTACACTGCTGCTGTCTTCAGACACACCAGAAGAGGGCATCAGATTCCATTACAGATGGTTGTGAGGCACCATGTGGTTGCTGGGAATAGCAGATGGTGCTCTTAACCACTGAGCTATCTCTCCAGCCCCCATTGATTTTTTTTATCTGTTGGTAGGTTCCTAATGATCCCTATCTCCTTCCTTTCCTCGCCCAGATTCTGATAGTGTCTGACTGTGTACCACAATCCTGTCTACACCTCCAGAGTCGGCTGGGATTACAGGTGTATCACCAGGTATGCTAAATCGTTTTGTTTTAAATCTTGAAGCTCCAGAGATCCACCTGCTGCTGCCTCCTGTGTGCCGGGATTATACATACATCTAGCCCAAGAGGCCTAAAATTTAATTATCATTTAAAATTATATGTGTTCACATATGTGTCCGTGTGTAGGTATGCACACGAGTGCAGGTGGAACTGGAGCCTCCTAAGGGGCCTGTTTCCTCCAGGGTATGGATGCTTGAGTTTCAACTTCTGACACACCAGGGAGCCAGTTAGCAGATCAGCATGGTGTCCTCCCTGGAGCCCTACCAGCCTTGAAACAGCTGAGCTCCTCCATACGATGCTGGAAGACAGTTCACGCAGGAGCAAGTTTGCTTTGACAGAAACGATGGAGACATAGTAACACCCCAAACATGCACACAGGAGAGTCCCTGTTAAACTTCTGGTGAGTTTTTCCTTGAACTCCTTTCCAGCCACTGAAGATGCTGAACTGACAGAGGGTTTTGCTTGTGCTTTTGAATTGAGGCTCAAACTCCCCGCGTTAAGAACCTACTGTATAACTGATGGCATTCCCAGCAGCCCCCACACTTTTATTTTGCCTCATGTGTGTTTCTCTATCACAAGCAATACCTGAGGACGGCATCCAATGCCCTAGGACTAGATTTAGAAATGGTTTTGAAGTGTCATAGGGGTACTAGAAATCAAACCCAGGTGCTCTAGAAGGGCGACCAGTGCTCTTAACCACCAAGCCATTGGAGTCTTATTGTTTGTTTGTTTTTGTTTTTTGTTTTTTTCGAGACAGGGTTTCTCTGTATCGCCCTGGCTGTCCTAGAACTCACTCTGTAGACCAGGCTGGCCTCAAACTCAGAAATCCACCTGCCTCTGCCTCCCAAGTGCTGGGATTAAAGGCGTATTGGAGTCTTTCAATGTCCAGTCCTAAACTCCTGGTCTCAAGTGATTCTCTGAGGTCCTTTCCCAAAATGCTGGGACACAGGGCCATGGCACCATGCCCAGCAAGAAACAGCTTAGGTTTTAAATGTTTATTATATGTGTGGGGGATGGAAGGGTGACAAGTGGTAATCTGTTCTCACCCTGTCACATGGATTCAGGGATTCAAACTCAAGTGGCCAGATTTGGTTGCAAGGCCCTCTACCCTTTGAGCCATCTTGCTGACAGAGATTAAAATATCTTTTCTTTGCTGAGTCTAAGCTACAGGATAAATCATTTCTCTTGCATGTCTGTAGTTTCCCAATTATGAAGACATAAAGCATTTTTTCCCACTACCTCTGTCCAGGCTGACCTGCCACTAAAAAGGTACAAGTTATTAAGAAAAAAATTAGAGGCTGGAGAGATGGCTCAACTGTTAAAAGCACTCACTGCTGCTCTTCCAGAGGTCCTGAGTTCAATTCTCAGCAACCACATGGTGGCGCACAACCATCTGTAGTGAGATCTGATACCCTCTTCTGGGATCTGAAGAGAGCAAGAGTATACTCATATACATAAAATAAATAAATCTTTTGTTATTGTTGTTGTTTTTTCAAGACAGGGTTTCTCTGTGTAGCCCTGGCTGTCCTGGAACTCACTCTGTAGACCAGGCTGTCCTCGAACTCAGAAATCCGCCTGCCTCTGCCTCCAAGTGCTGGGATTAAAGGTGTGCGCCACCACTGCCCAGCCCTTCTCCAGGCTTTTACACTGACCAGACAAGATGCAGCATACTCAGAGTTCAAGACTGCGTGCCCTCAATTCCTACTAGAAAGGGTACACAAACCAATTGGACAACCTGCACAGCATGAACGTAAAGATGATCATGCACAATTTTAATGAACTTCATGAGAAGTTCTATGATCAACGAGTTTGAGATTACCGAAATAACTCAATTGTTCTGAGTTTAAAAATTATACCTTTAATTATAGAATATTGTTAGGATAATACAGCTATAGACAAGACACTAGGATAATTGACCAATACCAAGGGAATCTGCTCTACAGATTTACCTGTTCAACCACTCTCCACAACCGTAGAACACAGGCACAGACTGTCTGCTATGTGCAGAAATGGCCAGGGACTTCCGAACAGAAGGCATGCACATAGTGAAGTGTGGCGCATGTATGACTTCCACAGCTCAGCACTGAAAGGAAGGGGAGCAGCTGACCACAACGGTGTGGACAGAGTTGGCACAGCCATTGCCTCTTTAGCCACCCAGCCGGAGTGTACACATACGAAGAGATGGAAGGCAATCAGAAACCTTCCGGAGCCTTTCATCTCCTAGAAGCAAAAGCAGCAAACGGGACACGGCATAACCTTCAAAGGAAGGCTGAGGCTGAGTGGGCATGGTGGGAGTGCGTGGGTGCGTGCGTGTATAAGTTAGGAACAGAGGAGGGAAACAGGGTGAAATGAAGTTGGGTCAGAGGGTCTGTCTTCTACAAGCCACTCCCAGGCAGTCACTTATGAGGCTCAAAGAAGGAATGGGAGAATGCTAAACTGGATCCACCAAAGTTGTTGGCAGCACTGATACAGAAGACGCAGCTGACATGTTAGTTACCAAGAACATGTAAGTCACCTAACAGTTAAAATATGAATACCCACAGTAGGCTAGATTTTGTACAGAATAGAAACCATGTGCCCTGCCCCAAGTTTGTCCTCAAATGGGAGTGACCACTTAGAGGCCCTCCGAGTGGTTTCTCCTTCGGTTGCTTTTCAGGTTGTCACTAGTGATATGGTTATCATCCAGCGGTGGCCACAGTGACTCTCTGTAGCGAAAGCACTGGGCTTTAAGTGCCAAATCCCAAAGAACTTTAACAAAAAAGGTTTTCTTTAGTAAAAAAATAATAATAAAAATTACGTTTGCAACTTTGCAACGAAGCACCATAGAAATACACTGGGTACACTGGGACTCTTTAAATGCATACGTGCTCGTGCACACACGCGCGCGCGCGCGCGCACACACACACACACACACACACACACACCTCTCGAAGTCCCAGCTCCCTGGATGCCAACTTCCCTCCATCCCCTCAGGGCTGAATAAGCACCAACATCCGGGCTATCTAAGGAGAAGTGAAGAATTGGGCTACACTGGGTCAACTCGTTTTAACTATTTGTGTCTGGATGCTGGAAACACATTCCTCTGTAGGTTTATCCGTGTCTTCATCACAGAAGATAATTCTGAGAAAGGACAACGGACCTGAGTGTCCAGTTACTCTCTCGTCACTGATGGACACATCGACACCAGTGCTTAGCTCTGTACAAAACCAAACCTTTACGGGAGCGCACTGTGCTTGAGCACTAATGCTAAAAGTTTCCTTCTCCGTCACAAAAGAAAAATAAAGGGTATTCTCACATGGGAGTTATGTCCACAGTTCTATCTTATGAGCTACTTCACGCAAGAACATGCTGATTCTTATGAATTCAGTTTCTGCTATCAGAATACATGTTTCACTGAACGTACACATGCCTTTATGCAAGCTAAGATAAAGACTGGGCTGTGGCCCTATCAAGCCTAGAGTTAGCAGTGCAGGGGATGGCAAAGACCGCAGCACTGACTGCTGTTCCCCGGGAAGGGTCCTGGGCTCCCTTCCCTGGGGGATGGGGGGGGGTAGTTAGTTCACTTCCTACTTCCGATCCATCCTGACTTCCAGCCCTATCTTTTCCTAAAGGCAGGTTCCCTGCTGTGATCCCTAAAGTGATTTTTGAAGAAAATACACAAGTCTGATTAACGGCTATCTCTTGCTGATGTCATCACTGACCATGGGCCCTTGGTCCTCAAACCAGTGCCTCCTGTTTCCCGTTACATTGTATCTTAGGTCAGCTTTCAAGAACATGCAAGCTATACACAAGTGAGAAACAAGGAGACACTCCGAGATCACTGCTTTCAGCAGGCAGAATCCTGTGCGCAAGGAGATGGTTAGATATGAAGGTGAGCTACTCAAAAAAACAAAACAAAAAAAAAAAGCCCTTTGGAAGGGATATGTGTGAGCCCAGCTACTACAGTGTGTGAACCGTTGCAGCTCAGGGCAAGTCCACCTGTCTTCTGTTTGGCCAAAGGGGCTGTGACCACCCTATTTCTCCCGCTGCAGTCTTTTTGGGCCAAAGATACAAGAGAGAGAGAAAAATTTTTTTTTTAAAGATGTACTCCATCTCCAGGCCTGAGAGACCACCCGCATCTTGTCCTCTGGTCTTCAGCTCTCAAGTTACTCGGGAGGGGAGGCTGGCTTAGATGAAGCAATTCATATAACCATCAGTGAGTAAACACCGTTTTGGAAGAGGGGACAGCATCCCCAAAGCTGTGGGTCTGAATTCTCGAAAGGGTTGCTTTCTTTCATGTTTCAGACTGTAGCCCACAACGAGGGAAGTCAGAACATTAAAAAGAGCGGTCTTAAGGAGGCTCGCTGATACCAACCATCACTTGGCCTCCAAACATGTCATTTCTGACACGGGTTGCGGGGCCTAGTCGGTATGAACTCTCTTGTGTTTAATAAGAGCTGAGCTCCGGCTGAAACTCTTATCACACTCGGTACACTCGTAAGGCTTCTCCCCGGTGTGAACTCTCTGATGGGTGATGAGGTTGGAGCTCTGTGTGAAGCCCTTCCCACACTGCACACACTCATAGGGCTTCTCTCCCGTGTGGGTTCTCTGGTGCTTAATCAGATCCGACCTTTCCCCAAAGCTTCGCCAACACTCGTTACACTCGTAGGGCTTCTCCCGGTGTGGATCTTCTGGTGCGTGATGAGATGAGAGCTCCGGCTGAAGCTTTTCCCACAGGCCGTGCATTCGTACGGCTTCTCTCCCGTGTGAGTCCTCTGGTGCTGGACGAGGTGAGAGATGCGGCTGAAGTTTTCCCCGCACTCGTTACAGTGGTACGGCTTTTCCCCGGTGTGGGCCCTGCGGTGCCGCACCAGGTCGGAGTTCTGACTGAAGTTCTTCCCACACTCGTCACACTTGTAGGGCCTCTCCCCCGTGTGCACGCGGTAGTGTTTGATGAGGTCGGACCTCTCGCTGAAGCCCCGCCCACACTCGTTACACTCGTAAGGCTTCTCGCCGGTGTGAGTCCTCTGGTGCTGAGCTAGGTGCGAGCTGCGGCTGAAGCTTTTCCCGCATTCCTCGCACTCGTAGGGTTTCTCCCCGCTGTGGGTCCGCTGATGCTGGATGAGGTGGGAGAGACGGCAGAAGCTTTTCCCGCACTCGTTGCATTTGTGAGGCTTCTCCCCGTGTGGATCGTCGGGTGCTGAATGAGGTGCGAGCTCCGGCCAAAGCTTTTGCACACTCGTTGCAGTCGTACGGCCGCTCGCCGTGTGTGTTCTCTGGTGCTGGATGAGGTGCGAGCTGCGGCTGAAGCCCTTCCGCACTCGTAACACTTATAGGCCTGTCTCCCGTGTGCGTTTCTGGTGGCGATTGAGTCTGAAATCTGACTGAAGGCTTTCCCACACTGAGAACAAATGTGGTAGCGATGCCCGTGTGCCTTCCTTGTGGACAAGCAGGTCGTGACTGCTGGAGAGGTAGCTTACCCACTCCTCCGCTGTCAGGTCTCCCCACGGCCTTTCTGACCGTCCCCACTTTCAAAGGCCTCTTCGCTTCCAGGATTCTTCTCAGCATTCTCAAGAGGCTCTTCCGACATGGTCGCGAATTCCACATCGTCACTAAACTCTTGTTTGGGGTTTGCTTCATTCTCGCTCCTGATCTCAAAATCTGTAAGGAGGAGGAAACAGTGCTGAGACCAGTCAGTGCAGACATACCTGCTGAGTTCTAGACGCCGAACTAGGGGGTTCGAGCTAGCCCTCTAGTCCCAGGGCTGGAGAGTAAACCTGGGATTTTGTGCATGCCATTTAAAAGCACTAAAAGCTCAACTGTACCATGCTCATCTAGTACTGAGAGCTCTCTCTCTCTCTCTCTCTTAGTTTAATCTCAGCAGTGGTGAGAAAGCAAAATTTGGAAGTATGGACATCATCCACAGGCAAGGGTGGACTGAGCCAAATGGCTCTTAACATGAGTAAATGGACACGGTCACACTTATCGTGAAAGTCTGGCTCTGTGAATGAGAGATCCAAGACTCAGAGAATCAAAGCAGCCTCCTCCAGGTGGCAGGCCCTTGGCAGGCAGCTCACAACCACTCTAATTCCAGCTCTAGGGATCCAATGCCCTCTTCTGGCTTCTGTGGGCGCTAGAGTCACACACACAAACCCATCTATCATATCCACACAGTTAAAAGATGAAAACAAAAATTAAATATTCAAACTCAAGTCTGTCTGCTAAGTTCAGGCTCTTCAGTTAATGGTTATTTAAGAAACTATCTATTCCTGGTATTTTGAAAAAGGAAACACAATCAGAAGCAAAACAACAAAAAAGAGAACTTCTACCAGACACTATATTTTCTAAATTGAGTCTTTCTTTCTTTCTTCTTCTTCCCCCTCTTCCTTCTCCTCCTCCTCTCTCTCTTTTAGTTTTTTGAGACAGGGTTTCTCTGTATGTAGCCCTAGCTATCCTGGAACTCGCTCTGTAGACCAGGCTAGCCTAGAACTCAGAGATCAGCCTGCCTTTGCCTCCTGAGTGCTGAAATTAAAGGTGTGCATCATCATCCCATTAAAATGGGTTTCTTAGTACATGACAGAAAACTGTAAGTAACAGGTATGTTCACTGAAAAGGGTCTATGGGTAAATTAGTAACTAGTCACAAACAAACTAAAACCTAAGAGAGGCTGGGAAGATGGCTCAGAGGGGAAAATATTTGTTATACCAACATTAGAATCTGGTTTGGGATTCAAGCACACATGTAAAAGTTAATTAATCCCAGCTGTGCACACCATTAATCCCAGCACTTGGGAGGCAGAGGCAAGTGGATTTCTGAGTTCGAGGCCAGCCTGGTCTACAGAGTGAGTTCCAGGACAGCCAGGACTATACAGAGAAACCCTGTCTCAGGAAAAAAAAAAAAAAAAAAAAGATGATGGCTGTTTAATCTTTACTTCATGTTTAGTTATGTGTATGCATCTGGGTTGGAGTATGTGTACATGTGATTGCAGATGCCTTCAGGGGCCAGAAGAGGGCAGCTGATCCCCTGGAGCTGGGTATGCTGCCTGATATGGGTGCTGGGGACTGAACTCAGATCCTCAGCAAGAGCAACATACGCTCTTAACATTTGAACTGTCTCTTCCACCCACTCCTGGTTTTGTTCACTTTGGGTTTGGCAGTGGAGGTGTTGCTGTTTTTATAGAACAATTCAAGGGACAAGAGCTCGAGGAGGGGGGACAAATCAGATCCAAGTATTTGGACACATATATATGAAACATCAAAATGAAACTCATTATTTAGTATTACCTAAAAAATGAATAAGAAAATTAAAAAAAAAAAAAAAAAGAATCCAAGGAAATTGGAACATCAGAGAGAATCCAAGCCAAGAAAACTCATCAGGTCACCTTTTGTTTTGAGAATAAAAACATTTTAAAATATCTTAGTCCTGTGTCTGGCTGTATGCAGGACTGAGGATCAAACCCAGGGCTTACAAGTCTGCTAAGCCAGCGCTCTACCAACTGAGCTGCATTCCCAGCCTCACAACTTCTCCTCTGAATAGGATCAGTGAGCTAACTATTCAATCATTCTTCTGAAACAAGACACACCTGAAGGATGATGGCCTCTGAAAGCTCTCTGGCCAAGAACCTACCTAAAGTACCTGAGGCAAAGCTGTAGCTACAGAGCCAAAACAAACACAAAAGGTTGGTTCCTGCCCTCCTGTGAACCTGCTTCAGAACCCCACATCTTCCAGCGCCCTAGAGAAAAAGCACCATTTATAGGGCATTTATGTCCTGGCGAGCACCACAATGTCAGACCTGTTTGATCAGTAATCTGTACAAACAGGCCACAGAGCCGCTAATGACTCAGGGCATGAGAATCCTCGGAGTCTCTGAAACAGCAGAAACTTCTTTATTTTTCATTTTAGACTGGAAAACATGGATCTTCCCACATTTAAAGATTTGAATGAGCACCAAAGCCAGTAACTAATTGTGTGGTTTTCCTTAAAAACAAACAAGGCTGTACTGAAAGACCTAAGCCATTCTGACAGTTTCAAAACCAGAAGAGGTGAAACAAGATAAAAATCCTCACTCACCTAGTGAGACAACATTTCCATAATTCTCCTGCATCACATCCCTGTAAAGGTCTCTTTGTGTAGGATCCAGAGGTCTCCATTCTTCCCGAGTGAGGTACATGGCCATATCTTCAAATGTCACAGGGGCCTGAAATCACACAACGCTTCCTCACTACTTGGTATCTAGGAGTTTAGAATCAGCTTTTCTTCTTGAAATTAGAGACATGGTTAGAAATGTCGAGAAGGCAATGGCATTAAGTCTCATCTGTAGAGTCCGAAGAAAATAGAAGAAAGAAAGAAAAAAAAAGACATGTGGTCAAAAGGCAGGGGCAATCTACTAGCTTCCGGTTCTGGATATCCCTGCCCACTTTGGACCTTTATATATAAAACACTCTCCTATTCTTTTTTTTTTTTTTTTTTTTTTTTTTTTGGTTTTTCGAGACAGGGTTTCTCTGTGTAGCCCGGGCTGTCCTGGAACTCACTCTGTAGACCAGGCTGGCCTCGAACTCAGAAATCCACCTGCCTCTGCCTCCCAAGTGCTGGGATTAAAGGCGTGCGCCACCACCGCCCGGCATCACAATACTTTCTTGCTCAGGCAAACAGAATACTTATCATATCGCACCAGGTTAACCGGCCGCAACCTTTCTCCCTACAGATTGTTGGCAAGGAGGGTACCACCCATCTTGTTAGGTTTTATTCTCCTCAGTATTTAAAGTCATTCAGTGGGTGTTCGATATATGCTTGTATATAGTTATATTAGCCAGCACTAAGCCCCTGAAGCAAAATAGCGAAATGAGCTAATCCCAGAGAATTTCCTGCAGTGGTTTGCAGAATGGGGAAACACCGGCCGAGATGGGTAAGCAGAGCCCTCGGCTTACCTGGGACCCAGACATGAGCAGGGTGGCTGCCATCTCGGGCTCAAGCGTTCTTCTCCTGGGAGAAAGAGCAGGAAAACCAGCTAGCAGACAACGTTGAAGGAGGCGAAAAGCAGGGCGTGAGGCGCGGCAAGAGGCCCTGCCCACTCCCTAGGGCTGGAGTTCTGGTCGCAGGGTATGAGGGGAAGGCCCAGGACAAGTCACTCTCCTCCCTGACTCCCGAGAGCCAGCCACTCTCCGTGTCTCCGTTAATATCGAGTACATTCAACGTTAGAGTAGGAGAGGACAGCACTGGCTGGGTGCCCCCTGGGCTGGGGGTCAAGCCGATGCAATTCGAGGGAGGAGGCTTTCAACCCAGCCCATAGAACGCCTCTGCTCTTCCATCTCCGGGACCTTTCCGGCAGCAATTCTAGCCAATCAGCGAAAATAAATCGTAAAAGACTCGACCAATCAGATGCCAAACCATCAGCCCTCCTCCTGCAGCGTGGCCAGGCAGCTCTACTACGCATGCGCATGCCTCGCAGCATGACGGGACTTGGAGTTTCACTCTGGCATACAAAGGCCACTTAGCGGCCAAGAGCAGGGGAGGGAAAAGAACAAAAGGGAAAAGACAAGACCGCGACCTTCAAGACCAGTCAGAGTATTCCACACATTTTTCTCGGAGACCACGGCACGACTCAGCAAAGGAAGCTTCCCTGCTTTTTCTCATGGCCCTACGACCATCTTTGAGTCATTATTATCTGCGAGGTTAGATTGAGTGTGGCAGCCCGGGCTGAACTTAGCTGAGATCACCCTTCATTTGACAGCCCAGGCTAGAGCGGGAAAAGGCTTCCATTCCCTCCCTCAGGAGACTGCCTGGCCGCGATGGAACTTTGGGCCCCGCCCACATACTCACTACACCTCCTAGCACCGCCTGCAGCGCTCGCTTTCTGGGTCCGAGAACGACAACTCCCAGTAGGCCTTGCGCCATTTACAACCTGCCCCAGACTACATATCCCAGGAGGCCTCGCGTCCTCTGTCGGGTGCTGGAGAGCTGTCCCCGGGCCGGCCCAGGGTGTTACGATGTTAACCCTGTAGAGAGCTTCTCGAGCTCTTTTATAGAGATGGGGCTCAAGTGCACACATCTAAGACGCCAGAACATTTAAATCAGAAGCAGGGGAAGGGGGTAGGGTGTGTAGGGAAATAGCGGGCCACGGAGTGGGAGACTCAGGACCTGGCACTCTTTGGGATGTCTCTGCTAAAAGGATTCTTGGAGACCTCCTAACACCACGAAAACCTTAGGCCTGCGACGACGTGGACCTAGAGTCCTAAGGATGCTAGTAGTCTCTATTTGTTCCAAAGAAGTCACAAACCCGGGTTAGGACAGAACGAACAGGCTTACCTCCTGGTCTGTGGTCGCTGGCTCCAAGATCCTTGAGAAGCCTGAGATCCTAAAGCCTCAGAGATCTAAAGAGGCCTGGCGTTCAGAAAGATTCTAGCAGACTCCAGAGATCTCAGGGCTACGAGCAGAAATCTGAATCCATAAATTAACAGGCAAAGGACAGAGTTTGATTGTAGGATGAGTCCAAAGCTTCAAGACTGCAGAGACTGTTCTGTAGCTCCGGGAAACAACAATCTCATAAACAGATATCTGAGGCCACAACAGCTGGCCAAGAAACATCAGCATTGGCTAAGCTGCATTCAGTAAGAATCCTCCAAATGAAAAGACTTGTAGCCTTCCCTTTCCCCAGCCGGGATGAAGGAATTAGACAATGGAAGGCGAGGGCTAAGCAAAACAGGGATTCTGTGTGGGGAAGAGCTCCCAGCTTGCTGTAGCCTTGGAGAGGGAAGTGATGGAAAAAGAATATAGCAGCTTATTAGGGACTCCCACCCTCTTCAAGTTATAAATATCCCCAGAACCTTGGCTTGATGCCCAGAAGCCTGTTGTCTCCAACTGAACAGGAGACTTCTCTGCCTAGGCTGGGAAAAGGGGCTTTTCTTTTGTTTTGCAGACACATCCACACACTGAAGGACTTGGGAATTTTTTTTTTCAAATATGACTCCCGGCCTCGCTTCTATTAGAGTGTCCTGTTCCCAGTGCCCAGTTATTTATGGCTACATGACTCAGGGGTCTAAAAATGAGCTAGCGGGACCCCTACCAGCCATAGAGTATCTCTTCTACCTGTACTTCTCTTGCTCTCCCAAAGGTAGGACTAAAAAATGTGTAGATGCCACAAAATTGTATTATTTTACCTATTGTAAAATGTATCCAGCCACCATGTAAGTTTGAGTCCTGAAGGATTTACAACAGTCAGGAGAAAATCGGCATTAAGATCCGACAGACCTAGGCTGTGTATATTTCAGAAAAATCTCTCTAGGCCCATTTCCTTTTTTAAATTTTACTTTATTTTTAATTATTTGTAAGAGGGAGGGATATGAGCATGTGAGTGCAGGTGCCTGAAGAAGCCAGAAGAGGGTGTCCAATCCCTGCTGGAATTACAGGTGGCTCTTAGCAATTCCTCTAGGCTCTCTCTGCCCAGCAGTTACCTAGCAACAGCCATTGTCTCTGTCCCAAGTACGGAGCCTGGAGCCAGACAGTATAAAGACTGCCGGGCTCTCTCTCTCTCTCTCTCTCTCTCTCTCTCTCTCTCTCTCTCTCTCTCTTTCTCTCTCTCTCTCCTACCCACTCCCTTTCTTCCCCTCCCCCTCCCTCTTTCTTTTCCACAGGTGTCCCAGCCAGCCTCTTCCTGTCTTAGTTTCTTCCTCTCTGTCCCCTTCCCTCTGCCTCTACCCCTTTCCAGGTCCCAGCTCCGCTCTCTGGCTCCCTTCCCCCAATAAACTTCCTTGTATACTAGGCCTGATTGCTCCAGGGGACACCTTGACAGGGCCTGATAAAGTGCTTTCTCTTCCATTATTGTGCTGTGTTTTGTAAAACACCACAGTTGTAAGCCACCCTATGTGTGCACTGGAAAGCAAATTTGGGTCCTTTGCAAGAGCAGTATACACTTTGAACCACGGAGATATTTCTCCAGCTCCTCCTTTCCTTTTCTGTACTGTTGGAATCGTCACTGCTAAGGAAGTTGAGGAGGGATTTAAAACACACCTGCACAAAATGAACAAGACCATAGGTATTTGGATGATCCTGCCTTTGGTAGTAGGAGAAACTTCCAGAAATGCCTGTGGGTATATTCAATGGCCTGAAGGGAGGGGTGGGAAATCCACTCTGGGATGACCTTATCTTCACACTTCTGTCAGGGGGCAGGTTCGAGTGCGTGATATGTAGAGCCTAGTTCTTAGGGTTACCAACAACCCAGCAAATTGAGGCCTCAGAGAAAACTGAGTATAGGGTCAATAACCAAACTCCTAGAAACAAGGATGACTGGTACTGAGGCAGTCGGCTTATGTGAGGTCCCTCCTCGGAAGGGCCTCCCTTTCAAGGCTCTTCTAGAAGACTCTCTCTGTAAACTCTGAGGCTTTTGTCTTGCTGCCACCAAGCTTTAAACCCTCTTTTGTCCCTCCTGCTTTTCCTTTTATTCCTGAGGGCTGCGCCTGCGGGCAGGATGGCTCTGTGTGCCCCACTTGTCAGCTTGCCCCCAATGCAGGCTTTTTCTTTATCCACCTAGGGGAGGAGAGAAAGCGGGAACAGGATAGGAAGCCTCTGGGGAGTGGGGAAGGGAAGATGGTGGCTGTGGGGCTTCCTGTTCCAGTTTGCAGCTTACCTCCAAGGGTTGGGAGGGGTCCCCTGGAGGAGGAAGCCGCTTCCTGCCCTATTGTTCAGTGTTACTCAGAAATACTGTTTTGGGTTTTCTAGACTGAGTTGCAAAGTCTTATCTGTTCCTTTCGTTCAACAAATGAAGATTGCCTACTGTATGTGGATGCTTCAGGCCAGCCTGGTCTTGGGGAAATGAGGACCCTTCTTGCATGTCTTTAAAATGTCCATTTGCCACTGGATTAGTGTTCCTGTGAGGCTCTGTAAATGATTCTTTTTCAAAATATTTTTTTAAAGATTTATTTCATTAACTCCCTTGGCCGTGTGTGTGTGTGTGTGTGTGTGTGTGTGTGTGTGTGTGTGTGAGTGCACAGGCATGCATGTAAGTGCCCTGAGAAAATCATCCCCTGGATCTGGAATTACAAGCCATTATGAGTTTGTGAACCATCCAACGTGGCCACTGGAAACTAAACTCTAGTCCACTAAAAGCACAAGCACTTTTAACCTCAGAACCATCTCTCTAGCCTCATATTTTAATAAATCTTATCGTTATTTGGGGCCAGTCCAATTGCAACTTTTCTTTGGTATCAGAAGCATTAATGTGTTCAGCATTTAAAACTATGTCTCTGTGTTTATAATCCTACTTTCAAAATTTTCTTTTACAAAGGAAATGACCTGGATCTCCCTTGCCCTTACAGCTGCGCCTAGCTGGGCATATCCCATCACGTCCCTGCCCCACCACCCCTTCTCACTGGGAAGGCGGGAGGCTTTGCAGAGGAGGTGACACCCAAGCAGTCTTGCAGACTGTAGGCACTTCGGAGGTGGAGACTGTGGGAGGGAGAGCTCTAGTCTTGAACAGTCTGTGCAAAGGCACAGAGGCGTGAAAGGAACGCTCCGTTCCAGCAGGGCTTGGGTTTCTTAGGACAGGAGGGAAGAGTGGCGGGGAGAAACCAGGGCAAGGACAGTGTCTGTCTCATGTTCCCTTGCATGCCTGTCTGTCTCTGCCTCTGCCTGCAGATCAGTGAAGCTGGTGGTAAGTCCCACAAGCAAGGCTCTGGGTGAGAAGACAGACGGGCTTTGCAGGAGGAGAGCAGGGCCCGGAGGAGTGAGGAGCTGGGCCTCATAATGCTGCTGCTGGTTTTCCTCAAAGAAAGTATTTTCCAAAAATGTGGACAATAGCACTGAAAATGCACAACAAGCGTATCCGGTGTTGTCTAGGCTTTTAAGGGCCTCAGCTGTATCCAGGTCATTATGCCCCTTCTGTGCAAAACTGGGATACAAAACTGGGGATTGGGTACCACCCCCTAATGACTGCAGGGCTGCTGTGAGGATTAAGTGTGAGGGTGAGTGGTGGATGCTGCTCAGGCGAGGACAGAAGTCAAATAGGGAAGCCACTGCACTGGGAGCCCAAAGGGTTTTCCTCAATCCCAGAAAGGAAATTGTAAGAAGCCATGGTGATGATGGCAGTTGTGGAGAGAAGGGCCGCTCAACAGAGGGACCACGATGTATCTGAGAGGCTCTGGGTGACATTGTCCTGAGTTAAAGAGAATAGAGGGCTAACGAACGAGACCTGGTAGCTGCAATGAGATGACTAAGAAAGACTTCCGGAAAGCCGGGTGGTGGTGGCGCACGCCTTTAGTCCCAGCACTTGGGAGGCAGAGGCAGGCGGATTTCTGAGTTCGAGGCCAGTCTGGTCTACAGAGTGAGTTCCAGGACAGCCAGGGCTACACAGAGAAACCCTGTCTCGAAAAAAAAAAAAAAAAAAAAAAGAAAGAAAGAAAGACTTCCAGAAGTGGGGCACTGGAGAGCTAGCTCAGTGGTTAAGAGCACTTTCCGCTTTTGAAGAGGACCCAGGTTCAATCCCCAGCACCCACATTGTGGCTAACAACCTTCTGTCGCTCCAGTTCCAGGGATCCTCTCCTGGCTTGTGTGGGTACCAGGCATGTACCTGGTGCACTGCCATGCATGCAAACACTCATATACATAAAATAATAAAAATTATAATACATGTTAAGACTTCCGGGGGCTGAGGATGCCACTCAGTTGATAGAGTGCTTCCCTAGGGCGCATAGGGCCCTGACCTGATCCTGAGATCACATGAACTGGGCATGCTATTGCACACCTGTAATCCCAGCTAATTGGGAAGGTGAAGTAGGGGACTCAGCAGCTCCAGGTCACTTTGTATCGAGTTAGAAGCCCACCATGGTCACTGTGTCCCATTTTCTCTCTGACACATGATAAATAAAAATATAAGACTCGATACCATATATTAGATGCCTACAGCACTCCCAAGCCCCGCCAGTGGTGAGGACTGACAACCGAGAGCTCATGCATGCAAGGCAACGTTCTTTCAGCTGAGCTACATCCACAGCCCATGTGTCCTTAACCTTTAAAAATACCTTCTAATTTAGTTGTAGGTTATTTTTCTTTTAAAAGAAATTTTTAAAAATTATTTATTTTTATGTATGTGAGGACACTGTAGTCTTCAGACCCACCAGAAGAGGGCATCAGATCCCATTACAGATGGTTGTGAGCCACCATGTGGTTGCTGGGAATTGAACTCAGGACCTCTGAAAGAACAGTCAGTGCTCTTAATCAGGACCTCTGGAAGAGTGGTCAGTGCTCTAACCACTGAGCCATCTCTCCAGCCCCAGTTGTAGGTTATTTAATGGGCTCTTGTTGAGATCTTTTCCCCAAACTCCCAAAACATGTCTTCTCTCTACTTCATATCATCCAACCTTGTCCTTTTTCTCCTTTGCAGAAACAACCTTGTCTTCTCTAAACGGTTGATGTTAATGCTAATCTGCCCAAGGCTTGAACTCCTTGTCTTTGAGATGAAGAACTTCATGGAGTTAAAAGGTATCCCAACAGATCAAAAGGATCTGAGGCCAGCCTGACTGTGGAAGAGTGCGTGGGTGAGGTAAAGGCCGGCCCTGCAGGACCTCTAAGCCCTGCCAAATGCATGGGGGGAAACGAAGGCCTTTAAATGGGAGTGGCAGAGCAAGAGACTCCAGCACTGTCACGCTAGACTGCGATCTTACAAAGCTGTTTCCAGGCCTTGACATTGAAGGCATGAGGTGAATGGATCCGGGGTGGGGACAGGAAGACACACTGGAAGGACTATTCATTCTCTGTGCCCTTTGAGGAAACTTGTGTGCCATGTCACATGTGGACTTGCATCGGCTTGTTTCTTCAGCATTTACTCGGATTCATCTCCTTTGTAAATAGTAAAGTTACTGACGATGAAGATTCACGGTGCTCCCCCACCCCACAGCTCTAAATCCTTATGGTGCGTAAGATACTTAGGTTCTGATATTGAAAGTCTTTCCAGGATGTCTCTCTAAAACACTCACCCATTGGCTGGGGCGAAGGCTCAGTAGATAAGGTGCTTGCCACCAATCCTGAGTACCTAAGTTTAGCCCCCTGGATTTCCGTGGAGAGAACTGAGAGCCGGCTCTCATAGGATAGCCTCTATATCCACACTGTGGCATGCTATGCCCTGTACACACACAATATGAACAAGTGAATAAAGAAATGTGCAATTTATCTGGGACTCTTTTCTCTTTTTAAATTAATCTAATTTTTACTTCCATACATATTGGGATTTTGCCTGCATTTATGTCTGTGTAAGGGTGTCGGATCCCCTGGAGTTACAGTTATGAGCTGCTACGTGGGGCCTGGGAATTGAACCCCAGTGCTCTGGAAGAGCAGCCAATGCTTTTAACCACTGAGCCATCTTTCCAGCCCCACCTGTGACATTTTCAAGGGTAGAATGTTACCACTCTAACTCCTGTTATAATTAGCTTTATCATATTGAAAACTCATGCTTAATTCCAAGATTGGAAATTCTGTTTTATAAAGGATATAGACAGTTTTTAAGTATGTACAGGTGGAAAAAATGTAAAATTAAAAAAAAAAAAAACCACTCTAGCCTGGTGGTGGTGATGCACACATTTAATCCCAGCACTCAGGAGGCAGAAGCAGGTAGATCTCTGAGTTGGAGGCCAGCCTGGTCTACAGAGTGAGTTCCAGGACAGCCAGGGCTACACAGAGAAACCCTAACTAGAAGGAAAAGCAAACATGCTAGAGCAACGGTCACTGACGTCATTAGATTGTCAAGGGGCACGGCCATGCTCTTCCTTTAGTTTCTAAACATCTGGATGGAGGAGTGTATATGTTTGCTCTTAGCTAAGGTAAGAAGCAATGGAGAATTAAGTCATCCAGAGAGAAACCTGGCATCAGATCCCTTCCTGCTTAGCTGTGGCCAGCGGCCAGAAGCATGGGACCTGCTGGAATGGGGAGCTTGCTGGAATAAAAACTCTCAGCTCTCCCTGAGGCTGACTGGATCAGAAGCTGGATCTAACATGGCCTCCAAGATCAACCCCAAGGTAAACTTCTAGAAGCACCTAGATTTTTCTGCACCTCTGTGGGTGACATTTGTGCCTACAAGTGGCACACATCACCATCTGTTGTGGAGTCCATTTTCCTGCCAGGCAGAGACCTGCTGGAAAGCAGAGCTGAGGGGCAGGCTCAGCTCTGGACCTCCCAGTGTCATAACTGTGACAGGGAGCAGACATGGGTGTCTGTCCTGTTCTGCCTTTAGGAGCTGTGGTGTGTAGAGCCCTCTACTGAGGATCAAGTCTTTCCACAGGGCTCTCAAACTTTACCTGGTTTAAAAGCTGATGGCTTTATCAAGTTTGCCTGCTTGCCTCCCTCTCCCCCACAACACCCTCCCTTCATTTTGTGTGTGTGTGCGTGTGTAGGGGAGGTGCCTGTCCTGTGGCATTCACATGGAGATCAGAGGAAAACCTATGGGAGTCCAGTGTCTCCCTGTGGATCCAGAGGATTGAACTTGGGTTATTAGTTTGACAGAAAGCGCCTTTCCTCACTGAGCCACCTTGCCAGCCCCCTGTGGTAGCTTTCTATATCCAGTCTATTAGCAGGCTCCATCTTTCGGGGGAGGTCCATGACAGGTGGAAGGAAGCTGACCACCCATTCTGTAGGGATTGGTTCCCAGAAGACAGCAGCTCCCCACGGTCACTATCCAGCCGTTTCATCCCATGGGTGAACAGGACAGATGGAGATTCTGGAGACCCTGCAGTTACCCCAGCAGTCAGGAGCTCACTGCTCACATATTTGTAATTAAGAAGTTGGTGCAGGGTGACATATTCAAGTTTCTAGGAGTCACAGCCATGCTGCATCCCTGCTAGGACACAGTCTAGGAGGCTCAGTCTGGGGCTGTCAGAAGACCAGGGACAATCAGTGACCAAACTACCACAGCTCACCACACCTGCACTGAAGACATTTCCAGAAGTTTCTATCTTTGCCTAAGGTTCTCCTTAGCATAAAGAGCAAGCTAGCCAGGCAGTGGTGGTACAAGCCTTTCATCTCAGCACTAGGGAGGCAGAGGCAGGTGGATCTCTGTGGTTTGAGGCTAGCCTGGTCTACAGAGTGAGAATAGGACAGCCAAGGCTACCCAAAGAAACCCCATCTTAAACAACAAACAGAACCCCCCTCCCCAACCAAACAAAAAGAGCAAGCTGATGTCAACACGGGAGAAGTTCAACAAAGCTACCATATTCCACATACTTCTTGGAAGCTCAGTCTACAGAGCACTGTGAGGAACACACTGGGTCCACGCAGGCGCTGAGGCTCAGGACTCTTACAGGAGCTAGAAGTCATGGGTATTGCAGTAATCCTCCTGCATGCTAGATCTATTCCTGCCTAGAATGATCCAGAGTCCTCAAAGGCCTTTCAGTTAGTGATGAACAGGGCACAGCAGTGTCTGAGTGGAGATTTCTATCTGCAGAAGCCAAACCACACAGCTATCTTATGGGTATGCAGTGCTGAGACTCACCGCCTAGATCAAGCTGGCCTTGAACTCATGGTTATCCTACGTCAACCTTCACAGCAACTGGGATTCCATGTGTGCACTGCCACACGTGGATTTTTTTCTTCTAGATTTATTGTATTTCTCTCAGTGTTTTGCCTGTACAAATGTACACATACCACAGGTGTGCTCTTGGAGATCAGAAGGAAGGCACCAGATCCCCTGAACTGGATAGTTGTGAGACACTAGGTAGGTGCTGGCAACTGAACCCGGTCCTCTGTAAGAACAATAGGTGTTCTTAGCCACCGAGCCATCTCTCCAGCCACAATGTTTTCTGTTTTGTTTAAAGGTAAGAGTTTTGAGCTGGGGGTGTAGCTTGGTTGGTAGAGTGCTTTCCCAGTAGGCATGAAGCCCTGGGTTCTAGTCCCAGCACTACTTCAGCTGGCCGTGGTGGCACCAGCCTCTAATCCCAAGTCTTGGAAAGTGGAAGCAAGAAAATCAGAAGTTCAACAGATACTCAGCTACACAGAGTTGTACCCTGGGTTACATGAGACCCTATCTCAAAATACAATGACATTTGTTTGTTTGTTTGTTTTGTTTGTTTTTTCGAGACAGGGTTTCTCTGTGTAGCCCTGGCTGTCCTGGAACTCACTCTGTAGACCAGGCTGGCCTCGAACTCAGAAATCCGCCTGCCTCTGCCTCCCAAGTGCTGGGATTAAAGGCGTGCGCCACCACTGCCTGGCACAATGAAATTTTAAAATGGAAATGAAATAAAGAAAATAGGAGACGAGGTTTCGTTATGTTGCGGAAGCTGGCTTTGAACTCTCAGACTCAGGCGATCCTCTTTCGCCTTCCAAGTAGTCGGAATTACAGCAAAGTGCGCCATGCCTGGCTTGGTATTTTTCCCCTCTTCCTTCTCCCCTTCCCCTCTGCTCTATGGCAGGGATTGAGACCTGCGCCTACCACTGAGTTATACATCCCCAGTCCCAATCTGCTATTTTCCAGTAGGGGAGAGGGAACTCAAAAATCTGCCAGATGACTGTCAGGACAAAACTCCTCCGATCTGATTCTGACCTTCTGTGTGGTCTGTCGATAAAGACTCTGGGCATATGCCCCAGATAGGCTCCCCCAGAAGCCAATCATTTTGCATGACTGGTTGATAATTGGCGAAAGAACCTCCCCGACACACCTCCTATATTCCTAGCCTCATCCAGGGCTCAGCATGTTCCTTCATTTGAATTTTTATTTTTGCTCCGGGTCACACGGTATGTGCGTCCTGCTGGGTCTTCCTCATCTTCTCCTCTGCCATCCTGGCAGGTGGTTTGGTCAGCAGAACTATAAAACCAAAAGGCAGCCATGTAAGACGTGTCTTTGAGTCTCATGGACAAGAAGGTGCACGCCTTTAATCCTGACACTCAGGAGGCAGAGGCAGGTGGATTTCTGTGAGTTTGAAATCAGCCTGGTCTGTGTAAGGAGTTCCAGGATAGCTGGGGCTTCCCGAGAAACCTCCTCTCAGAACAACAACAAAAATACCATGATTGTCACCTGCCCTCCCACACGCGGGGGACATTAACAATACTGCCTGTTTCCAACAGGCACACAGCATACAAAAGGTCCTTTTCCAAGAGTTATCATTCCTGAACAGGTATGTGCAGGGCTGTGGGAATATGTTTAAACGCATTTCACCCCATATCTTTTTCATGTTCTTCTTAAATTACATGTTTATAATTTAGTATGTGTGTGTGTGTGTGTGTATGTATGTATGTATGTATGTGTTTCACTAGGAATCAACCCTAGGATTTCATCCCTATCAGAACATGCTCTAGTTCTGAGCTATACCCCTAGCAAGCAGTATCCAGAGAGGATTCTGTTGCCCCTGCAGGAGCCAGACTTACAGCAGTAGGTGGTAGAAGGCTTTTCCAGAGCTTCCTAAGAAAGGAAGGGCCACTCTACTGTGACAGGGCTCCGTCTCCCTGTGTTATCCCTGTGTGGCCAGGTCAGAGGCCTGGTCTAAATGCTCAGTGCTGTTGTTATTCCTCCCTCTGTGGTCCCCAGGGAGCCACGCCTATCCACGGTCAAACTGATGGACAGCTCTGCCCACCCTGTAATAAACTGAGCCACCATGCATCCCTGCCAAACAAACACTCCCTCCCCGGCAACTACCTGCCGCTGTCACGTTCTGCAAGCTGATTCTGCAAGCTGGCAAGCCTTCTGCCTGCTAGCACAGGGCCGCCTTCCTGTCTGTGAGCAAACTATTTCTTATGTAGGGCAGCCTCTGTGGATGGTGAGGAGGGAGAAAAATACAAGCATACAAACCTTCCAGCGATTCCCACACTCATTGCATAAGACAAAGGTGGTCATGGGCTCATCGGCACTGCGTGTCTGCACCTAACAGAGAGAAGAACCATTCATGAGGTCATTCTTCCCCTGCTTTAGGGCCTGCTGCGGCTCTCACTGGCTTTAGAAGTAGGTTCAAATCCTATAGCTTGGCAATGATATTTACCCGATTTTGATAACCTCTTTTCCTCTGGATACTACCAGTGGCTCAGAATCCTCCTGGCTCAGCCTGGCCTTTGCACTTGCATTCTTGTTGATCCTTCCAAACTGGTTTCTCTTCTCTTGTTCAAAGCCTCACCTCTTACAAGAAGCCTTCCCAGACTCACCCCCTGAACACACTGTATCTGTCATATCAGTTCAAGCTGGAGGTGTCTGGGAAATCACCTTGTCTATAATCATCCTGCAAGTGGCTGAGGCCCAGAGAGGAAAGGAGGCTTGCAGATCACTGGGGTGGGTTTTGCTGTGTTTCCCCCCAGGCCCACCCCCAGCCCCAACCCCCAGCCTCCGAGCACATCATTCAGGTTCAGCAACCTGGGCTTTCCACTGCAAGGTCTGGAGTTCCCAGCTGCCTTCTGACTCTCAAAGCTAACCCTGGTGATGTCTCCTGGGATCAGTAAGGGAGGAGCCCTCTGCTGGAATGAGCCTCCAGCTGTCCTTCAGGAGGGCACAGCATAGCACACAGCCTAGTCAGCACACAGCAGAGATAAGGAGAGAAGGCAATAAATAGGCTTTCTTGGGGAGAGACTCAGCTTGGCTACTGACAAGTTTACTTCCGAAGGGCATTGCCACGCAAACGCCCAAAACAGGGCATTGCCACGCAAACGCCCAAAACAGGCATGGGAGAGCACCAGAGCTTGCATAGATGTATTCCAATTCCAGAATTGGAATCCTTCAAGAGAACTTTCCAGAAAATAAGATAGACAACTATATTTCTACTGTAGCCACAGCGTGCTAGAGGTAAAGTGATCCAGACATTCTCTCCCCATCTTTGTCTGATGTAGCTCAGGTTGTCCTTGAACTGATTATGTATCCAAAAAAAACAAAAAACAAAAAAAACCTTGAACTTCTGATTCTTCTCCGTCTCTTTAAACAATTTTTGATTACACTTTGTTTTGTGTGTATGTATGTGGCTGCATGTGTCGTGCCACGTGTGGATGTCAGAAGACAATTTTCAGGAGTTTGTTCTCTCCTTCACCTTCTGCGTCATTAAGTTTGGCGCCAAGCACCTTTACCTAATGAGCCATCTCGACAGCCCACTCCTCTACCTTCTAGTGCTGGGATTAGCATGTATCCTTACTTCTGGTCTCTGGTGCTGGGGATCAAATCCACTGGTTTTTGTTTGTTTGTTTGTTTGTAAGGAATTATTTACTTTATGTATATGAGTACACTGTCATGTCTTCAGACACACCAGAAGAGGGCATCAGATCCCATTACAGATAGTTGTGAGCCACCCTGTATTTGCCGGGAATTGAACTCAGAAGAGCAGTCAGAGCTCTCGACCTCTGAGCCATCTCTCCAGTCCCTCAAACCCACTGTTTTATGCATGCTGGCCCCTTGCCTCCTACTGATCTGGCAACAGAACTACATTCCCAACCTTGTTTTAAAAAGATGCCTCTGTATGTGTATGTGTGTGTGTGTGTGTGTGTATACAAGTGCCCACTGAGTCCAGTGGGAGACATCAGACCCCCTGGAGTGACAGTTACATACAGCATTTGTGGGCCATCCAATATGGGAGCTGGGGTCTAGCCTCTGATAGAGCAATAAGCTCTCTTTAACCACTGAGCCATCTCTCTAACCCATTTTTTTTTTTTTCTTTCAGACAGGTTTTCCTATGTATCCCAGGCTGGCTTTACCAAACCCCTCTTAACCCTCATGTCCTCCTGCCTCATACTTGGCAGTGATGGAATGCCAGACAGAGACTACCAGCCTGGCTACTCTTAATGAATCTTTCTTGCTGAGCAGATAGAGAAACAAAGAGAGTTCTAGAATCACTAAATATGAGTTAGAATTCAAGATATCGGTACTTCCAAAACAGAACTAGCAATAGGCCATTCTTGGGGCTTAGGAGAAGGTTCCCCCATCCTTGCCTGGTCTGCTATGGCTCCTGGGTATCTTCACCTTCAGGAATCCCCTTAGACATCACTGAACAAGCTGACTGGATTCTCTCAGAAAGGTTGGGATCCAAAAGCCAGTTGTGGTGGTATACATATGAAATCCCAGCCCTGAGGCCTTCGCTTTGAAATAAATTCAAAGCCTTGTATCAAAACAGCCAAGTAAGGGAAAATGAAAAGAAAGGTTTGGCTCTGAGTTCAAAGCCTTCCTGCCACCAGCCTGCCTGGGCACCCTTGCCTAAGCTTCAGTCATCCCTCTGAGTCTCAGCTGCCCAGCATTTTTAATGAGGAGCTGGGTTTCACGTGGCTATGCTTCCTTCCAACATCTGTGACTCTCCCGAAGTCTGTGCCCAGCAGTGTGCATCAAGGGCAGTGTAGCATAGCTGGGGCTTGGGGCTCGCTCTCACTTCAGGACAGACAGGACACATCGGCTGGGCCCCATGGATACCTAGGAGCTGATTCCACAATCTGAACATTTTCCAGAAGCAACGAAGTGGTGGTTTCTCCAAGCTTGCCCTCCACTCAGTGGCCTGAAGTCTGTACTTCCTGTTCCTCTCAGTCACCTCCTGGGGCATCTTCCCCCCCCCCCCCCGCTGTGGCCCCACCCCACTCCACCCACCTCCTCCCCCCTGCTGTGGCCCCACCCCACTCCACTCCACCTCTGCCCACCTGGTTATAGGTACAATTTTTCTTCTTGCATTTGCTGCACCGCAAGAGGTCAGTGGTGGTGCCGCCTGTCTTGGCCATCTGGTGCTCACGGATGGCCTCTTGAGTCATGGCGTTCCTCAGCTCCCTCAGCTCGTCACTGGCCATTTCCTGCAGAGAAATGAGTCTATTGGCCCTGTGTGTGTGTGTGTGTGTGTGTGTGTGTGTGTGTGTGTGTGTGTGTGTGAACCTCTGCCCCTTGCCAGGTTTTAGAGTCTGAGCTGAGGAGGAGGAGGTACCACACTGGGTAAAGAACATAGAGATATAGGAGAGGTTGGACCCCTGATCTCACCAGACCTGGGAAAGACCTGTCCTGAAGGGTTCTCCTCTCCATCCTGGCTGAAAGGTCCAACCTGGGAGTCCTAGCTGGGTCAAGGTCAGCTGGGTGCGTGTAGGACAGCAGCAGGTGCTCAGAGCTGGAATTAGTACTGCGGAAACATTCCTTCAGGACGGTGCTCACCCTGCCTGCCAGGCCTTTGCCTGAATCAAACTGCCATAGCAGTTGATTTGGCCACTGCTCACCGGTGTCCCATAGCCTCCCAGTCTGGACTCTAACCCAACGGCTGCCGCAGCTAGGAATGTCCTCTAGCCCTGTCTGTTGGTGGGGACCATAGCTCCGAGAACCATGGCCTGCTGGTTGTGCCACCCAGGAGGACCCCACAGTGACCAGGCTCAGAGGTCTGAGTACTGGCTGTGGATATACACCTTAGACAGCTGTCCCAGGAGCACCAGTGGTCCATGCTCCTTCTGGAGATACAGCATCAGCTGCATCCAGCCCCTTCCCTTATCTATCTGACCCCTGCTCACTGAACCCTTCAAGCCTCTGCCAAAGGAGACAGGCAGACACACCAGGTGGAGGCAGCACTCATGAGTGGTTTGTGGATCAGAGTGTAGCCAAGGCTCATATGAAGGAGGCTGAATTTCAGCCAATTTTTTCTGTTGTTATTATTCATTTGAGACAGAGTCTCCTGTATCACAGACTGTCCTAGAGCTTGCTATGCAGCCCAGACTGACCTTAAACTCCTGATTCTCTGGCTTCCACCTCCCAAGGGCTGGGTTTATAGGTGGTTTCCTACAGGCAGTCTGGACTGACTAAGACATTGCAAAGATAAGTTGTAATTTCTACCTCTGGGCTATGCTGGGGACATATCTGAGTTGGTAGAGCAACTACCTGGTGTGTGTAAGGCCCTGGGTTCAATCCTCAGTACCAAGAGGGAAAGAAAGGAAGAAAGGAAGGAAGGAAGGAAGGAAGGAAGGAAGGAAGGAAGAAAAAAAGAGAGAAAGATGGACAAACCTCAGTCAGATAGATATAGATACATTTGTGACATATGCCAGTAATCCAGCATGGGAGGCAGAGAGGCAGGTGGACCTCTATGAATTCAAGACCAACCTGGTCTACATAGTAAATTCTAGGCTGGCTAGAACTACATAGTGAGACCCTAACTCAAAGCAAATAAACAACCACTACAAAACCCAGACCCTCTAAATTGAGTGCAATGGGGCCAGCAAGATGGCACAATATGTGAAGGTGCTTGCCACCATGACCTGAGTTTGACCAGTGTTGTCCACAAAGAAGGAGAGAACTGACTCCTGCAAGTTGTCCTCTGACCTCCACACATGCCCTGTGCTCCCTCCAGAAATAAGCAAAAGTAAACGAGCAGCGTGTCAGCTTTGATACATGGCTCGTTCCTGGGGGCCAGGTTCCCCCAATCCTGCTCTCTGGAGTGCTTGGGGCCAGCAGTGAGCTCTTTTCTCAGAATTGCATGTCCCTGAACTGTAACACCATTCTGTACTGCTCCATGCAGCACGTATGTTCAGACACACACCCATTAACTATATACCACACACAGTAATTACATATCCCACGGTACAGTAACCACACACTAACACCATACCACACGCTAATCACATGCTAACCACACAGAAACTCCATACTAACTCCACACCACACACTAACCACACACTAACCACATACTAACTCCACATCACACACTAACCACATACTAACTCCATACCACACACTAACCACACACTAGCCATACACTAACTCCACATCACACACTAACCACATGCTAACCACACACTAACACCACACCAACTCCACACTACACACTAACCACACACCACACACTAACCACACACTAACTCAACACCACACACTAACCACACTCGTTAATCGCAGACTGCACACTAAAAACCCCCGCACTTACAGTGATCACACACTAACTACAGACCACACACCACACTAAACATATCACACATACATTAACCACACACCACATACATACTTGTCGGATCATGAAAGGCAGCCTGGTCTCTGGTTAAGCACAGGCTAGAAACCACCAGAGACCCAGACCCCAGGTGATCCTGAGGGGCCCCAGCTGGGACCCAGGTGATCCTAAGAGACAGCAGGCAGTTTGCCAAGCCCCCAGACTCTAGGCTCCTAACATGAGGCCACAGCCCTCCATAGATTTGTGTCTTTCAGTCATGTAAGGCCAACGCCCCCCATTAGCCCCTCCACAGGTAGAGGGCGTGACTACAGGCCAAGGAACCTCAAGACAGATCTCCATATTGATGAGGTATCTAAAGGCCAGAGGGGCGTAGTCAGTTAAGTTTTCCTTCCAGCCCCCCTCCCTGCAAAAGCTATTTAACCTCAGGCCTGCCCTGAAAAACTGGGGTATGGTTTCACATCTACTTTCCGCCATGACAATAAACATCTTAAAACCATGGACTGCTTCTTTTCATCTCGATCTACCATGGGGAACAATTGGAACAGGCCTTCCCCTACAGAGCCGCCATCTAATCTCCTGCAGAAGACCTCCCTGCATTCTCACCCACTGCTACCACCAACCCAAGCCACGACAAGCCAAGGACTCTCCCCGCAGGGTGCAGTCAGAGTGTCTCCCTTTCTCCCCCTTCCACCATGGGCTACATAGAGCCCGCAGGTCCCCCACTTCATTCTCAGTTCTTCTGTGGATCCCAGCGGCACCTGGAGGCCCAAGAGCCTGAGAACCAGCTGGTCCCCAGCCGCCTTTTGGCCTGGTGACCCCCAGCCAGGTAGCTCCAGCTGTCCCTAGGACCTTAGACTGTGCTCCCTCACCCCTGGAGCAGGGTCCTGTAGCTTCGCATAGCCCAACTCCCACCCAACGTTGGCATCGGATGAATGCAGTCAAACTCCTGTGTCTCGCCTCCCTGACAGGCCCTAGCCCCGTGGTAGGGCAGACTCAGGACCCGCGTTTACCCAACACATACTAACTTCATACTAAATACTCTAGCACAGTCACACACATATTAACCGCATATCACACATCACACCAAGCATACACATATACTAACCACTCACTCTATACACATACTAACCACACATCACACACTAACCACACACCACACAGTCATATTAATCACATACTACCCACTCCTGTCAGGCCACACTTGCAGTAACTTTACATCCTATGCACATCACATATCACACACGTGAACGGAACGTTCCACACTTCACCTAGGCCATACAAAGCTATCTATATCACACCCACACACGAAAACCCTATCCGTGCATTCGTCACACACACCACATACACTGCATGCCACATACACCTTGAGCCACATCACAACACACACACACACACACACACACACACCACACCACACACACGCGTCCCAGATGGTCATTCTGTACATCATGCACAGACTCCCCCACTCTGAACCAGCAAGACACCCTGAATCCCACCCAGTCTTTAGGCTCGACATGTTTCCTCTCTCCTTTTCTGGGTCTCTTCATTTCTCCAGCGTTTGAGGACTGACTGGGAGTCCCCTGGTAGCTCTGGAAGCCAACCACATCTCAGAATGTGTCAAAGATCTTTCCAAGACGTGGTGTCTGAAATAAGTAGATCAAATAGCTATCTGTCCAACGAGGGTCTCCTATGGCCCTTTTATATCTGCACTTGTGAGAAATGAACTGCGTCTGTTGAAAGAGCACTTAAATCACGTCCCAAAAGTCACACCCACTGCTCTCAGAGCCAGGCCGCAGGAGGACCCGCCCAGCACTGCCCCGCCCCCAAGCCAGCCTCCACCCACCCGCCCAACCCCAACGCCATTGGATCCCCCTCACCTCTGCTGTCATCCTGGCGATGAGCTCCGGGGAAATGCCACCGCTGAGCACGTTCCGCCTCAGGCCTGGGTTCCGGGGGTCCTTCAAGTTGCTGATGCGGCTGCGCACACGGTTCCGGTACTTCATGTCTGTGCTCTTGAGTTCTTGATAGATATGTGTCTGGGTCAAGGGCCACCTCGACATCCTTGGAGGGGCATGGGGAATGGGAGCCTGCTATAGGGGGTCAGAGGTCATCTCTGTGGCCTCTGCTCAATGGACAACTGGTTTGAGCACTGGGGTCAGCCAATCATCAGAGACAGGAATGGCCTCCAAGAAAAGGACAGACTGCAGCAAGCACTGAGGTATCAGGGACTCAGGAACTAAGCATGCTAGTCTGTTGGAGTCTCTCATTGGAGTTCAGGTGAGTCTCATGCTTCTGTGCTTTGGTTTCCTTCTTTAATACACAACAACAACCAAATAAACAGGGATTGTTTGAAGGCACAAGAACCCCATCACACATCAGGAACCAGTATGGAGTATGGAACACGTTAAGTGTTCTACATTCAAGACTGCTAAGATGAGAAAAATGCAGGTAGCCTCTAGTTTGAAAGTATCCCAGAGTTGGAGACCAACTGTCAAAGGAAAAGGTCCAGAGCCACATATTTCAGGCTGTGAAGTGCAAAAGCAAACCACTGGCTGTGGTAGTGGCATATGCCTTTAATCTCAGTACTCCAGAGGCAGAGGCAGACTGATCTCTGTGAGTTCAAGGCCAGCCTGGTCTACAGAGTGAGTTCCAGACCAGCCAAGGCTACCAAGACCCCGCCTCAAAAAACCAAAAAGCAAAATGAACTAAATAACAAAATCTAGTGGGCAGTCCTGTTCTCCCCACCATTCCCTTTTTTTTTTTTTTTTTTGGTTTTTTTTTGGTTTTTCGAGACAGAGTTTCTCTGTGTAGCTCTGGCTGTCCTGGAACTCACTCTGTAGACCAGGCTGGCCTGGAACTCAGAAATCCGCCTGCCTCTGCCTCCCAAGTGCTGGGATTAAAGGTGTGCGCCACCACCGCCTGGCCCCCACCATTCCTGATTCTATTGAGATAGGGTCTCTTGTAGCCTAGGGTAGCCAAGAATTCTCTATGTAGCTGAGGATGATCTTAAACTTCTGATTCTTTTACGTTCATTTCCTGAATGCTAGAATTATAGGCAAGCATTCTACCAACCAAGCTACATCCCCAGGCTCTCCCAAGGAGTTTGTTCAGCCATCTCCCTCCTTCTTAGGCACAACCCTTCATCCCAGGGATCCACTCTGGGAATGACTGACCAGTTACTTCTCCCATGAGTAGATGAGGAAGCAAGACTTAGAAAGGGGTGAGGTCCTTGCTCAGGATGAGAGGGCAGATTTCTACTAGGGCCAGGGCTGCGAATCAGGCCTCCTCTTATCAGCAATGTTCTGTCCATTCACAGGCAGGAAGTCACCCTTGGCCATAGACCACAGTTAGTTCTTTCCAAGCCCAGCAGCCCAGATCCTCCCCCTGCCCATCTCAGGGCATCAGCCTTATTTTCTTGGTCTCCTGAGCCAAGCAAAGGCAGAAAGTCAAAGCCATTGCTGGGAAAAGCACAGTCAGGGCAATGCACAGAACAGAGCAGCTGGCTTTCGGGAAGTGGTGGGAAGGAGGCGGAGACTTGGCTTTTGTCCCATTTTTGTTTTAATGTCATCTGTACAATCCGTGAAAATAGGTGGTGGTGGAGCACACCTTTAAGCCCAGCACTTGGGAGGCAGAGGCAGGTAGATCTCCAAGTGCAAGGCCAGTTTGGTCTATGGAGTGAGTTCCAAGACAGCCAGGGCTACACAAGAAACCTTGTCTTGGTAAAAACAAAACAGCAAAAAAAGGAGACTATGTCAGGACAGGGGGTGTGGTTAAGAGCACTAACTGTTCTACCAGAGGTCAGGAGTTCAATTCCCAGCAACCACATGGTGGCTCACAACCATCTGTAATGGAATCTGATGCCCTCTTCTGGTGTGTCTGAAGACAGTGATAGTGTACACACACACACACACACACATATTAAATAGATCTTTAAATATATATATATCTCTTTCTAAAAAGAATATGCTACAAAGAAGTACAGAGCCAAAGTATTATGAGTTTTTACGAGTTTAAAACTGGTCTTCAGAACTTCTGTGGTATGGATCTGTGGACATGAGGGGACACTTTGGGACCCTGGCTTCTCTCTAATTCATTCTGCACATATCAGTAGCATAAGAGAGGATCAGGAGGAGCAGTCCTGGGAACTCTGGGGACCCACCAGAGGGTCACACCCCATGTCAGTTCAGGGTCGCTCCACAGAGGACAGACCTTTGAGGGACACAGAACATACAAACCCTGTGTTCATCCTCCCCCCTCCACTAAGATAAAAAGCTAAGCAGCTCGCTGTGGCTTCAGCTCCTCTCCTAAGGGACAATGGAGGCAGCAAATGAGGAAGAAAGACAGAAGGGGGACTGGGCACCAGGCCACCCGCTCTGCTTCAAACTGGGCTTAGAAGCCATGGACTGTTCTGGAGAAAATGGGGGTGATGCCCTGAGGCCTCCCCCTTCTCCCCCCACAAAGCTCTAGGTTCCCAAATTAACAGGAAATGGTAAGAATGTATTTGCTGAAAGAGAAAGGCTGGGAAATGGAAAACGTGTTACGTTATGGCTGGCTAATCAGTGAACAGTGGTTAACAAACTACCAGCAGATGTGCTGGGGGCCTAAGATGGGCTTCAGCCAGGAGATAGAAACAGGCAAGTTTGGTGTCTGGCCTCCCAGGCAGACCCAGTCAAACATCTCATGTGACACTGAGAATCTTTCTCCTGGAGCCTCCTCCCCGCCTCCACACTTCATCTTAGACGTGCAAACCTCTGTCTCTGCTGAGAGAAAGTGCAACCTCCATTCAATGGAAAGCGACTATTCCCCAAACCCCCATCGCTGAGAACCACATCTGGTAGAGCATTACAGGAAGTCACCTTCACTGTCTCCTCAGGGTGATGAAAATCAGGAGGTGAGGGGCGGTGGCGCACACCTTCAATCCTAGCACTTGGGAGGCAGAGGCAGGTGGATTTCTGAGTTTGAGGCCAGCCTGGTCTACAGAGTGAGTTCCAGGACAGCCAGGGCTACACTGAGAAACGGTGTGTCAAAAGACCAATGACTCACCCCACAAGGTAAAAAAAAATCAGGAGGTGAGGGCTGGAGAGATGGCTCAGTGGGTAAGAGCACTGGCTGCTCTTCCAGAGGCCCTGAGTTGAATTCCCAGCAAACACATGGTGGCTCACAACCATCTATAATAGGATATTCTGGCATGACTCCTACACTTAAAAAAATACATAAATAAATAAACTTTAAAAAAATCAGGAGGTGAAACAGTAGGTAAAGTACATAGAAAGTATAAATATTCAGAACCGACAGGCATGCCAGCATGTGCCTTTAATACCAGCACCCTGAGGCAGAGGCAGAGGATTGCTGTAAGTCTAGGCTAGCCTAGTCTACATAGAGTGAGTTCTGGTGAGCCACAGCTACACAGTGAGATTCTAGTTTTAAAATGTACTTTTTTTTATGCATAGAACCATATACCAAGGCTTCCAGTCCAGCTCTGATACCTTGCCGTTCCCAGCCTTAGTTTCCCCGAATATACGATAAGAACACCAACATGCTCTAGAGGGGTGGCTGGGGGCATTGAGACAGTCAAGAAGTGTCAGCTGCCTGGCACAGTGCCTGCCTAATGGCATCACAGGGTGTATTCAGGAGATGTGCCTATCAGAGGGAGGGAGAGAAATGGAGTCTGTGAACAAGCTGCCCCTCTGTTCATGCAGAGCAGGGCAAGGTTAGCTGCAGGAATTTTGCTGGGTGGCAGCACCTCTCTGAGTTTCCGGTGCCTCGCCTGCAATCAGAGGAACCCACTGACGGGCAGGGCAAGACCCAAGAGCAATGTCAACTTAGCTCAGAAGCTCTGGTTCAAGGGCAGAGCAGAGAGCCATCCCCAGAGCTGCACCCAACCCGCCAACTAGTCAGTTAGGCATCCCAGCCTCACGTGATGTGAGGATATGGTCTTCTATTTCTGAGGCCAGCTTGTCACAGTTGACTCCATAGTCCTTGAAATCATCTAAAAGGGACATAGACATTAGCCCTGTGTGACTTTCCTGTACCCTACTGGAGACTCTGCCTCAACAAACAAACAAAACAAACAAAGGATGTCTCACCAGCTGCTTCCCCTCCCTCAGCCCCAGCCCAGCCCTCACCTTCTGCCTTCAGAGCGGCTGACAGCATCTCCACACACTTGTCCCGGACCGAGTCCCCGGTGAGGTAGCAGGGGGCCAGGAGACAGACGGAGGGGGCGAAGGTGGGAGTGGAGGGGCTGCTGGGGGTCTTGGGAGTTTCTACTTTAGATCTGCTGCTGTTGGATCTGAGGATGACAATGGACATGTTGACACCAGACAAACAAACCCTTCACGGAGAGTAGCATTCTAGATGTTTCTTTCCGTTGGTGTGGATGCTCTCTGCGGCAGGTGCTACTTGTAATTCTTGATAAAGACCATCTCATTTAATCCTCAGAGCAATTCCAAGAGGCAGATACTATTCCTTTTTTTTTAAAGAATGTATTTATTTTATTTATATGAGTACACTGTCACTGTCTTCAGACACACCAGAAGAGGCATCAGACCCCATTACAGATGGTTATGAGCCACCATGTGGTTGCTGGGAATTGAACTCAGGACCTCTGGAAGAGCAGTCAGTGCTCTTAACCGCTGAGCCATCACCCCCCCCCCACCTCTACCAGCAGATAAAGATACTATTCTTATTCCACATGCAAGGTGCATCTTAGAAATGGATGCATTATGAAGACAAGCTTGAGGCCTGGTATGGTGGAGCATGCCTTTTGCCTTTTAATTCCAGCTCTTGGAAGGCAGAGGCAGGTGGATTTCTTAGTTCAAGGACAGCCTGGTCTACATAATAAACCACAGGCCAGTCATAGCTAGGTAGGAACACCCTGTCTAAAACAAAACAAAACAAAAAATGAGTTAAAATATCCAAGCTTGACTCTGGCCATATATCTAGAGCCTTCAAGACCTCAAGCCCAAACCTCTGAGCTTCTGGTTCCCAGGCTCCCAGCCAAACAGTGTGCTCTGCTCGGTACAGAACAGGGAGCACTCAATGGCGAGGCTCCAGCTCTGCTGTGCTGTGCTAGTTGCCCCCTCATATGTAAGTTTATATCATTCATCCAGTATTTATCAGATACCACATATATTTATATATTATCCATCCATCTGTCTGTCTACCATAAATCCTTTTTTTGTTTGTTTGTTTTTGTTTTTTCAAGACAGGATTTCTTTGTATAGCCCTGACTGTTCTGGAACTCACTCTGTAGACCAGGCTGGCCTTGAACTCAGAAATCCGCCTGCCTCTGCCTCCCAAGTGCTGGGATTAAAGGCGTGTGCCACCACTGCCTGGCTGCATCCATAAATCCATCCATCCATCATTTATCAGGTCCTTACTCTCCAGAAACTAGCCAAAAACAAGTAGCCAAGTGGGATCTCTCCCTTCCCCCTAGAGTTCACACATTGACGACCTACCATCACTTATGAGGCCTGGCTCTTACCAAGTACCAGAGTTGGGTCAAGCACTCCTTGAATATTTTCTACTTTAATCATCATAGGAGTCCCTGTCGGTCAATACCCCTACCATCTTATTTGTACACAAAGAAACAAACTTGGAAAGTCCCGTCACTGAGTTGTAGTTGGAATGTTCACCAAGACTAGAGCCCAGGGCTGTGTGTCAGCACCTTCACGGCCTCTGATACATTGCCTACAATGACCCCATTTACTGCAGCGACAAGATGGTAAGAAAAAGATCTCCCAGGCCAGGCCATCCTCAAGCTTGCCATGTAACTGAGGATAGCACTGAACTCCGATCCTCATGCCCTCACCTCCCAGCTGCTAAAACTGTAAGTGAGCATCCCCGCCTGGTTTATGAGGGGCTGGAGTTTAAGCCTAGGCTTTGAGTATCCCAGGAAAGCATGCTCCCACGTCCCCAGCTAGATTCACTGATTTTTGTGGCTGGTGTTTGTATGTGTGCACGTGTGTAGTCAAACTCAGGTGTTTCTCAGGAGCCAACCACCTCGTTGTAAGAGATAGTCTCTCTTGTTAGGACCTTCCTTACCATGGTTAGGCTAGGTCCCAGGGATCCTCGTGTCTTGACCCCTCTGGGACCAGGATTGTAAGCGTGTGCCCGCACTTCCATGCCTGGATTCTTATGAGTGCTGTAGGCTGTACCCATGTTTGCTGAGCTATCTCTCAATCTGTCTCTTTTTTTCTTCTAGGAGACAGGTTGTTTATTTTGTTTTGTTTCTCTGTGTAGCCTCAACTATCCTGGAACTCACCCTGTAGACCAGGCTGGCCTAGAACTCATGTATCTGCCGCCTCTGCCTCCCTGGTGCTGGGATAAAAGGCCTGCAGCACCACACCTAAGGAGTTTGTCTGTGAATGGGACCAAGTGAGCAGCTGGCATTTCCCAGAGTTAAAAACAGAGCTCCCTCTTACCTGCCCGTCACGTTTCACCTCAAAGGTCGTATCCTCAGGGAGACTGTCTCCACCCTGTTTCTCTACTCCATAGCACTTACCCAAGTCTATAATTAACTTGCTCATGTGTTTATAAACATTGTCTGCTTCCCTCTTCTGATGACAGTCCACACAGAGACCATGTGGCTCATTCACTCCTTTAACAGTACCCATATTTAGCTTGCTAAATGGCTGTTGAGTGCATGATAGAGAGAGGCTGATTGATCATAAAGAGATCAAGGACCAGAGAGTACAGATGGAGCTCGCCTGGAGGGAGGCGCATCCTTTCTGAAAAGCAGTATTCCTATTCCTTGGGCTTACAAGAGGGCTCGCTCTAGATGGCTCCGTGGTTAAGAGCACTGGCTGCTCTTCCAGAGGTCCTGAGTTCAATTCCCAGCAACCACATGGTGGCTCCCAACCATCTGTAATGGGATCCGATGCCCTCTTCTGGTCTGTCTGAAGACAGCGACTCACATACATTAAATAGAGTCCCTGCTATGTGTGGCCTGGGATACATAAGGTTCAGGGCTCACACCGAGGAAGCATAGGGTTTTAGAGTTAGCAGTAATGACAGCTGTCATGTTTGGAATGTCTACACTGAGGCTGAGTCTAAGCTCCAGAGCTGGGTGTGGCAGCACATGCCTGTGATTCCAGCAGTCAGGAGTCTGGGGCAAGAAGATCATGAGTTCCAGCCTGGGCTACAAATAAGGGCTAGTCTCATCGTCCCCCAGGCCCTCAAGAATCCAGGCATTGATGGCTCAGCTGATGACAATAGCTGTGTGGTGACTTGATTTCAGCCTTAAGAGAACCCACATAGAGGAAAGAGAAAAGCAGTTCCCCAAAGTTTTCCTTTGACCTCCATGTGTGTGCCATACACACACACACACACACACACACACACACACTTGTGCACACTCACAGGAGCACACATATAATGAGTATGCAGGCACACATATCTAGGCTTCAGAGGCAAACTCCAAAGCCTGGTACACCCACTGTGACCTTGGGTAGGTTCTTTACCCTCTGCAGCCTCACATGTAAAATAGGAGTAACAGCAGCAACCTTTTTATGGGTTTGTTGGAAGAACTAAAAGAACCTAAGAAAATGCCAGTAAAAAGTACCAGGTCACTTATCCCGGCACGTGAGCTTGCTATCACACACGCCACCTTTGCAGCTTTTCATTTCACCATCTGATTCTCACAGTGACCTTGGAAAGTCAAACATAATTTCCACCCTACAGATCAATACGGCGAGAATCTCAGTGTAAGTCAAACTGAGTTGTCTAAAGTCATCCATCCAACTTCCAAGTGGTTGAGTCAGACCGGAAAGGGCTGTCTGTCTTTCCAGTTCTCCTGACACATTTCACTGTGTCTAGAGTTTTCCAGAGTCCTCTTACCCATGTAAGCAGCAGCTGATTGGAGCACTTTCCCCTCTGGACCCTGCCTCTGTGTCCTCCAGCCCGGCTAGGAGCTGGCTGCCTGTGCCTGGATTTTGTGACTGGGTTGTGTTTCATGTGGTCACACTCATACCATTAGAGACTGCCAAACTCCAGAAAGGCATCGTTAGTGAGGCTTGGGATTAGGTGCATTTTTTTTTTTTTTCTTTGTGGTTTTTCGAGACAGGGTTTCTCTGTATAGCCCTGGCTGTCCTGGAACTCACTTGGTAGACCAGGCTGGCCTCGAACTCAGAAATCCGCCTGCCTCTGCCTCCCAAGTGCTGGGATTAAAGGCGTGCGCCACCACCGCCCGGCTATTAGGTGCATTTTATCTGCGCCTTCCTTCTGCTCCCAGATTTGTCAACCGCAGCCTCAGTCCCAGCACTTTGTGCCAGCTCTTAGAAATCCTTTCTGGTGCCCGGCAAGAGACACGTGAAGGCCCTGCTTGCTGTTCTTGTGTGCCACCTCGTGGACAATCCAGTTACTGCAATTTACAGTTGCTGCCAAGCCAAAGTCTGGATCAATGGGCAACTGATCTGAATGCAACTCTCTTCTCCGTTACCGTGGAGCATTTCTTTGTGTGTGTGTGTGTGTGTGTGTGTGTGTGTGTGTGTGTGTGTGTGTGTGTGTGTGTGTGTGTGTGTGTGTGTGCGTGTGTGCGCGCGCGCGCCTGTCTGAATCTGTGTTTATGTGCATCTGTCTGTCTCTGTATCTGTGTGTGTCTCTGTGTGAGTGTGTCTCTGTCTGTGTCTGTGTTCATCTGTCTGTCTCTGTGTGTGTGTGTGTGTCTGTCTCTGTGTATCTGTGTTTGTCTCTGTGTCTGTGTGTGTATCTGTGTCTGTCTCTGTTTATGTGTGTCTGTTGTCTGTGTATGTGTCTGTCTATCTGTCTCTGTTTATGTGTGTGTGCATTCCAGCTATAGTTCTTAGACCACTGCTCCCTCCCATCGCCACACCTTTGCACTGCTTTCCCAGAGTAACACCATCTGTCATGTGAGCAGAGCAACCCCCAGCTGAGATTGTTCTTCCTATGTAAGGCAATCAGTGACATTCTTTCTGTGTTCCCACCGCATGGTGTAGCCACTCCACCAAAGCCAAGCCATGGATTCGAGGAATACAAGCTAGTATTTTGATGTCCTGACTCAGAGGTTCAGAGTTTTGATCTTTGCCTGGCCTTAGAGGCTGCACCCTGGTGGGACATATTGTGTGTCCAGTTGTGTCTTAGAAAAAATCTGCACCTGTGGCCAATATTTACAATTGGAAACTTCATAGGAAGAAATATTAATATCTAGATGCCCTTGATAGCTGGAACCCTGGGAGAGATGGCTCAGTAACCAAGAGTGCTGACTGCCCTTGCAGAGGAGCTCAGCTGCCTTCCCAGCATGGCTTACAAAGCACCTGTAACTCCAGGTCCAGGGGACGCAGTGCCCTTTTCTGGTCTGAGTTCCTGCACATGCATGGTGCATATGAACTCATGCAGGCAAACACATATACATGTAAATTAAGCTAAATAACATCAACAAAACACATAAAACTGGTGGATGTGACAACCAAACCTGACAACCTGAGTTCCATCCCTGGAACCCACACAGTGGAAGGAGAGAACCAACTCCTATAAGCTGTCCTTTGGCCTCCCGATGTATGGCCAATATATATATCCAATCAATAAGATCAATGTAAGGATAATAATTTTAATACTGGAAGATTGGGGCCAAAGAGATGGCCACGTAAGTCTGGTGCCCTAAGTTTGAACCTCAGAGTCCACATAAGGATAGAAAGAGAGAACCAAGCCGGGCGGTGGTGGCGCACGCCTTTAATCCCAGCACTTGGGAGGCAGAGGCAGGCAGATTTCTGAGTTCGAGGCTAGCCTGGTCTACAGAGTGAGTTCCAGGACAGCCAGGGCTACACAGAGAAACCCTGTCTCGAAAAAACCAAAAAAAAAAAAAAAAAAAGAAAGAAAGAGAGAACCAGCTACACAGAGTTGCCTTGTGACCCATCACATGCATCCATACATCATGTATGCATGTACAACACACACACACACCACACACACACACAGGCTCACACATACAAATAATAAAAACCTGGAAAAACCTGGAGGATAACAGTCAAGCATGCTGACACATCTGTACACTCAGTTACTTAGAAAGCTAAGGCAGTAAGATTAGATCAGCCGGGGCCTCAACAGTAAGATCCCGGTGGCAGACCCCTTAACCCCAGCTACACAGTGAGACCCTGCCTCACAAACAGAGAACAAAAAACCCTGAAGGATGCACCAGATGTGCGTTTTCATAAGGCAACCACTGCTGAGGGCTGGATAGTGCTACCCTCAGGTAGGCAGTTGCCTAGTTAGCCACATTCTGCACTAATCTGCAAACTGGTGATCTAGCTACCTCTGCCTCTTGGCAGTTCAGAAGACCTGAATTCTGTTTCAGTTGAGACATGATCTGTAGTCCAGCCTGGTGTGAACTCTCTGATCCTCTTGCCTGTATCTCCAAAGTTCTCTGGATCACAGGCATGTATCAGCAGGCCTGGTTTATGCAATTCTGAGGGATGAACTCCAGGACTTCCTGCGGGCTAGGCAAGTGCTCTCATCCCAGTCTCAGATCTCAATTCTTAACAGTCCACCCATGCAGTCTTCTACCCTGACAGCTCCAGCCACAGGGACTCTGGGGATCATCGTTGGTACCCTGTATTGTCTCACATCCCACATCCAACCATCCATAAAGCCCACTCCAGAATAGATCTTTCAGTGTGATCCTTTTTCCACCTCCACCTCCAGCAAACTGTTCTCTTTTCTGCTCTGAGGCTACAACCTGATGCAGGCACCAGGACAAGCCTGATAACTCTGAAGTCATTTCCAAGCCAGTGGATCCAGTTTCTAGAGGATCCGTGAGGGATGGGACCCGCTCATGCATCGCTAACCCCCCACTCCCAGCTTTGGCTTGTTTGTTTTTCAAGGCCAGGTTTCTCTGTATAGCCCTGGCTGTCCTTACTGAGCTCAACTTGACCTTGGGCATGGCACTCATGGTACTCAGTGTTGGAGTAACAGTGACTGGTCAGCAGTCATGCCTGCAGGTCCTAGAATTTGGAGTAGGATTCTTCTCCTACCTGAGGCTTCCTCAGTTGAACAGAGAGCCCCGTCCCCATTCCTGCCAAACAGGCCCTTTTACCTTTCCAGCGAAGGCCTTTTTGGAGAAGAGGTGATGGATGATCTCGAATCTACAGAGTCTCTCCTGAAAGACACAAAACTGGAGATGATGCTGTCTTGTAGGCTGGGAGCCATGCTGCTCTGCTGGAAGAGGAGACCCTGGAGCAGGGCAGAGGATGAGGGAACCGGCCTAGGCTGCAGCTGCCAGGGAAAGAGAGCCTCAAGGTACTCACTAGTCCCTTTTGCCCACCCCTGCCTGACAGAACAGTACAAGGGAGGAAACAGATGTCTGCAGAAATGCCACCTCAGTGTTGCCCTGTATTGCCTAATTATTCCACTGAGAACCCTCAGTAGGCCCTTCTCCCTGCTGTCAAGGCAGGCTCTGGCCTGGGTTGCAGGTGGGTACATGTTCTTCGGCCTCCCCTGCAGGCTACTTAGGAGGTTGGGGGAAGCGCACACAGGCTTGGGAGGTAGGAGAGTTGAGTTTAGTTGGCAAGTGGGAAGAATAGGGGACAAGATCAGGTGTGTGCTGTGCCCAAAGCCTTACAAGAAACCAGTGTCCAGGGGACAAAAGGACAGAAGGAAAGAAAACCCACCCAATCCTACAACCTCTGTGCTAGTAGCATGACAAGGTCAGAGGTTAAAAAAAAAAAATCTTCGCTTTCCAAAATGCACTGAGCAACTTCTCCTGGCCTCGAATGCCGGGTCCTGATGCTGTTTGTATAAAGTTTCTGATTGAAAGCCGTAGTGCCCAGCTCACGTCTTCTAGGGTAGTGTAGAACTTACTGCCCTATAGCATTTATTACTCAACAGCCCTCCATGAAAGTTATGTAAAAAGCAGTGTGGTATGGGGACTGGGCTGGGCTTGTTTGTTTTTCAAGGCCAGGTTTCTCTGTATAGCCCTGGCTTGCCTAGCATGTGTAAGGTCCTAGGATCCGTCTCCAGCACTGCGAAGAGAGGTGACAAGGAACAGGAAGAAAGGAGAGGGAAGGCAGGGAGGAGATGGAAAAGGGGAGGGGAGAGGAAAAGGGGAGGAGGGGAGATGCCAGTCTGATGGTCTGAGTTTGGTACCCTGAATCCACGTGCTAGGAGACAGACTTGTCCCCTACACGTTGTCCCCTGAGCTCCACGTGTGCATTCACACTATTTTTTTTTTTTTTAAGTTTGTGCATTGAGGTATTTAAAAGATTCTGAAGGTGTGTGTCTGCAGTGAAAATATCTACCACAAACTTACTGTGTCAAACATAAACCCCACGAGGTTAGGAGATTTCCCAGTTACAGAGAATGAGGAAGATTTACTTTTTGAAAAATTATTCTTTTAAAATGAGGGCTTACTATGTCACTCAGGTCGGACCTCCAAGTTCTCTCAAGCTGTCCTCCTGCCTTGGCTTCCCCATGGCTTATCTATATGTCCCTAAAATCCTTTATCTACCATGATAAACATGGCATTTGTGTCCTGTCTAAGACACACATGTTTTGGGGAGTACCTGGCGAGGGTGGGGAAAGAGAGCGGGCATGGGGTTGAGACGACATTCTGTTTCTCTCTGCAGAAGCACAGATCCAGCCCTACTCCCACATAATAACTGTGGGAGCTGGAAAGTCCTTACTCCCAGGATCCTCTGCTTCCTGGTGGCTTAATCCAAATGCCAAGTAAATACTGATCAATCACTTCTCCTAATGGACAAAGTCCAGGCTCGCTCCGCCCTGCAGACCTGAGGAAGGTGGGATGTGGGCTTCGTTACCAGGCAACCTCGCTGCCCGCGCAAATGACTTGGTTCATAAAGTGTGTCTAGACAGGAAAGGCTAGCACAGACTCCAGATAATTAATGGAGAGCCACTTTCAAGCTGCGGATCTCAGCAGTGGTAACTGTTCTTGTTGGACACCAAGGCTTTGCTTATGGGACGGGTGCAGTGCTGGGGACATGGGGAATCCCTCTAAGCAGGGGTTCTCTCCTATTGTGGCCATCTTTCTTTGTATCTGAGGGGCCAGGGAACAGCTGTGCAGCCTCCTCAGAGAACCCCACTTGTTTGTTAAGGCAGTGATCTTGCTATGTAGCCCAGGCTGGCCACAAACCCATGACCTTCCACTCTTTCCAGCTGAGTGCTGTGTTTATGGCTGTGGGTGCTGCTGTGCCTGGCTCCTGTGAAAGTCTCAAAGCTGAGCGAATGCCAGGGCTGCATGGCTGGCATGCTTCCCATCTCTTCATGGCCCGCTCTGGGTGAAGCTGGGGCCATGTGAGTCAGTCAGATTGAGCCAGAACCCCCAGGGTGAGCAACAGAGGAAGACACTAACATCTACCTCCAGGGCTGTCTTCAAGAAATTCTCTAAACAGCTGCTGGTAAAAGATGTGCTGAGCATGGGCCCCTCCTCTCCAGTCCTAGAAAGAAGTACCTGGTTTTGGACTCTCCCTCTCCTTTCTTCCTCGGTGGAGAGAGACTTGCTTCCGGTTTCCAGTCTGAACAGCCGAGTCCTTTCTCTTTCTTCTTTGCTTTTTCTCTTTCCTCTCTTTCTCCTTTGCTGGTTCTGGGGGAGTCTGAAAATGAAATTGTGCCATTGTGTCCCCACTCAGCGCCTTCACAGCACAGACCTGTGTGGTTCAGTCTCCGGGGAACAAAGGACTGGGACTGGGGGACAGCTGCATGCATGCCCATCACACACATGCATGTACACATGTGGACACATGTGAACACATGCACACAAACGTGCATATGCACACACACATGTACATACACAGGAATGTATGCATGCAGATGCATGTGGACATATGTACGCATGTGCACACAGAGCTACATATAGAACATGTGTACCCCACATGGAACATAGCAGTATACCCATCTATGGAGAGTCAGGCAATGTGCACATACATGCACACAAACAGAAACATATACACACATACACCAAAAATTATGTTACATATAGATCTTACACCTGTGCATACAACACCGTGAACTCCATGATCCAGGGACCACATACCATTTAGTAAATAACTCAGTGAGCCTACTACTGGTCAGGCATTGCCTCTCCCATATGCTGGCAGGAAGCCCCATCTCCCATGGGTCTTGCCACCCTCTCACCCAGCAGCCGCTTCCAGTTTTTAATGAGGACTTTGGCCAAGGACACCACCTCCTTGTCTGAGCAGTGCTTTCGAATTCCGTTGACGGCGACTCCGATCCTGGTGGTCTGTGAGGAAAGGGTTAAGGGAGCTGACCTACTGGACCAGCCACTCTTATTGAAGGCAGCAGCCCCAGCTCAACCATCGCTTCCCTCCAGTCTCGACCTCTCCAAGGTCCTTGCCCCACTCCCAGCAGAGGACATTACCTTGATGATCTATCCTAGAATTAGGCCTTGACTGGCTACCTTACCTGAGACCCAAGCCTACACTGATAGGAACATTGGTGGAATGCTGGAGTGGGGTGAGTATTGGCCATAGCGAGGACCCTGTACCATTCTCAGTCCACTGAATGCTTTGAGAAAAAGTCAAGACTTGACTTACCTCTGGCTGCCACATCTTAGATCTGTGCTTGTCATTTGGGACCAGAAGTCTCTGGTAAAGCTTGGGAGTTTATGGGAAATCTAAGGAAGATTTGAAAGCAGGGGGACTTCTCTCTCTCCCTGGGTCATGGGCCACTTGCATCTCACAGGCTTTGGATAAAGATTCAAGGAAAGCGCCCTTCTCCCTAAACCCAAGGACCGTGACCCCCGAGCCTGGGAAAGAACTCCATGACAGCACCTCACCCCCAGAAGCCCCCTCAGAAACCTCCATGGGGTCTTTCCCTCCTCCCACCTGTAGCAGCTGGATGGACATCTGGCAACTGTTGAGCTTCTTGAGAAGGTCCAGGGCCCCTTCCTGCAGGAAGTCACAAGGAAAACACTGAGACACACAAGTTGCCCTGGGCCTCTCTCTGATGGCTGTGAGCTCCTGGGCAGTTAGGCAGATGTGTGGTTCAAGGACAGGTGTGGACACGCAGAACTAGAGAGAAGGGAAAGGCGCTGGCCCCAGACCAGTTGGCTAGCTGCATCTCCCACTACCTGCTCCCAATGAACACTAGCCTCTCCCCTTGCTTCACTTTCTGCCCAGCATGTCTCTGTCCGCATGTGTCTGCCTCAGAATGGGGCCAGTCCAAGCTTACTGCTGGGAACCTGAAGCTTCCAAGTCTCCTCTTGTCTCTCTGCAGATCTTTCCCTCTCCTCTTGTGAGCTTCCAAGGATAAGGACTAAAGGCCTTTTGCTTATTTTGTTCCATGTGGGAGGATCTCACTATGTTGCCTAGGCTAGCTTAGAACTCTCGGATCCTCCTACCTCAACGTCCCAAGCGGCTGGGATTATATAGGCTTGGCTACTACACCTGGCTCTTTCCAGATTTTAGATCAGTTTTATTGAGGTATTACTGACACACAATAAGCCACATGTGCTGCTGTATAATTGTATGAATCTTTTTCTCCTTTTTTGTATATATATCTCAGTGTGGTGTGTGCGTGTGTTCACAGGTGTGTGGAGGCCAGAGGTTGACATCTGTTTTTCTCCAGTATTCTCTACCTTATATATTGAACAAGGTCTTTCAATTGATCCCAGAGCTGGTGAATCTGGACAGCTCGAGCTAACCGGCTTGCTCTGGGGAACCCTTGCCTCTGCCTCCAGCACTGGCTGAGAGTACAAGCAGTCAGCTGATGGGTGCTGGGCAATGGAGTCCAGTCTTCAAACATGCGCAGCTAATTATGTGTGTGCATATGAATAATTTAAACATTTTCTTTTAAATGTATACTTTGTCTACATGCATTTATGTGCACTCTATGTGTGCCTGGAACCTGTAGAGGTCAGAACAAGACACTGGACTCCCCTGGAGCTGGAGTTATAGATGGTTGGATTCTGGGGACTGAACTGGGGTCTTCTATAAGAATAGCCAGTACTCTTTTTTTTTTTCCCCCTTCCCTTCTCCCTCTCACTCCAGCCCCACTCTTCTCGATCTGGCCCAAAGGTTTTTATTTATTTATTATATGTAAGTACAGTGTAGCTGTCTTCAGACACCCCATATGAGGGCATCAGATCTCATTACAGATGGTTGTGAGCCACCATATGGTTGCTGGGATTTGAAATCATGACCTCTGGAAGAGCAGTCGGTGCTCTTAACTGCTGAGCCATCTCACCAGCCCCAGCCAGTACTCTTAATCACTGAGTCATTTCTCCAGTCATATATGTTTTAAATTATGTGTATGATGTACATATATGTCTCTGTGTATGTGCATGTATGTGCATATGAATGCAGAATGTCATGTCCCCTACAGCTGGAATCACAGGTAGTTGTTGTTAAGGCCTAGGTAAAATGTTAAAGCCTGGGTAACTTACCTGGCTACCCTGCCATTATAAGGAAACTTTCTCATATGTTTCTGCTGTTACTGGGAAACTTTCTAAAGCCAAGATTGATCACATATTCTGTTCTGTGCCCTTGGAAACCAATCACGATAGAAGTCAGTAGAACTGCTTTGTATAGTTACCCACAATGAGCTTGGACCCGAACCTACCACCCAACAGCACTTCCTGCACCTGTGTATAAGCTTTTATGGTATAAGTTACCCATGGGTGGACCCCAACATAAGAGAGACACCTGCCCCAATATAAGAAACTATTTGGAATGAGACTTCCATTTTGAGTAGTGGTCAAGTAAAGTTTAAGTTCCCAAGACCTCCCTGGGAACTGACATCCTACTTGGAAGAAAGAGACATGTACGTGGGTAACTGACATCCAGGTTGGCAAGTTAGGACATGAATGTTAGACAAGGCAAGTCCCCTGCCACAGCCGAATACCCCAACCAAGGGGAGCAGATAAGTGTACAACAAAGACATGTTCCTAAGGAAATTCCCTATCCCTAAATCCTGGTCGGTGAAATAACTTGGCACAGATGTTTGTGGATTTGGTGCAGAAAAACCCTGTAGGATCTCAACTCGGGGTCATGGCTCAGTTTCCGAATCTGAACCTTGACCCTGGTTGACCAGACCTGGGGCTCAATAAACTATCCCTGTCTGACTGAGATCAGTGTTCCTGTGGTTTGTGAGGTGATTCCTGGACCCCAACAATTGTGAGCTGCCCAATATGGGTGTGAGAAACTGAATTCTGATCCCTTGAAGTGCAATATACATTCTTAATGTCTGAACCATCTCCCCAGCTCTAACCACTGGGCAATCTCTCCAGCTCTAACCACTGGGCCATCTCTCCAGCTCTTAACTCTTTAGTTTTTTTTGAGACAAGAATTCTCAATGTAGCTCTGGCTGTCCTGGAACTCACTCTGTAGATCAGGCTGGCCTCAAACTCAGATCTGCCTGCCTCTGTCTCTGGAGTGCTGGGATTAAAGGTGTGTGCCATCAATGCCTGGCTCCTGAGTTGGTGCTATAAGAATATTTAAAAATCCTTAAGAATATTTTCCCCGTGTTTTTATGTTGTGGGGGAAAGTAGACCATGTGTCTGCTGAGGTGCACAAGTGGAGGTCAAAGGGCACTTAGGGGAGCTGGTTCTCTCCTTCCACCATGTAGGTCTCAGGTCACCAGAGCCCTGGCCGACTGTCCTGGACTTGCTTTGTACACCAGGTTGGCCTCAAACTCACAGAGATCCATCTACTTCTGCTTTCCCTTGTGTTTTTATATGCACAGGACATGAATGTGTTTATGATGGAGACCAGAGGTCAACCTGGGGTGTATTTTCTCAGGTACCATTCACCTTGTTTTGTTTTTAAGATATATTTATTATGTACACAGTGTTCTCCCTGCATGTATGCCTACATGACAGAAGAGGGCATCAGATCCATCACACATGGTTGTGAACCACCATGTGGTTGCTGGGAATTGAACTCAGGACCTCTGGAAGAATAGCCAGTGCTCTTAACCACTGAGTCATCTCTCCAGCTTGTTTTCTCACCTTGCTTTCTTGAGACAGTCTCCCTCAACAGGACCAGGTGCTCAATAATTAAGTTAAGCTGGCTAGACAGTGGACCCTAGGGTTCTACCCATCTCTGACTCCCCATTGCAGTGATTACAAGCATTTGCCACCATGTCTGGCTTTCTACACGAACTGGACTCAGATTCTTGTGGTTATATACCAAACACATTGTTAACTGTATTCTCAGTTTTTAACAGGGTCTCAATATGTAGCTCAAGATGGCCTTGAACTTATGGCCAACCTGCCTCAGCTATACAAATGCAGAGACCAAAAGCTTGTGCCGCCATGCTTGGTCATTTAAAGCATTTTATATAAAGAGTGTGGTATGAGCATCTTTTTTGTTTTCCTAGATTATTATTTCTGAGATCTATCCAGACAGCCTCAGATCAACAGTTCCTTTTGTTCAAGTAGTTTTCTGTCATGCCTATCTGCTTCTCTAACAGTATAAAATACTTAAAAGAGTTCTTAGCAATTAGTAAGAATCCAGTGGATGGGACTTTTGGGACTTTTGGGTCTTTCAAGGTGGGACCACTTCAAAGACAGTGAACCTTTCCTTCCAAGTCTTTTGGATTTGTTTGGAAACAAGGTCTCCCTAGCTCAGGCTGGCCTTGAACTTGTGATCTGTTTGCCTCTGTTTCTAGAGGGCTGGGGCTTTACCTTTAAGTCTCTGTATGGACAAATACTTTCATTCCTCTGCTGGGAGTGAGAACTGCTTTCATCTCTAAGACCTTAGCATACTGTGTGGGAGCCAGGTGCTCTCTGAGTAAACTCGGAATGAATGACACACAGGATTGGCAAGGTTGCTCAGTGACTGAAGCACTTGCTGCTTTGAAAGAGAACTCAGTTCCCAGCACCCATATGGTGGCTCAAAGCCATCTGCAACCCCAGTTCCAAGAGATTCGACACCCTCTTCTGGTCCCCTCAGGAACCAGGCATGTGGTACCCAGACATAACACATATCCAAGCAACATTCCCATACACAAAGAATAAGAAAGTCAATGTTTTTAAAGAATAAATGAAGTAGAAAGCAGAATGGGGAGAGAGAAGGAGGCTTGGAGTTGACACTCTGTTTGCCAGGTCCTAAAGACACCTTCATCCCAGCTTAGCCTTCTCCTTCCTGGTACCTGTTGTGTAGAAGCTGGCCCTGCTGCCTCTCAGCTTCGAGACTAAAATCAAGTTTGGTGTCTAGAAGCCAGCCCTGGCTATCTTGAGATTAGTTCCCGGAGGATCATGAACTATGTCCTGTATGTCCCTTGCCTGGTTCCAGCTATCACCCTCCTCTTGCCAGGCCCTGGACCACGTATGAGGGTCCTTAGATTCCCTCAGCACTGAGGTTCACTGTGTTCCCAGAATGGCTCTCAGACAGGGCTGTATGTGAACTCGTAGGCATATGACACCATGCTTAATGTTAGCAAAAGGCTTTCCGGTGTGCCGGAGATGCTTCTCACAAGGAGACGGGAGATGGGAAGGTGGTTCAGTCAGAAAATTGTTTGCTTATCATACACAAAACTTAGATGTCATCCCCAACACCATATAAACCAGGGTGGTAGTTCTCAACTGGAATTGCAGCTCTTGGGAGGTAGAGGCAAGAAGAACAGGTGTTCAAGGTCATTCTCAGTTAACAGTTTGTGGCAGGCATACTATATATAAGACCCTGTCTCAAAAACAGATAGGGCTGGAGAGATGGCTCAGCGGTTAAGAGCACTGACTGCTCTTCCAGAGTTCCTGAGTTCAATTCCCAGCATCTACATGGTGGCTCACAATTATTTGTAATGGGATCTGATGCCCTCTTCTGGTGTGTCTAAAGACAGCCACAGTGTATTCCTGTATAAATAATTCTAAAAAAAAAAATAAACAAACAAATCACTTACTCCTCAGAAGGCCCTAGGGAAGTAGGTCCTATTTTAATTCCACTTCTATAGAATTATCAACCCATTTCATAGAAGAGAGAACCAAGAGACTTTGTAAAAGGCCAGTCTGGAGCAAACACTGGGCTTGTAGCTTCACATATTGTTTTAAGACATAAATCTACCAATATATTCACCAATACATTCATAGTCATGGATATTTCAGAGCAAGTAGTGTCATGTGCTGGTGCAGACTGACTCAAGGAGAGAACCCTGATTCATAGCATCTGCTAGTTTCTGTGGAATAAATACTGTCTCAGTGATCACTCTCAAGCTACCAACATGTTGTTCCCGAACTGGGTTTTCTTTTACAATTACGTGTTGTATGTGTGTGCACACATGCACATGTCAAAGCCCACATGTGGAGGCAGGAGGATGGCCCATGGGAGTCAGGTGTCTTCCTTTCACCATGGTTTGGTTTAGGTTGGGTTTTCAAGAATATGTAGTCCTGGCTGTCCTAGAACTCACTCTGTAAACCAGGCTGGTTTTGAACTCACAGAGATCCACCTGCCTCTATCTCCCAGGTGCTGGGATTAAAGGCATGTGCCACCATGCCTAGTTCACCACAGGTTCTGAATTCAGTTCAACAGGCTTAGTGCTAAGCACCTTTACCAGTGAGCCATTTTGCCGGCCCAAGGTTTTGTTTTTGGTTTTGTTTTGTTTTGTTTTTGCCAATCCCTGACCCCTGATAGTATGTGGGACAGAACTGGCAGGGGAGACCCTGAGCAAGGAGTTCATTTTAATGATAAACATATTAATGTTTTTTTTTTTAAGTCTATGTTCAACAGTTTGAAATATTTCTGAAAATTCCACAGTCAGCGTTAAGTCATTTGCAGTTTACCAGTGAGTACATGTTTCTGAATAACTGGGTCATACTGGAATGTAACACTCAGGAGCCCACGTTGTAAACGGGCTCATGAAGCTGTGTGTCAATCTTGCTAGATGTGCCTCTTTCACTGTGTGCCTATTCTCTAGTGCTGGCATGAAGAAGTGCAGCCTGAAACCCTCCATGTCTCTTTGTCCCTGTATGATGATGTCTAAAGCTATAAACGAGCCCGTTGGCTTTGCATTTCCCTGGGAAGCCGTGCTGTCAGCTTTTGGGATAGCTTTCTGCTTTAACTCAAACTGTCAGAGAACACACAGCATGTGTGTCATACCTGTTCTGTTAGCGTCAGCAGACACGGCCCACATACCATCAAATAGAAGTTGCTCACTAGATAGCAGTGTGTGGCTCTGTTGATGTGTCATTAGTGTGCACTTAGCTGGTGTGTTTGTTTCCTGCAAGCTGTTTAGCCAGTGCGTGCTCACAGTATCTGACACAACCCTAAGCCATTGAATAAACAAGTTCCAGCCCTGTGCTGCTACGTGGAGGATCTGTCTTATTGCAGGAAGTATGCCTCTTGGACTAACCACCACTGGGCGGGCCCACTTTCACTCTCAGTACAGGCCGGCCTTTCTCAGGCAGAAGGCCAGAGCTCTGTATCTACCCAAACCCTGCTAGAGCCCAGACTTCAGACACAGTTGTGACTCTACACAGCTGTGCCCTGTAAGGACCTCTGGCAGCCATGCAACTTTCCTGGGGACACTCCTGGCCATTACTCGGGATCCCCATCCCCAAGAGGCACTATTTTCTCCTCCCATTTCCCACAAGAGGAAACTGAGGTACAAAGAAGAGTAGAATAGCTGGTCTATGAATGTAAACAGACTAAGAGGGAAGCCATAGCAGTTTCCTTAATCTTCCCAACCTGGCTGTCTTCCCTGGAGCCTCCTGAGTTTCCTCCTACCCATAATCCTTCCACCCCAAAGCCCAGGCTTCCTTTACAGGCCCAAGTCTGGGGTGAGCAAGGAGGCTAGGCTTAGACAATCTGTCTACCTGAAATACCGTGCAGTTTGGGATTCTTAACTGGAGGAGTTCCTGTGATTTGGGGTTAGGTTTTGCTGGCGACCTTGGGGGAGCCGAGGGAGGTGGCGCAGCTTGGCAGGTGACAGGTTCGAGGCATCTTTTGACATCACCTCCAGGCCTGTCTCACTCCTCAACTCTCCCTACTGCACCCCACCCCACCCCACCCCCGCCCCTGCCGCCATGTTCTTCCCCCAGGCAATCTATCATCTTTCAGACAAGGAAACCGCGCTGGCTCTCACGGTTGTACCAGCACCACCATCTCTCTCACAGTTACCAGGTAACTATTGCAGGATGCCTAACCCTCCTTGGCTGCTCAAGCCTGTCACTCATCCCGGGTCTGAAACCTCTCTTTTGGGCCCCAGCATTTGCCAACTTTGCTAGAATGTCCTGGCAATGCAGGTCCTGGTGCAACAGGTTGCCAGAAACTATGTAGGAGAAGAAAAGGACCCCGCGACAAGTCGTCGTGGAGGACCTCATTCACCGGGTTCCTGGTCTTCTCCCTTTCAGTCCACGCCCTCCAGAACTGGCACAGGCGCCAGCCACCAGCCTGAGGCAAAGATCGCTAGGTAAATCAAACATTAACTTTCCATCTGGCTCTAATTCTGCGCTACTGGGATTGAGGGCTCAGAGACCCTCGCACGACCAGGGCTGTGAACCCCCACCTCCTGTCACAGTTCTCCGCCGTGCACCTCCCCGCTGGGACAGCCCAGGCCCCATCTTTTCCTTCACCCCCGCCCGGCACCTGTTCACCTCCGCACGCCAGGGCCCCATCCAACGGCCAAGGAAAAAGTTGCAAACAGAACGAACTCCTGGCACAACAGCTACAGCCCTTCGCTCGGGTCTCGTAGGTCCACTCCCTGGGGTTTGTAAACGCGGCTCGGCGCCCCCTTCTCAGCCCGAGGTTCTCCGATCTTTATCGAAGTCACCCAAAACGTGTCCCTCCAGTTCTCGCTGCGCCTGCAGCTCTCCGGGCCTTGAGCACACCCTGAGCCCCCAGACTCCTAAATGTCCTCCCCCCGGTTTGTGTCTTTCCTTGCGCTTTCTCTGCTCTGCACAAGCTGCCCAGGAGCGCACCCGACCCATCCACACTGACTTGGGGCAACCGCGAGCCTTGGGGGACCCTGTACGATGCCCTCCAGACCTGGGTACGCACACGCCCACCCTAAGTGGCCAGCAAATAGCTGGGGGACTCCCCTGCCTGGCAGTCCCGTGTCCTGCGCGCTCCCTTCGGGCACAGGGCCGGCACGCCCACCAAGCCCGTGGCTGGCCCAGTCGCGCCTCCGTGGCCCGGGGGCTGCGTTGCAAACTCTGCAGCCTCACCGTCTTCTTCCGGGCCACCATCTTCTCCAGCTTTTTGGCGATTCTCAGCAGCTCCTCTTCCAGGCCCATGTTGGTCCACGACGCCCGGCGGGGTTAGGGGCGCAGGGCAGCAGCGGGCGCCAAAGCGCGAGCGGCACGGGCCCGCAAACGCACCAGACACTCGAGCCCGGAGGGGGCGGGGCGCGCCCCTCCCAGCGCTGGGGGAGGGGTGGCGGGCACTAAATATAGACTTCAAGGACTGCCCGGGCAAAGATTGCCTGAGCCTGGCGGGTTGTGCCTCGAGGGGCCCGGGGGGGGGGGAGAGACCAATCTGGGAGAAGGGGCTTTTCTCTTCCTACTCTCCTAGGGGTGCCCCAGGCTCCAGGGAGATTTGAGCATTAGGGTTCTCCGAGGGGTGTCAGCGGAGCTGTGGGAAGTTCAGAGCTGCCGGGCCTCAGCATCACTGCGCTCCCAGAGGGAGGATTTAACTTCGTTGGCTATGCCCAAGTCGGGAAAGTTAGTGAATTCATCATATCTTAGTGCAGATTCTGAAGTCAGCTGTGTTCTAACTTAGGTAGGCTCCTTGGTGCGCCTAAGGCCTGTGGTGTGCACGCACTCGGGAGGTATGCTCAGAGCCGTTTGCCCGCCAGTCTTTTTTTTTTTTTTTTTTTTTTTGACAAGCTCTCAAAGGTACCCATCTGGGTACCACTCTGAAAGACTAAGCTTTGGGTGATTCTTAGGGCGGTGCGCAGGGGGTGGACTTGGAAGAGTAACTTTGGGGGGGGAGTAACTGTGTCTCCCACTCTCGGCTATGCATACAACTGCTCTTGGGTGAAAAATGTTCCAAGAATTCTCTGCAACCTAGTTCCCCTCCTGACAGGAAATGACCTTTCTGCGAGGGTCTCTGATCTGAGGGGGCAGAAGGGGTGCACTGGTGTGTGAGGGTTGAGGAACTGTGAAATCTCCCAGCTTTCTGAGATAGCCTCGGAGAACCCAGTCTGGAGCCTGTTGTGGACATCTGTCTCCCAACTGCTGCCGTGTGATGACGGTCAAGGATTTTTTTTTTTTTTTTTTTTAATTCGACAAACGGTATCTAATCAACTAGCGTAAAGATCTCAGGGGCAACAGGCTGGGCAAAATAACCATTAAAGAGGACTGTATTCATCACAGCTGGGGTGGGAGAGGAGGGAGAGAGGGCAAGTGTAAGGCCCAGCTGGGGGCTCATCCCCCTCCCAAGAAGTGAAATTTATTGCCGCAAAAGGAAGTTTGGAGGTGGGGGAGGAGGTCTGTGTAATCGACAAGCGGTTATTCTATTTACTGAGCACGTACTGTGTTCCAGGTATTCCTAACATCTAGAAGAGAGGAGACCGCTCTCCTGGAGCACTCTGCGCACAAAGCTTGGGGGACCGGGAGGGTCCCTGACGTGTCAACAGGGGAGAAACTGAAAAGTCCCGTGGCTATAGCGTAGGGATGTGGAAGGGATGGGCGGGGCCTTAGCACTGTGTTGCCAAGGCCAAGTTTTTCTTCAGTGGAGCTTCTGGGAGGGCCTCTTGGTCAAAAGAAGCTTGAAGGACCCTAAGAAAACGTGTCCGACTTTATTATGCAAATAGAAGACTGAATCTCAGGACGTGGGTCGCCTCATTGGTACTCTCCTGGAATGTAGCCAGCACTGCTGGTATCCTTTATATCCCCTCTGCTCACCTGTCCAAGGGAGAGGTCCCCTGCACACAATAACACACAGTTGTCATATCTTCCTGTGAGCTTTGGGGACAGGGAACTGATACCCCCAGAGGGGCAGGCCCCCCCCCATTCTTTACTCTCAAAGGGACAGCTCAAAGGTATTTGCTAACTCACTATGCTCCTGCCTCAGCCCCCCAGTGCTGGAATTACAGATTTGTCACAATGCCAGCATCCTTTATGCTTTTGTGTGTGTGTGAGAGAGTGCACACAGCAGCCAGAGGTTGGTGGTGTTGTCAATTGCTAGCCTCCTTCTTTTGAGATAGGGTCTCTCACTGAACCTGGAGCTGCTCAGCCAGCCTCTGGCTGGGATCCTCCAGTCTCGCTTCCACAGAGCCAGGAATGTGGGAGCACACTGCATGCCTAGCTTTTTGCGTGAGCCCTGCAGGTCCGAACTCACATCCTCAAGCTTGTTGGGCAAGGACTTTGCCAACAGCCTTCTCCTTCCATCTCCCTTCACTGCTGACTGACCCTTGTTATGCATCCAGGTCTCACCTCACAAACTCATTATCTAACTCATTTCAGGGCAATCAAAAGGAGGTGTGGTCGGGACCCTGGGAGAGTCAAGCATCAGGCTCTCAGACTCCAGTCCAGCGTGCTTTCCTGCACACCAGGGGTTCTGAGTCTTGCTGCTGACATTTTGGATTGGCTAATCCATTGCTGTGGGGATGACCCTTGGCATGTGGGTATGTTTTGAGTGTTTTCTTCCGTTCCTGGTGTGGCGATGTGGAAGGGGTGACTGAGCCTTTAAGGAGCAGCGCCTGGCAGGTGGGCGAGCGGAAGGCAATCATGTGAGGGGCTCTGCCTTTCAGGAGTGAGTTCTGACAAGTGAGGTGCTAGAAAGCAAACTGAGATCACTGCATATAAGTGCTTCTTTTCTCCTTCTCTGTGATGTTGTGACAGTTGGGGCCATGTTCACAACATACTATCTCTGGACTTTCCAATCACCAGAACCCTAAGCCAAATAAAACTCTTAACTGTAGAAAGCACCCAGCCTCCATGTTCTGTCACAACAACATAAAACAGACTGAGATGCTATAGTGGAGGATACTCGGCAGCACCCGGACCTCAGGGATGCCCTGCAGCAGCCACGCTTTGCCTTACCAAATGTCTCCTGGGGCGAAACTCCCTGTTGTGCTCTGACCACTATTCTTTACCAACATGGCCGTCACCAGGGCCAGGTAAAGAATCCTAAGTCCCAAGCGTCTCCCAGGGGGATTCGTCCCTCCCCCCAATAATCCTTTATTAGAGATAAGTAAAACAGTAAGTCTAAGATGAACATAAGCTAACCGGGGGCTCAGAAACAATCCTGCTGCTTTAGGACCAAGTAACACAGCAGCCTCCAGGGCGAGCAGTTCAACTCCGAGCCGCACTGCTGGCTATTCCCTGCAGAACCCACCACCAAGCAGGTGGAAAGCAGAGCTGCCTGTGGTTGCCGATGGTCTGGCTTGGTAATTGGGCTGAGCAACGGTGTGATTTCTGGCCCTAGAAAGCCGACTCTTGAAGTTTCTCTTATCTTCCCAATGCCTTTCTCCTTTCCTGGTCCCTCACTTCCCCCAAGCTTCTGATTTCATCAAGAAAAAAGTGAGAGAAACGGGATCAGTCAACCCAGACCATCCCTTTCCTTTCTGTTGAATCAAGGCAGATGAGTCATATTCTACTTCCAGGCTGGAGAACACAGATCCCAGGGAGGGTAAGACTGCCCTCTAACGGAGTCATTCAGAGTACTTCAGCATGGGCATCACAGGCCTTAGCCACCTGCGAACTGGGCTGTAACAACTGCAATGATGAGGCAGAGCAGCTGATGTCAGTCTGGGCCCTGAGCTCAGAACCATCCCTCTGCAATCTGGCTCTGCTCGTCAAGTCTGTCCTTGAGCCCAGCTTTCCAATGAGGAAGCACACCTGCAGGATGTGTGTCTTATTCACGTGGCATCCGTAGTACCTAGCAAAGGTCTGGACATAAAGCTGGACTTCAGAAAGAAAATCACCAGATTGATAAACGGCCATGAGACAGTGAATGTTGGTGACTAGGTCCTGCCCTTGTAGGGAGAAACACAATCCTGGAATAATAGGTTGTGTAACTTAACCCAGACATTGTCAGATCTAACTCCCGGGCTGCCTGGCCCAGGACATCAGCCCTAACACAGAAGGGCCAGTGTCCTTGGCAGGGCCATGGTTCCCATAAGGAAGACGATCTCCCAGATGTGTGGTCTCAAGTCCCAGCTCTGAATGTTGGGGTCCAGTGTGAGCCATGCAGAGGGGTCAGCAAGGAGCTAGTCATGCAAGAATTGCAGGGTATTTGCTGGGAGAACCCCAACCTTCGAGCCATCTCCTTCTATGAGGCCAACCTGGGAAAAGAAGGATGAAGCTGACGGTTAAGGCTCCTTTTGTGGCTTCTCTGGGAAACAGCTTTAGTCAGGCTCAGCTTCACACAGTCCTGGGCTAAGCAGGAAGCTGGCACCAAGCTTAACAGTGGCCACCTCAGCCTGTAGTGTTGCCACCACAGAGAGGGGTCTCCCTCCCTTTCTGCCTGCTCTTGACAACTCTACAGCCCAGGCATCCAGACTTCAAAGCATACGCAAGTGCTCCTACCGGAATGTTCCTCCTACACAGAGGCTGCCGGGCAGAGGGACCATCTTCCAGACTCCGGCCTCCCCGTCTGTAGGATCGAGTGCTCTCTGAGCTGGAAGGCAAAGATGACCAATTGATACCCTGCTGCGGGAAGCTCCTCAGAGGGACCCAGGTAGACAAACAAGGCTGGGGATGGTGGTAAAGGGAATCAGTCCACCAGGCCCCTAGGCTGGGTCCTCACGGGCCCTGGAGGTCTGGAACTGACCTCTCCCCAGAGGGCTCTGGGGATGTTCTGAAGTTCAGTTCTCCTCAAATTCAAGTCTAGACAACAAGGGTTTGCAGAGAAGAGAGGCAGTTGGATCCTGGATTGCAGTTGGGGACAAGTGGAGATTTCACAGAGCCCTTAAGAAGGATCAGGGGAGCTAAGTCCTTTCTCCTCCCACCAACCTCGGCAGCCCAAGTCCCAGGCTTCTCCTTGGCTCTCCCAGCCAGCCTTGAAAGCAGGTAGATGGTAGAGGAAAAGGTAAGCCACCCTCCACTCAGCTCCAGCCTACAGCTTGGCTCCTAGAGCGAGACTATGACCCAGGCTTCAGACAGGTTCAAGTAGGGAAGCCAACGAATGCTTGGAGGGTCAGGGGACATGCTAGATGGCCCAGCCAAGCCCTTACCAACCTGAACTTGACAGGGAGATACACCTCAGCAGGGGTGGTTCCAGATGCCAGGCCAGGTCGGGAGGTGCCGGGTGGCTCCTGGAGGCCTTCTTCAGGGCTAGACGGGGCCTGGCTCAGCCCTCCAGGTTCCACAGAGCTGGTGAGGCTAGAGGAGGAAGATGCTGGGCTGCTCCGGTTCTCGGAGGCCTCAGGAGACTCTGATCTCAGGCTGGGAATGTCTGAATGATCTAGAACCACAAGTGACAATGTTTTCTTTTAGTTGTGCCCCCTCCTCCCTGTAGTACAAAGGTGGAGATGCTGGGCTGGTGGGAGATGGCTCAGAAGCTAACAGCACTAGCTGCTCTTCCAGAGGTTCTGAGTTCAATTCCCAGCAACCACATGACCATCTATAAAGGGATCTGATGCCCTCTTCTGGCATGTAGGTGTACATGTAGACAGAGGTCAGTTCAGATTAAAAAAGAAAAAGTACATAAATAAATAAATTTTTAAAAAAGAAAGAAAAAAAAGAAGAAACGCTTTCGTCTTTGCTCACTGTCAAAGCTGACTTTGGTTTCTAGGATCCATCGTTGTCCTTTCCCAATGTCCCAGCCCTGTACCCCAGCACTGTCGTTCAATGATCACCCACACCAGCCATGATGGCTCATGCTGTTTCTATTCAGCCTTTCTCCTTGGCCTGGGCCTTCTTGCCCATCCCTCAAGCTTCGGTACCACCTCCTAACCCACTGCCAGCTCCAATAGAATCTAACCTCCCCCTACCCCCCCATCACTCTCCTGGCCTCCCAAAACAAGCTCCACCCATCCAACACACAGTCAGGCTCTGCTCAGAGCTGGAGAGAGCAGTCTGCGGAGGTCCAAACCTGGACCCGCTGGGATGGACTAGCCGTCTTCAGTGTGCAGAGCCTTGAGTTGTGACTGACTGCTTCCCGGTCGTTATCTCCTCACTAGACGGATGCAGGGCATGCTCTACACATGCTTGTCTTTTTATTTAAGTGCGGCACTGAAGTATCTGAGCAAGACCAACCTGGGTCGTGATCTCACAACAGAAGCTTAAACTCAACATCTCCCTTTCCTGAAGGAGAGGATGGCAACCCTAAGGGAACTTTGATGGCGAGATGGGCTTGCCACCCTTCACTCTGCTGTTTTCAGGGTCTCAAGGAGCCCAAGCTGGCCTTGAACTCCTGACTCTCCAACCTCCACCTGCTGAGAGCTGAGATAGCAGGTACCAGCCCCACCCTCAGCTGTGCCATGTATACACAGCTCAGTGCCCCACACAGCAGTCTCTCAATAAATGGCTGGATCACAGTACTTCTGGGCAGCCAATTGTACCTCCACTGGAATGTCCGGCTCGCCCGAGGAGTATGGTCCGAGAAGAGTTTTTGATGGGCAGGGGTGGGGGACTATCCTCATTTCGGCTCTGAGAGGTGGCTGGTCCTGGGTTGGCGACAGTCTCATAGGTCTTGTTGCTGATGTCCAGCCTCCCACTGCCACAGCAGGCCTGTGCTGGGGGCTTCACAGGGCAGTGCTGTGGAGACAAGGCCATTTTGGTTTCCACAGCTCAGCCTTCCTCTTCCCACAGCAGGCCCAATATGGCTCTTGTCTGGTGCAATCGAGAGAGGAAAGGGCTAAGCCTACCTTTTCTTTTCTTTTTTTTTTTTTTTAAGCCTACCTTTTCTTCCTCCTCCTCCTCCTCACTGTCAAAACCATGTTCCATGTTATGTCCCCAGTGATAGTCCATATGGAGAGGGAAAGCGAGCGTCCCTGCTTGTGCCTGCTCCAGCTGCCAAAAACAAAGGCTGGCCACGTCAGAGGACCGACAGGCTGAGGAAGGGTTAGAAAAAAGCCTCTACGCTCAGACTCACCAGCTCTTCACATTCCTTGTGCTGTCTGTTCCTGGCTATGTCCAGGGCTGTCTCTCCAGCATCATTTACTGTGAAGGGTAAATCCAGGGATCATGGTCAGAATCAAGGGGACATTGCAGCTTAGAGTTTAATAAGGGCCTTGGGATCAGATTGTCTGAGTATGAAAACTGGTTCTCTGACTTCCTGCGAGGTCTTAGGTGATCTGCTTAGTCCCGCTAGGTCTTAACTGTCTCATCTATTAAATGAATATGATATGTGAAACTATCTGTTCAGGCTGTGAGGATTCACTGATTAACAGTCCAGATCACTTATCATGGGACCAGACACATGTTATATAGTAAGCAGGTAACAATTACATCACTAGGACCTAGATTCAGCTAGGATTTGCTTTGCTCCATCTACACACCTTTTCGCAGACTCACTAGCTCTGTGAAACTCTCATTTTATACATGAGGGAGCTAAGACTCTAGAAATGAATGACGACCCCCACCCTGAGGAAGGCAGAAGCAAGCCCGGGGGGAATATCCCTGCAAAGGGTGTGCAGTGGTCAGAAAGGAGTCTGCAGGAGGCCTAGAGCCGCACCTGCCCCCACGGGAGCTCTCCCTTTCAGCAGCAGCTTGATACAGTCCAGCTGGCCATGGAGCGCAGCGCAGTGCAGGGCGGTGTTTCCATCGGCAGCCTTGGCATCCAAGTGGCCACTAGGAGGAGGGGTTACAGGGAGGTTCCAGGAGAGAAACAGGCAGGCAAGGGGGGGGGGTGGCCAAAGTCCCAGGGAAAGAGGGGGCAGGTGGACAAGGAGGGAGTTGGGACCAGCGAGGCTGCTGATGGCAGACAGGCTCTCACCCATTCTGGATGAGGAAGTCCACTATCGGCAGAGAAGCCTGGCTGGCGACTCTGATGGCCAAGTGCAGGGCGAGCTCTCCAGGTGCCTGGACACACACACACATGGCTGAGTTTCTCCTGTCACCTGCCTTCTTGAACCCTTGTTGCCCCAACATCTCTAAATATGATATCATCAGAAACCCAAGAGATGAGACGTTGGACAGACCCTCACATTAGGGAAGCCTGGGAAGGTCCAGGCTGTCCTTTATGGCTTCCTTCAGTAGTTCTCAAATCTTAATCTGGTCGGGGCTCCCCTTTTCTCCCACTTCCTCACTGAGGTCTCTCTGGCCTCCTGTTCTCCGGCTTGCTGTGCTGCCCACCTTACCCAAGCGCTCGCTCAAGTGCTATGCCCCCACTGCCCACTGGGTGGCCTCTGAAGGTTTCAGTTGTACAATTCAGAGACAACTGCGCTCTCCTGCAGTGCAGGGGACAATGCAGGGCCTCACAGGCAAGCTTTCAATGCTTCATCACTGAGCTACATCCCCCAGCTAGTGACATCCACTTGTTTTGCTTTTAAAAGATTGCCTTCTTTTTTTTTTTTCCCCCAATTTTACATGCGTGGTTTTGTCTGCATGTCTGTGTGCCACATGTATACAGTGCCCACAGAGGCCAGAGAAGGTATTGGGTCCCCTGGAACTGGAGTTACAGACAGTTGTGAGCCTCCATGTGAATACTGGGAACTGAATGTCAGACCTCTGGAAGAGCAGCCAGTGCTTTTAACCACTGAGGCCTCTCTCCAGTCTCATACACCCACTTTTAAATGTCCAGTCAGTCCCAGGAATCCTGCTGATGAAATCTTTCCTCCCTCGTGAACTTCTCACCAAAATGCAGTGGCTCTCACTACTCTGATCAGACCTGGCCTTCCCTACTTCCAAGGCTACTTACTGCTAACCCATTTTATAAACGAGGAACTAGGACTCCTCAGAGGCCCCGGGAGGGGCCCTCACCTGTCCATCAGGCCCTGGCAGCAGCTGTCCGAAGTCCTGCCCATTGGCAAAGGCCTCCAGAACTGACAGGAGGTCCCGGCTGCAGATGGCTGTCCGTAGCTTCTGGGGCTCAGGTGTGGAACAGCGTGCAAACTTGTGTTCTACATACTTGGCTACAATGTAGTTTCTGCGGCTGCTCCTACCAAGATAATAGACAATCACAGGACCCCAGAAATTTTTCCGAATAGCAACTTCTGGAACCACCCTCCAGGTGAGTCTGGTGTGCTGATAACTTCTGGGTCAGAGGGCTCCCTTCTTCCTAGCCTTCTGACCCCAGATCCTTCTCAGACGCTGGAACCTGGGGAGCTAGCAAGCCCCACCTTCTGAAAACCATTCTTACATGTCACTCTCAGGAGAGGGTTTAGGGCAGCCGTGGGAAGGCAGGTGGGCCTCCATGACTTCATTGAAGTGGGAGTTTCCGATGTTCAAAGCCAGCTGGAGGCACAGTACAGCAGGAGCGGAAGTCGGCGGGTAAAATCACGCGTTAGGACATAGTTCCTGGCAAGGTTCACCCTTCAAAGTTTAGTCCCTCCCTACAATTCCCTAAGCCCCGCTTCCACGCCCCTAACATTTTCTCTGACCCCTGACCCGGCTCTCACCAGCAGCTCCGAGGGGCCCAGGAGGTCCAAGGTGAGCGACTGTATGCGGGAGAAGCGCACGCCCAGCTCCCGGTGGACACCCGAGCACTGGATGCAGGTGAGCACGCCCAGGTTGGTGCTGAGCCATGTGGGATCTGCAGAGGAGCACGGTTGGCGCCTACATCCCAGGGCCCTTCTCCGGGCCTCCCACCAAAGCTTCCCTACGCTGACCTGGTGCCCCACAGTCGCAGCAATGGCCATTCCCTGGTCTGCTCTTCACCTCAGCGACGAGCATGTTGGTTAGGTCGTGGGGCTCCGTATCCAATCTGGTGCCCCACGACCACTGGCCACCCCTGGGCTCCCCGTGAAAGGCGCTGCTCAGTGCTTCGTCCTTGCTGTTCTGTAGCACAGACACCCATCTGTGCAGATGGGATGGTGGGTTGGGGACAGGAGACTGGGTGTGGACCAGGAGTTCCCTGCCCCGTGCACTGCCTCCCCGCCCCCACCGCTGGCCCAGAGCAGGTACTCACGCCTCACACTCTTGCTCGTCCTCTGCATGGAAGTGGTATGTACGGTTATCTATGGAGGAGAGAAAAGGGCATCAAGTCCACAGATATGGCAGGCCTTCCCTGAGATCAGGTCCTCCTAAGCGAGTGTTACCACCTCCATAAGTCATCTCCAACGTAAGACCCCGACAAGGCTCTCTATATGATCCAGGCTCCGTGCACAGCACCACACACACACACACACACACACACACACCACGCTCAAGCACAGCGTGGCCCTCACCTCCAGCCCCACCACACTCTAGTCTCCTTGGTTCCTTCTTCTCTCCCTTCTCCTAGCCCTACCAGTTGTGTCTACGGATCTAACCATACTGCACCCTGCTTCCAGACACCCTAGGGTTCCTTCTATCAGGGGACAAGGTCCAGACCTTAAAGAGGCAGTCCCAGACCTTGCCTCTCACTGCTCCTGTGTGAAGTCCCTTGGAAGACTGGTGTCTTCCACTTCCATGCCTTTTGCCCTGCTACCCCCCTCCCAAAGCCCCCCTTCTTCTAAATGCTACAATATCTGCATCTCTCAAGGCTAAACACAAATGCCCTCCTCAAACAGCTCTGAATTCCCTATTGCAGCTCAGGTCTTCCGAGGGTCTGTATGCACGCCTCCCTCCTCTGGATAGCCACCTGCAAGAGCCCTGGATCCCCGTCTCACTCCTTCTAAGAGGCTTCCCTGTCTGGAATGATGGCTCGGCGGCAGTTAAGAGCACTGGCTGTTCTTCCAGAAGATGTAGTTTCAATTTCTAGCACAACCAGGGCAGCTCACTGCTTTCTATAACCCCGTTCTAGGGGATCCAACACACACACACACAGCATGCAGTCAAAATACCAATACACATAAAATAAAAATAAATCATGAAGAGGGTTCCCGGAAGACAAGAGTCTTTTTAAAAAACTGAGACAAGGTCTCTTGTGAGCAGGTTGGCCTAAACTCCCCATGTAGCGAGGATTACCTTGAACTTCTGACCCCTTCCTGGGGTTACAGATGTGCCTCCTTAGATGGTCCTCAGCACATGAACCCAGAGCCTTATGCATGCTAGGCTAGCTCTTTCCTAGCCTGCACTCACTTCCCTAAAGTTTGGCATTAAAGCTCCCTACTCTCAGATCCACAAAAACAGTTAAACTTGTTTCAAAAGCCAGATAAAGCCGTTCAAATGTGCTCTATATGACCACCACGCTTGCTATATCCAGGAGGTAGATGTGTTTGCCTGTTCATAGGATGAGAGGTGGAACCCTATAAAGTGCCAAGCCCTTTGGAGCCCTGGGCCTGCAAGGCTACATAGCAGGACTTCATATAGAGCCAAGGCTGTAGCCCCTCAGGAGGAGCAGTGTGGGGGGCTGGCATGGACTACTCACGGGTCACCAGGTCGAAGCACCGTTTCTCCTCAGGGTTTGGCCTCACTTGGCATGTCAGCAAGGCCAGCTTCACTGGGGGCCTGTTGATCTGTGGAAGTTTGAGGGTAGAGGACAATGTCTTCTGTCTCCTTATCTATTAGGTAAGTATGAAAGACCCTTTCCTCCCGGGGAGGGGATGTGCATCCTAAGTTGAACCTTCGGATACCATCCTCCCTCCTATCAGAGATCGCTAATACTCCGTTATCTAAGATTAGAGGCCTGTTCTAGAGGGAGGGCTTTGCATCTGTCTGCTCAGAACCCCCAAGAGATCTCACCATGCTGTGTGAGATGGTCAGGCAGCCATACTTCACTCCACACTTCCTCTTCTGCCAGACTCTTCGAATCCTAAAACCCAGAAGGACAGAAAAACAGTGTCCAGTGGCTCACATCTAATTCTGCTGCATCCAAGAACAAGAATGCAAGATATCTCCCCTTCCCATCCACTGTGCCTTCGCCACTCCCTGCCCTCGAGAAGCTCCCAGGATGCTGGAACAAAGCCTCATGCTTTGGAATTCCTACTCTAAGGTCGAGATGACTCTGGTACCCTGAGCGCTTCCAGCCTGATGGAAGAGACACAACTCACAACGTCACTTTGTGCGTGAGCATGCCCGAGCACACGAATGGGGAGAGAGGGTGACCTGAGGGAGCATGACCCCATAGGCTCAGGTTTGAATACTTGGTCCACAGTTGGCAGAACTGTTTGGAAAGGATTAGGAGGTGTGGCCTTGTTGGAGGAGTGTGGCCTTGTTGGAGGAGATAGATGTATCACCGGGGGTGGGGGGGGTGTGTGGGGGGGGGGAAGCTTTGAGGTTTCAAAAGCCTGTACCATTCCTTGGTAGCTCTTTTTTTCTGCTCTGTGCTTGTGGGTGAGCTGTGAGCTCTCAGCTACCAAAGCCGCCTGCCTGTTGCCATGGTGTCTGCCATGATGGTCACGGACTCACCCTCTGGTGAGTAAACCCCCTCTAAACTGTTCCTTCCATAAGTTGCCTTGGTCATGGTGTCTCTTCCCAGCAATAAAAAAGTAACTAAGACAGTCAGTTCTCTATTTCTACCACGTGGGTTCCAGGAATTGAACTCAGAGACAGGCATGTCAGCACGCACCCTTACCCTCTAAGTGATCTCACTGGGTCATTTTTAAAATAAAAAGTTAACACCAGGAAGTGAGGCATAGTCAAAGTTTTCACATCTAGGGATAGTCAGTATACTGTATAGAGGCCAAGGATGAAGGTATATTTAGTTTTTGGTAAGTCTTAATTGCTGCTGACATCAAACTCATGGCAATCCCCTGCATCAGACTCCCAAATGCTGGCATTAAAGGCATGTGTCAGGGATGGCCTTGTTGCTGCAATTCTCTTTCTTTCTTTCTTTCTTTCTTTTTTTTTTTTTTTTTTTTGTTTTTTTTTGAGACAGGGTTTCTCTGTGTGTAGCCCTGGCTGTCCTGGAACTCATTCAAACTGACCAGGCTGGCTTCAAACTCAGAAATCCGCTTGCCTCTGCCTCCCAAGTACTGGGATTAAAGGCATGCACCGCCACTGCCTGGTGTTGCTGGAACTCTTGAAGAATAACCTCTAGTGACCTTTAGGAGAGAGTTACATGCCCAGTTGTCCTCTACTGTATTCTAGCACACTGTGCAAAATGGTCCATGGGACTGTAAGAACAACCTTCATTCCTCGCGGTGTGTCTTTGGGCAAGTTGCCTAAGCTCTCTGAGTCACTCACCCATCACTTTTCTTGTACAGGAAGCCCACCTTCTCAGTCCCAAATTGCTTGTTGCCTTGGTGCTGGTGGATGCTGTAGCCGCCCCCTGAGTTCTTCCGGTTTGGGTGCTCCTGCCCCTCAGACATGCAAAGGAGACTTCAGGATGTCTGGGAGGGAAAAGCCCCGTGCTGCACTGCTCCTCAGGGGGGACACGTGGGGGCTCTTCTCCTTCCCTGCCTCCCTCCATATGCCAGGGTGTGGTGAATGGGCCAGACATCTCTTTTAGAATGATTCAGAGGCTGACCTCTCTGCTCTCCAGATGCAGCATCCCTCGGAGGGAGTCCCGGAGCTGAGTGAGTTTGTGTAGTTCCTCCTCTGAGCTTGCCGAAGCTATGGGGCAGAGGAGACGGGGCAGGGTAGAGCCTGACCCAGTATGTGGGGCAGTGTCTCTCTGTGACAGAAGCCCAGCTCTTCATACTCACAGTTTCCCAAAGGGATAGGGGAGGGGGAGTGTTAACTCCACACTGACGGACAGGCCGGACTTACCCCATGGACTGAGGCTGCCAGCTTGTCAATGAAGGGGGACAGGCTCTGAGCTGCCTTCCAGCCATCTTGGAAGAAGCTAAGAAAAGTCAGAGGCCAAACAAGGGATCAGGGAGGGGAGGAAATGGGGATGCAGCCTGAAGTTGGAGAAGGTCCCCACAGGGCACCCATGGCATGAAGCCCGAGAGTGAGAGCGGGCGTGCAGAGGTGAAGACTCGCCAGGTTCGGCTCTCACTGGCTAGTTTCAAGAGCTTGGTAAGTGGGCCTCAGTCTTCCCATCCCTAAAATGTGGATAAATGCTGCATCTGCTCACGGGTGCTAGGCGATTGGTGAGATCACCATACCCAACCCTTAGTGCCTGAACCATGCTGAGTACTTTATAAAGTGGCATCTGTGTAAAAAACTGTTGCCAACGAGGTCCAGACATATAGAGACCTGGAGGGTCTCAAATCTCAGAGGGGTGCTTTGTTCTGGTCCTCCAAAGCATTAAGGTGAGGTGAGGACTCACTTGTGCTGGGCGTGGAAGAACTTGATGAGGCTCTGCAGGAAGTCTGGGCCTTGCTTCACCTGACTCTCTCCAGCTTTGACAAGGTACTGGCAAAGGACAAGACGAAAGAATGTGTGACATGAACTGGATCCTGGTTTTGTCCCCTGCCCCAGGGCTAACCCTCTTAGCCATGACTGAACCTTGGTTACATCCTGCAGGCCAGCTGGCCAGCCCTAGGGCCTGCAACTGTTGCCTTGAGGGTTTGGAAGGAACAAACAGGAAACACACCCCACACATCCTCACTGGGGGCTTGCACCTCACCTCACACATGTGCAGCTGGAAGACTCGTCGCTCTCGCTGTGTGTCCTGGGACATCACCCATGGTGGCTTCCTCCTGGGAACCTGGCTCGATCCTTTTCCTTCTCCAGCTTGGCCCTAGGTCATAAGAGGAGACATTTGAAGTTGCTTCGCCAGCCCTTATGCCGCCCACCATCCTTACCATGGATCTATGTCTGTGTGGACAGAGCCCTTCCCTGTGCTATCTATGTGCTAGGGCTGGCAACAACAGAGAATGGGAAGGTCTGAGAAGTCCAGCGGGTCACAGAGGGGAAAGGCACAAATCACATCAAAGCAGAGGCAGGGGAGTAAAACAAGAGACCTGGCCTTGTCACAGCAGCTTAGAAAGCGATGCCTGTGCTGCCTGCGATTGGAAGCAGAAACATTAGCTTGGGGGAAGCTAGGGCTGGGCAGGAGGCTAGACCTTGGGATACCTTAGGTGGACGGCTCAGAGAGCTGTGCAGAGATGGACAGGGATGGGATATTGCTGAGGCTAGACCACAGGGGGCCTGGATCCCACCAATTAAGCTTCTGGGTCTTTAAGGTAGAGCAAGGGTATAAAGATTTTATGCCATAGGTTATCAAGGGTCAGGTGGGACCAAGGGTGACTCATTCTGCTTAGCTAGAAGGGACTTAGAAAATGTGTGAGATAGATGACCACAGAGCCCTGGTTCTCAGGAGCCCACAGAGCTTCTCTGTCAAAGCTCCGAAAGCCTGTGGCACCCAGGCTGGGCTGCAGTTCTGGGGCAGAGGGCTAGCCTAGTACCCATGAATCTCTGCTTCAATCTCCACACCTCCCCTACTAAAGAATGAAAGAGTAGGGCCTCTCCCTGCACCCCAACAGATCTCCAGGGGTAGCTGCTTTTCCTCTTTGGGGCTGATGAATCCATTTGTGGATTGTTTCCAGAAAGTCCACCCATGACAGCCAAGAGTGTATTTGCACATCTCAGACTGGGTGTAGGGATCCATGAGTCCATGTACAGGAGACATTTGCTTAACAGTTCTGCCTCCCAGTGAATGTGAGCCCTGAGAGGGCAGAGCAGACACATGGGGTGGACTAATCCCTGCAGGCAAAGAACTGCACAGCTCCTCCTCATTGAGCCTCAGTCTTCAAATCTAGAAAATGGGAAGCTTTCTGTACCCAGATGCTAGGCAAGTAAGAGACTGGGCAAGCAGAAGAGAGAAATAAGAGCTGGGTGGAAAGGTGAGACTCTGGGAGGTAAAGGCAGGCATCAGGGTGCTGTGAGGAGGGACAGAAAACTCAAGGCAATCACACACCTGTCACCCTACCGCACTGAGCTAGGTGGAGATGCCCAGTCTCCTGCACACCTTGCCTACTGCTCTCCTCGCCGTCCAACCACATTCTTCCCCTCTGTGTGGAGACTACCATGGTGCTGCCATTTTGTGTTTCTGTTATTTATTGAGCCATTTCTCTTCTTGTCATTCAAACCAGGAGGATACAATAAGGTAGGGACCCTGGTGCTGGGTCAATCTATCCATCCACCCACCCATCCGTCTGTCCGTCCATCCATCTATCTACTACTATCTATCTATCTATCTATCTATCTGTCTGTCTGTCTGTCTATCTATCTATCATCTATGAATTGGGGGTGATGGTAGCACCTTCTCCTGCCCGGGGAGTAAACCTGATAACAGTGTAGAGTTCTCCACAAGGAAGCTCTTCATAAGCATCAACTGTGATTCTTCCTGATTTACTCTTTCCCAGAGCCTGGATCTTAAGTAGCCCAATCTGGCCTCACTATGTATCAGATCATCTTGACCTCCTGACCTTCCAGCTTCCACCTCCCAAGTACTGACATCACAGGTGTGCATCACACCAGGTTTTACACAGTTCCGGGGAGCAAGCCCAGGTCTGTGTGTGTGGCAATCATACTGCCAACTGAGCTACATCCTAAAGCTGACTATTATTTTTACACACTAAAGTGAGAAGCTCGAGAGGCAGGACTCCTTACTCCACTGTACAGATGAGAAGTCTAAGGCCTGTACTAGCCACATAGCTCTGAAGTGGCCGAGGTGGGATCTGAACCCAGATCTATTTGATGCTAGCACCTATCTTAGACCCCACCATCTGGGGACAGCCACACTGTCTTTGTTAGAACTTATAGTCAGGTGTTAAAGCTAAAACCAGAAGAAGTAAGTTGCTCCAGATCACAAGCCAGGGCTGGAGAGATGGCTCAATTGTTAAGAGCACTGGCTGCTCTTCCAGAGGTCCCAGGTTCAATTCCCAGCCTCGACATGGATGCTCACAACAATTCCAGGGAATTCTGACGGTCTCCACAAGCACTAATGCACACAGTGCACACTCACTTGGGAACAAATACATATAAAACCAAAATAAATATTAAAAAAAAAACAAACAAACAAAAAACCAACAAGCTGGTCAGAGGAAATGCTTGGGGCAGATAATGCCCAGCTCCAGGCTTCTGCCTCTCAGGCCTTTCCCCAGGTCTGGCACAGAGGTGGGAAATGAATACTTGTTGAATTTTTCTGTTCTTTTTAAAAGACTTATTTATTTATTGGTTTTTTTAAATAGGGTTTCTCTGTGTAGTCCTGACTGTCCTGGGACTCACACTGTAGACCAGGCTGACTTCAAAGTCACAGATCTCCTGCCTCTGCCTCCTGAGTGCTGGGATCAAAGGCACATGCTACCATGCCTTTGAAATCTTACAAAAAGTTCTCTAGGAAAAAAAAATTCGTGAAGGCAGAGTTACTTGGGAAGGTCTGTAGGGAAAGTCGCGCCTCCATTTTGGTAGATGTGGTGCTACAAGACGAAGGGAAAAAGAGATCAAATGAATTCCCTCAGTAACTCATCCAGATAAGGCTAGCCTGTCTCTCTGCTGCCCATTTTTGGATCTCTAAAATGAGCAGATGGCCACAAGCATCCAGACAGGATAAGGCCCTGTGCTCTCAGCTAGAAGACGAGGAAGGCCCTGGACCTGGACAGGTGTGCATAGCTCTAGGAGATGGAAGGACAGTAAATGCTGCAGCAGCTGCTCTTTGGAACCTGTCCCACAGAGGTCATTACGCACGGGAGCAAATATTAGTTCCCAGGATGCTTCCTCCATGACAGGCAGTAAAATAGATTGCAGAATGTCATGCTGGCACACCCTGCCCCAGCTAACTGCTGCTGTCTGAGAATATTACACTAATGCAGAAACATGGGTCACAATTTTGGCTTCTGTTTTATTTTTGAGACAGGGTCTCATGCATCCTAGACTAGCCTCAAACTCTGTGAGTAGGGGTCAGTAACCTTGAACTTCTCACCCTTCTGTCTTGTCTTTCTGGGTACTGGAATAACAGGTCTTTACCACCACCACACCCAGTTATACTCGGCTGGGGACTGGACCCAGAGCTCTGAGTGCCATAGGCAAGCACTCTCTCTGCACACTGAGCTACACTCCCACTTTGTTCACTTGCTTTTAAGACAGGGTCTCATTATGGAGCCTGGCTAACCTGGAACTCACTATGTAGACCAGGCTGGCTTCAAACTCATAGAGATCTACCTGCTCTGCTCCCAGAGTGCTGGATTAAAGGCATGAGCCACCAAGCCCAGCCCATTTTGAGGCACTGTCTCTCTATGTACCAGGCTAGCTTCAAACTTGCAATCCTCCTGCCTCACTTTTCCCAAGTACAACCATTGTAGGTACACGTAACTGTGTCTAGCTTCACATAATAATTTAATTAAAAATAGCACACAACAATATGGTTATTTTGGTCTCAGTCTTGTTAACATATTTCATGGTGGAAAAATATTGTCTCCTCCCCGTGGATAAAAGGTTTTTTTCTCCTATGCTTCGGCAGTTCCTCCCTACTTCACCTTGCTTTTTAGTTTTTATCTTTCTGAGATAGAGCCTCACATATCCCAAGCTGGCTTCAAACTAGCCATGTTACAGAGGCTGGCCCTGAAGTTGTTCTTCCTGTCCCCCACTTCTTACACACTGCAGAAATTATAGGAGTGTATCACCACTGTGCATTGTATAATCTCAGACCACCTTTTCAATGCACACCACTCAACTGTTTTGGTTTTTGTGTGTGTGTGTGTGTGGTTTTTAAGTGACTTCTGGGAACTGAACTTAGGTCCTCACCTTGCAATGTGAACACGACGGAGACATCGCCCTAGCCATCTGCCTGACCACACAATGGAGACATCTCCCTGGGCCCGCCTGGCCTCTTTTTTTTTTTTTTTTTTTTTTTTGTTTGTTTATTTTTTTGTTTTTTTATTTAATGAAATCATAGTGCTCTGCATTTTAGTAAAAAAATAAAATGTCTAACAGACATTCCCCACAAAGTGACCCTAATATTCTCTTAAGATGATTAAACTCCTGGAACCAAGAAACTCTTGCCTCAGCCTCCTGTGTATCTGGGACTATAGGTATGTAACACCATGCTGAGCAAACTCTCCCCACCCCCCACTTTTTTAACTTCACTATATTTTTTAGATTATATTTCTGCTTTAGCACAATGTAAGCAAAACTATTTTTTTTTTTTAAGGAATAATACAGATTCTGAAACTGGAACCTGAGGGAGCACAAGAAGTCTGCTTGGGGAGAGCTGGCCACTGGAGGCCAGACCCTCTGTCCTTGGGACAACATGAGGAAACCTGGGTACCTCCCCACTCCTCTTCTATGTCCAACCAACGTTTGCCACTACCATCTGCTGCCCAGCTGTGTGACCCCGAGCTAACTAACGACTCAGCCCTTTGAGCCTCTGGACACTAACACCTCCCTCTCAGGGCTGAGTTATCTTGAGGATGCAGTATCCTCGTTCACATGGGCACCACACGGCCAGAAGACCACTGGGGGGCAGCATGCCATGGTCCTTTCACTACAGCTCCCTTGAGTTGTCTTGCAGTGGGACCCCCCAGAACCCAGCTGGGCCTGACTATAGGCTCTGAAGACCCAGACACCCCAAGTGACACATCCCAAGGTCAGCCTCCTTCTTCAATGCAGACACGCTCTCCTGAAGGCCACCCTTCCAAGGTCACTTACACTTTGGTTTCGTAGTCTTTCCATGCCTTCTCCAGATGCTTTTTGGAATCCTGGAGTTGAGAAAAGAACTAGTTACCCAAAGGGAGGCATGGGCCTGGGATAACAGGAGGCTCTGCTGCCTTCGGGAGAATCCCACTCTTGAGCTATGAGTGAGTGATGTTGTCCAGAGCTGTTCTTCAGCGGACACTAACACACCTACCCAACTCCCTTCCCCAGGCTCAGCCCACCCCAGCTTCTCCCCAGAGTTGCCAAGAGCCAGTCAGGTTGGTGGGTTCTGGCCTGGACTGTAGCCAGCCTCTGGGCTCTGCTATGAATCTTGTCATGGGCTGTGGAGGATGAAGACGGAAGCCGAAGGTCAAACACCACCCCGATTTTATCCTACCAATCTCTTCTGCCTGATTTGAGACCACCAGGAAATTGTATGAATGCATAGAATAGTTGAGAAGTCTCCCTGCGGCCATGCGGCAAACAGTAAGACTCAGTTGGCCCCTGGCCTGGCTTGCCCTGGGCTGGATGCCTGAGCCTTAGCTAGCCAGCTCTCCACACCCTTCTAGACAGCCTCAACTTCTGAGAAAAAAAAAGTCACCAGTCTGGTCTGGGAGGTTCCCAGGATGGTGTCACTCAGATGAGGACAGTTCCTCCCCATGCTTTGTGGGGCGGAGTGCCAGGGAGGTGACTTTGCCACAGGACCTCTCTGCATGGACCCAGGGCTGCTGGGTGCAGAGGAGCAGCAACAGAACACCGAGGATGCTGGCCTGCACCCTGGACCTTCATGGACCAGCATTGGGAAGCATGTATGGCTTTAGCCTGCTGGTAGAGGTAAGGAGTCAGAACCACAGGCCAAACTGTACACATGGCCTAGATCCAGGCCCCTCCAGCTGACCCAAAGGCAGTATTTCTGTAGTGATAGCCCCTCCCTTGGCCGTTGCTCCCACCCAGCCCTGCATCCACTGTACCCTCAGCAGGCCCCTCTCTCCCACATGGACACTCACATGTCGCCCATCCCTTAGATGCCCCTTCATCAGACTGTCCAGTGGAAAGGAGACGATGTTGTTCAGGTTCTGAACCTACGAAAAGCAGAGACCCCATCCCAAGGGGATCAGGGTCCAGGGAAGTACCAGAAGGCAAAGGAGAGCCACAGGACTCTAAGAGGCAGGGAGAGGAGAGAGTGAAGAGGCAAGGGGGAACTGGGGGTAATGAACACAGTGCCCTCCCTGGACTGCTCCAGCCCTGCATGGGGCTCTTTCTGCCCTGCTGTAGGCACACCCTTTGCTCCTGGGTGAAACAGAGGAAGGCAGAGGGAAGGGAGGCTAGAAAACAATGCCGGTGGGGTGGGAACACAACAGACTGATCCCAGCACTCAGAAGGCTGAGGCAGGAGTGTGACCAGTTCAAAACAAATGGGTCAGAACTGTACAGAACTGTACAGAAGTTTCAGGTCAGGGGTCAGAGATCAAGGGGCACAGTTGATTTTTCCTGGTCAGTTCTTTTTTTTTTTTTTTTTGCTGGTTTTTCGAGACGGTTTCTCTGGTCTGGCTGTCCTGAACTCACTTGTGACCAGGCTGCCTTGAACTCAGAAATCGCTCTATGCCTCAAGTGCTGATTAAGGTGCCCACCACCGCCCCCTGGACAGTTCTTAAGAGCTGGATTGGTTAGAGAAATGACTCTGTGGTTAAGGACTCTGGATATTCCCGCACTCACATGGTGGATAACATCATGTTATTCCTTCAGGAATCCAACACCCACTTCTGGCCTTCGAGGGCACCAGGTAGACACACTCACAGTGCATATCCATGCACACAAACACCCACATGGAATAAAAATAAATATATCCTAAAAGATAATCAAGAGGCTGGATTTTCTGTGAATCTGGAGGGAGCCTCACCAGGTTCTTGAAGAGGAGCAGCCACCTCGCGGGTGAATACGGCCAGGTTCAGGAAGCCAGTGGACAGCTCATGGCTGTTCTGGGATAGGTGACTATTCCCCAAGGCCTCCACGGCCTCTCGGTAATGTTCCTCGGTTTCCACATGGCCTGCAGACAGGAAAGGCTCTCAGGGTTTGCTGCAGGCCTGGCTGGGTCCCAGGCCCAGGCCCCAGGCAGGCTCACTCACCGAGGCCAGAGCTGTGGATAGCTCGAACAGCCTTCTTGATCCTCTGTAAGATAGCCTGGTCTCCTTCCAGGACCTAGAGGCAAAGTGTCCAAGGTTCAGAGGGGCTGTGCAAGAAGGCCTTGACACAACACACACACACACACACACAAGCAAGAAGAGAGAGAGAGAGAGAGAGAGATGAGAGAGAGAGAGAGAGAGAGAGAGAGAGAACGGAGTCTTGCTGTCTTCTGAGTTTGCTTGGTTCTCCCTGCCAAATATAAGCTGACCGCCCTCTTCTGCCTGACCACACAGAAGCCACAAAATAACGAAGCCATTCCAGAAAGACCACAGACTTTCTACCAACCTAGTGCAGGCCAGTGCTACATAAACCTAGAGATTCAGAAATGTGTGACACAGGGAAGTCACCAGACTAGAGTTCGAACTTCAGCTCAACCTAACCAAAGGCTTCTTAACTGATAGGTCACAGAACTGAATGTGATTTAGCAATTGTAAAATGTTTCTGAAGATGTGATGACCCAAAATTAACTCAAAATCAAGCACGTCATGAATCTGAGGTATTTCTTTCCTAAGATTTATTCATTTATTTTTATATATGTGAATACACTGTCTTCAGACACACCAGAAGAGGGCATCAGATCCCATTACAAATGGTTGTGAGCCACTAGGATCTCTGGAAGAGCAGTCAGTGCTCTTAACTGCTGAGCCATCTCTCCAGCCCCCAAATCTGAGGTATTTCTAGCAGTGTTCACCCACACTTTAAGAAGCTAGGTCATTGCAGCCTTGGTTCTGAACACACAACATGAGCACCTTACAGCGTGCCATTTCACCATACAGTATCGACAGATGCAGCCTGAAACACCTTGGTGCACACTTGAGACTTGCATGTTAGAAATTGCAGGAATAGCGGGGCGGTGGTGGTGCACCGCCTTTAATTCCAGCACTTGGGAGGCAGAGGCAGGCGGATTTCTGAGTTCGAGGCCAGCCTGGTCTACAGAGTGAGTTCCAGGACAGCCAGGGCTACACAGAGAAACCCTGTCTCAAAAAAAACAAAAAAAAAAAAAAAGAAAGAAAGAAAGAAATTGCAGGAATGCTTACTGTACACACAAAGTTTTCTGCTCTTTCAGAAACATAATGGTTTGATTACAGGAAACAAAGACTGAATGTTCTCCTATTATTTATCAGCATGCACCAAATTAGTCCTCTCTGGAGCCTGGAGAGATGGCTCAGTACTTAAAAGCACATGATGCTCTTACAAAGGACCCAAGTTCAACTCTCGGCATCCACACTGGAAGGCTCATAGTCAGCTGTCAGTCCAGCTCCACAGGACCTATTGCTCTCCTCTGGCCTCCACAGGTGCCCACACAATGTGGCCGATGCATACACATCTACATATTCATAAATAAAAATAAAACAAAATCTTGGGTCAGACAGAGTGACACACACCTTTAATCTCAGCACTCTGGAGGTAGAAGCAGGCAGATCTCTGAGTTTGTGGCCAGCCTGGTCTACAGAGAGAGTTCCAGGACGGGACAGGGCTATACAGAGAAATCCTGTCTTGAAAAAGGGGATTTCCCAAACGGGGAAAGGCAGAGGAGTTTCCAGGACCCCATAATGACAGTGACGAATCAGGAGCTGAGGTTTGAGGCTCCATCATCTGTCACAGTGCCCATGTGCTGTGCCCAGCAGACTTCAGGCTCCCAGCCACACACAGGTAGGAGGGCATCACATGACCACTTTATAGATGAAGTGGAAGGAAAATGTCTGATTATTCAGTCATAAACAGGGACTGAGTCAGAACTTAACCCCAGGATGGACTAAATCCAGGGTCGATATTCTGCCCACATCAAGCAGACCCACTGAGTCAAGAACACAGCTTTGATTCGTGGGCCCAAATCATCTCCACTTTCAACTCCAACTCCAACATCTGCACAGATTCTCTCACTGTCTCCTAGAAAGTAGGCGAGGAAGCAGGAAGGAAAGAGGGAACTTGTCTAAAGAAAGCAAAGTTGGTAGCAGTCCTCGATCCTCAATTCCTAACTCCCTCGAGCCTGCTCTGCAGAAAGGAGAATAGAAGTGGTCTGGATGATCCTGGAGAAGATTCCAGAACAGAGAGGTGGAAGTCAGAGAGACACAGGCTTCAGTCCAAACAGGATTTTCCCCAAGTGAGGAAGAGTTTCCTCCCAAGGGCGGGAGCTCTCTACACCTTTACATAGAGACTTCAGTGCTACAGAGACTGAGGCTCTGGATTCTAGATAAGGACAGACAGGCAAAGGCTGGCAAAGTGGCTTAGCAGGTAAAAATCTTGTGTACAGGCCTGATGA
>JAJTUV010002227.1:0-174806 GCA_021653895.1 Mastomys natalensis | reverse complement strand
CCCAAAAAGGGAAATTCCATTCCAAAACATCAAGGAGAAATACTGGATCAAAGCAAGACCAAAAGCCAGCTGAGCAAACTCCAAACTCTGCATCTCCGTTCTGATGTCCAACTCCTTTCAGCTTTGTTGAATGCAACCAATTCTTTCTTTTGGGGCTGGTTCCACTCCCTGTTAGCAGCTTCCTCCACAGGAGTCCCATGGCTCTGGCATCTGGAACACCTTGTAGTCTCCAAGGCAACTTCAGCATTATAGCTTCTTGTTCCAATGGCTGGGGTTCACACGTTATCTTCTAGACTCCTCCAACCGGCTTGGGTCACATCTCCAGCTCTGCCCTCTGAAAGCACTCCAGGATTTGGATGACTCCACTCCACTGCTGCTGCTGTCCTCAATATGCTGTGGTTTTTTCAGTGCAACTAGGCTTCACCAATAACTTCTCAGAGGTTCCTTCATGGTGTTAAGATTCAACTTCTTTGCATGACCTTTTCAGTCCTGGGATGTCAACTGCATCTGAGGCTGCACTTTCACCAGTGGCCTTTCCTGGCCTCTCACTGTTGTGCTAACCCTTAGTTGCTCTCCATGACCCCTTCATCCCTTCAAAACCAGTACCACCTGGTGATTATCATACATTACAAGGTCCAGTTGTAGCACAAGGTATAACCTTGTCTATCTCTGGAACACAACTTTTTTATGCTCTAAGAAAACGCTTCCCCAGCCGGGCGGTGGTGGCGCACGCCTTTAATCCCAGCACTTGGGAAGCAGAGGCAGGTGGATTTCTGAGTTCAGGCCAGCCTGGTCTACAGAGTGAGTTCCAGGACAGCCGGGGCTACACAGAGAAACCCTGTCTCAAAAAACCAAAAAAAAAAAAAAAAAAAAGAAAACGCTTCCCAGAAAATTTCACCTCAGTGATGCCAGTCTCTTCTTAATCACTACCAATATCTTAGCTCCAACTAGCCAACATCAACTGTCCCAGTAACTATTTCTATTCTTTTTTTAAAATGTATATGAGTACACTATAGCTATCTTCAGAAGAGGGCATCAGATCCCATTACAGATGGTTGTGAGCCACCATGTGGTTGCTGGGAATTGAACTCAGGACTATTTGGAAGAGAAGTCAGTAGCTCTTAACCACTGAGCAATCTCTCCAACCCAACTTCTTCTATTCTTGACTCTAACACCAGTGCCACATGTAACCTTGGCTATCCTGGAACTTACTTTGTCAACCAGGATAGCCTTGAACTCACAGAGATCCATCTGCCTCTGTCTTCCTGAGTGCTGGGATTAAAGGCTTGAACCAACACTGTGTGGCATTTACGTGAGGGTTTTTTTTTTTTGTTTTGTTTTGTTTTTTTTTGGTTTTTTGAAACAGGGTTTCTCTGTGTAGCCCTGGCTGTCCTGGAACTCACTCTGTAGACCAGGCTGGCCTCGAATTCAGAAATCCGCCTGCCTCTGCCTCCCAAGTGCTGGGATTAAAGGCGTGGGCCACCACCGCCCGGCACGTGAGTTTTAACTTAGTTTAATTTTAAATACTGCTCCTCCACTAAGGAAGCTGTGTGGACTGTCTCACTGTAACCCCAGCATTCAGAAGAATAAAGCAGAAGAACCATCGTGGGCTATCTCACAAAACAAAAACAAATCTCCCGTCCAAGAAATATAAGAAGTTATCCAAAGACTTGTACAGGAATAAGCAGAAGAGGGGGACAGGCTCATGGGGCCCCTAGCCTAATGAGCTATTGTCAGATAATGGATACTGGTGGAGAGGGATTCATTTTCAGTGATCAGCTGCCCACACTTATATAAATAACCCCCTCACTCACCTCACCCATGTTCATTCAAGCAACCTGAATTAAACTTAGTGTGGGTCACAGAAAAAAAAGTAGGAGAGGGATTTGGGGGAAGATTCAAAGGGGCCGAGAGGAAATAAAAGAGAGTAACGAGGGAGGGGAGAGGAGTGAATATGGACAAAATACATTATACATATTATAAAGTTGTCAAGGCAAAATGTAAAACATAGCTTAAAATATATGTACAATGCTACTTTATTTGTAAAAGCCAAAGACAATTGGTAATCCAAATGTCCTAAAACAATAGAAATAGACTAAAAAAGTGATTTTCGCTCAGCAATGGTGGCACATGCTTTTAATTTCAGAACTCAAAAGGCAGAGGCAGGCAAATGTCTGAGTTTGAGGCCTACCTGGTCTACAGAGTGAGTTCCAGAACAGCCAGGGCTGCACAGAGAAGCCCTGTCTGGGAAAAACAAAAAACAAAAACAAAGAATGAATTACAGAATAATCATGCTGTGTGAAAGAAACCAGTCAAAATCAGAATATATTCTGAATATGTGTGACTTCATTTCTAGAACATTCTAGAAAATGCAAAGTAATCAACAGAGATAGAGAACATACAATCATTTGAAGTACAGAGAGGGAGGAGCCAGTGGCAGAGGTTCCCAAGCAACAAGAATAAACTTTTGGGTGTGGTCGATGATAATAATTTAACAAGGAATACATGTGTCAACACTTATAAGTTCTAAGCTAGAAATACTTTCAAGTTATAGCATGTACATTATGCTTCAATAAAGCTATCAGAAAATTTTCTCCCTATCTGTAAAATGAACATGTTTACACATAAAAAATACTTTGAAGCAGAGTCTGGAGAGAAGACTTGGTGATTAAGAACTACCAAGTTACTACTAGCTGCTCTTCAAGGGAAATTGGGTTCAGTTCTCATCACATACATGGCAGCTCACAATCCTCTATAATTCCAGACCCAGGGTATCTCGCACCTTCTTCTCAATTCTATGACACAAGTTATACACACAATGCACATACATACATACATACATACATACATACATAGATATGTACATACAATGTACATACATGCAAAACACTTCTACAAAGCCAGACATGATGAATATGACTTTATTCCCAGCACTTCAGAGGTGGAGTCAAGCAGATCTCTGTGTACTCAAGGGCAGCCTGGGCTACATAGCAAGTTGCAGGTCAGCCAGGGCTACATAGTGGGACACTGTCTCAAAATTAAAGATCAAATCACTCATACACATGAAATAAATAAAACAACTACAAAATGATCATAAGTAAGTCTGCTTAAATTTTAATCTCTTTTATGTGTATGAGTGTTTTGTCTGCATGTATGTCTGTGCAGCGTATGCATGCTTGGTATTCACAGATGCCAAAAGACTGCATTGGATATCCTGGAACTGGAGTTACAGATGGTTCTGAGCTGCCTGCCATGTGGGTGCTGTCAAACAAACTTGGGTCATCTAGAAGAGCAGCCAGTGCTCTTAAATTTCTGACCCAGCTCTCCAGCTTCATGAATAAATCTTTTCTTGTTTCTCTCTCTCTCTCTCTCTTTTTCGTTTTTTGTTTGTTTGTTTGTTTTGTTTTGTTTTTTCGAAACAGGATTTCTCTGTGTAGCCCTGGCTGTCCTGGAACTCACTCTGTAGACCAGGCTGGCCTCGAACTCAGAAATCCGCCTGCCTCTGCCTCCCAAGTGCTAGGATTAAAGGCGTGCATCACCACTGCCCGGCTCTTTCTGTCTTTATCTCCCTATTCTTGGAGCTACAGGAATATGCCACCAAGTCTGGTTTTATGAGATGCTGAGGAATAAAATCAGGGCTTTGTGCATTCCAGGCAAGCACCCTACCAGTTGAGCTACACCTTCAAGCCAAAATATTCTTAAATAATTTTCTATAGCTATATTATCAGAAATTGGCTTTTTTCAAATTATCCATTTTATATAATAGGGTTTTGTAATATGTAAATCTGTTCTTCATATGAAGCTATATCTCTCAAAACAACAGGGTTTAGTTTTAACTTTTAAATCACGTGTATTTATTTTGTGTATGCCTGTATGCGAAAGTCAAAAAAAAAAAAAAAAAAAAAAAAAAAAAAAAAAAAACCTTGTGAGAATCAGTTCCCTGAGGACCAAACTGAGGCCATCCTGTTTAGCATCAAGTGACTTTACCTGCTGAACTACTTCACTAGACTATGACATTCACAAAAACAAACAAAGAAACAAAACCTCAACGGTTGACAACTAGAAAGTATGAGGTTCAGATCTTAGGTTTTGCAAAAAAAAAAAAGTAAGTATTCCTCTTTTCCAGAGCTGATCAGAGGATAAGAAAAAATGGAGTGGGAATGGGGATACAGCTCATTTTATAGTGAGTTTGCCTAGCATGCATGAAACCCTAGGTTCCACCCTTAGCACTGCATAAATCAAGAGTGATGATACTCTAGAGATTGAATAGGAACAGTAAGTTCAAGGGCACCCCTTAGTACATAGCAAATTCGAATTGGTGAATGTGAATTTATTTGGGTATTTACAGGAGCACAGATGATTCAAAATTAGTTCCATTACTGAAACGTCTATCTTGGTGTGTGCAGCAACTTAAAGAAACTACACATCTAGGGGTCCCTACACAGCTTGTAGGTCAGGGAGACTCCTCTATTCAGCCACCATTAGTGCGTGTATATCCTTGCTTATATATAACCGTGACCAGGGGGCTTATACAATTTGTTAGTTTCAGGAGCTTTCTGAAACATGAATTTTGTTTGTTTGTTTGATTGTTTTTAACTTTCCTGAGCTTTGTAGTATTGGTGTACTAGTCAGGGTTCTCTAACACAGAAATTATGGAATGTCTCTATATATTAAGGGAATTTACAAGTCTACAGTCCAACTAACCTAACAATGGGCAGTTGCGAACCGGAAGTCCAAGAATCTAGTAGTAGCTCACTACCACGAAGCTATGTTTCAGCTGGTCTTCTGTATGAGATGGAATCCTGAAGAAGTAAACTCCAACGGATGTGCAAGTAAGTGCAAGCAGGCGAAGCAGAATTAATCTTTCTTCTTCTAATGTCTTTATGTAGGCCTCCAGCCGAAGTTGTAGCCCAGATTAAAGGTGTGCACCACCACGCCTGGATCTAGAACTTGTCCCAGGCTGACCTTGATCTGTTTGCTTCAGTCTCCGGGGATTGAAAGTGTGTACTACCTTGTCTGGGCCTAAGCTTTTCATGGCCATTATGCCTCAAGATCTCCATGTCAAGATTCAGGTCAGAAACTTGTGTCTTCCAGCCTCAAGATCTGAATCATAGCTGTGCCCTCAATTTCTGGATTGTAGTTCATTCCCGATGTAGTCAAGTTGACAACCAGGAATAGCCATTGCTATAGGTTACCTCCAGAATTTTTAGAAAGACTTTTTCCAATGCAGAACTTTCCGAGTCATGTCAAATAACTATATAACATCTGGTTCACCTGTTTTCCTCAGCTTTTCATCTGGGTATCTCTCAGGAGTGCCCAGACTTGGAAGTTTCTTCTTTGGAAAACCTTACTTAGTAGATTGGATCCTCCCAACCCCCCCACCCCCTGTTTTTTTGGGTTGTTTTTCAAGTCAGTGTTGCCCTGGGTGTAGGTAGCCCTGGTTTTCCTAGAACTCACTCTGTACACCAAGCTGACATCGAACTCAGAGATTGGCCCACCTCTCCCTCTTGAGTGCTGATATTAAAGGCATGTTCTACCACTGCCCTGCTTGCTTTGTCTAGTGTACTTCTTCTATAATGTTTCTATTCATCCAGGATTTAAAATATGTGCTTAAAAAAAATCTTAGTTGGGGCTATCGATATAGTTCAGTGAGTAATGTACTTGATGCCTAGGCATAAAGTCCTGAGTTCTAATCCCAAGCATCCACATAAAAAGCCAAACCTAAGCTATGGAGGCAGAAACAAGAGGATCCCTGGGGCTAGCTGCCTGGGCAGACTCTCCAAATCAGTGAGATCCAGGATTGAATGAGAGACCCTGTCTCTAAAAATAAGGTAGAGAGTTCCTGGAAGCAACACCCAAGGTTGACCTGTGGCCTCCACAGTGCATGGACGCACACACAGATACACACTTATACCCATTCATTCACAAACGTGAATGAAAGCATACATATAAAAATGTTTATATTAAAAGTAAGATTCACCATTAATGGTGCCAATAAGGAGCAAAGGGCTATCTTACATGTCCTAATGTCAGCCACTTAGAAGGATATGATATCACTTCTAAAGATGAATCACAGAAAACTGCAAGGGAAGAATCATCAAAAATATGTGCAATGACAGATGTTCTCCAAATAACTAATCTGTATCTGCCAAAACTGTCAACACTTAAAGGACAATGGAGGAGCAAAGGGTATGAGTGCAAAGTGCAGTGTGTGCTCCGTGGGATGGGCTCCCTGTGGGACGAAGCAAACAGTTACAAAGGATATGACTGGACCATGGATGAAAATGGAATGTGGACTGTAGATTAGATAACATGGCTAGGTCAGGGTTACATTTCCTGCATCTGCTGACAGTAGGATAATTATATCAAGAGCCATGCTGTTCTTAGCAAAGGCCAAAGGGTGGAAGGCAAACATTCCCTGCCTTTGTATACTTTGACTTTCTCCTCCTGTGTGGCATATATGTGTGTCTGGAGGGTAGGAGCAGGAATTGAACGTAAAACCTTGTGCTTAGGAAAGCATACACCATCCAGCCCATATCCATATCTCTTTGTATTGTGTGTGTGTATATATATAACCTTGTACAGCCTATAATGTATATTTCTCTATACATATAGCTCTTTCCATATAAATGTGTGTACATTATATATATGGGTATACGTGTAATATATTTATATTTATATAGAGATATGTCTATGTATGTGTGTACGGAAACATGTCCAGGTTTTTTTTTATATATGCATATATGTTAGTATTTCATTGTTTGGTTTTATAATTTGTTTAAATATTTGTTTGTTTGGATTTGGTTTTGTTTTAGGGAGAATCTCACTACATAGCTGTGGCCTTCCTGGAACTATGTAGATTAGACTGGCCTCAAACTCACACATTTGGGTACCTCTGCTTCCTAAATGCTGGGATTAAAGGCATGTGCTCTCACACCTAGCTTTAAGATTTATATTTGGTTATGAGTATGTATCCGTTGAAGGTATGTGCACAGGAGTGCAGGTGCCTTCAGAGGACAGAAGATCCTGGATCCCCTGGAGTTGGAGTTACAAGCAGTTAGGAGCTATCTGATGTGGGTGTTGTGAATTGCACTAGGTTCCCTGCAAGAACAGTGCATATTCCCTTCTGGGTCTTGTGTAACACAGACTGGACTCAAACTTGTTATGTGGCCAAGGATGATGGCCTCGAGTTTCTGATCCTCATGCATCTACCTCCAGAGTGCTGGGATTACAAGTACACCACCACGCCCAGTTTATGCAGTACTGGTGATTAACCTCAACCCACTGAGCTATATCCACAGCTTCCTTTTTCCCATACCTATGTATCTGTGTGCATGTTACATATTTATACGTCTATATATGCCTTCATATATAAAAGTGGTTCTTTCTAATTAATCACCTCAACTATTTGGTCATACTGTTGGTTAAATGTGGTTCTTTCTATATGCATATGTGTATGTATTATGTGCATATTTTTCTATCCATATCAATATGTCTATATATCTATGAATAGTATATGCATGTACATTTGTATATATGTTTGTGTGTCTTGGCATGTATTATACTTATTTACATATATATGCTATATATGTGTAAATACACATGTATAAGATAGAAGCAAGAAGATCAGGGGTTCGGAGTCATTCTGTGCTACATAGAGAGCTGGAGGCCACCCTGGAGTATGTGAAAACAATATACACATCCTGAATGTGTTGGTGTTTAAGCAAAGGACCAGACTTGGCTTGGAGCAGGGTTGCTGAGAAAAGAGATGTCTGGGAAAGGTGAAACAAATGATTCAGAGTCAAACTGTGAGTTACAAGCTGGCTGCCTATGTCCTCGAGACAGCTTTCCAGACTACTCTCTACTCTCTATGTTCTGTTTGCGATAGCTCTCTCTCTCTCTCTCTCTCTCTCTCTCTCTCTTTTTCTTTGTCTCTCTCTCTCTCTCTTAACTTTTTTTTTTTAATTCATCTATTTATTTCATGTATGTAGGTACACGGTCACTGTCTTCAGACACACCAGAATAGGGCATCAAATGCCCATTACAGATGGTTGTGAGCCACAGTGTAGTTGCTGGGAATTGAACTCAGGACCTCTTAACTGCTGATCCATCTCTCCAGTCCTGCTTTCTCTTGATACTCTAAAATTTCTCTAGGTAGCTCATCTCTTGCAGACCAAAAGCCCAGTCTTTTATTTTACATTTCAATTTAGTCTTTACCCCAGATTCCCATTTGATTATCCCATGAATCAGCATCCCATGACCCCAGCCCCTTCATTCTTAGAAAGAGACAGCAAGCACAACCACAGACAATAAGATAACCATTTTAGACATAACAGTTCATATTGACCTTTAACTTGATGGGTCCTTTGTAAAGCTTTGTGAAATTCCTTAAGATTACAATCTTCAAGACATACAGAACAGAACAGAACAGGGTATGTGGTTAACATGAGTCAAGTTATTTTTCTGTGTCAATGACTGACAGGTATGTTACAGCAACAATATAGATAGCTGGTAGGCATGAAACAAAATTCTGGCGGGGATGGGCTGGATGGGTGAGTGTCAGACCATAACAAGACACATAATACAGCCACAACACCTAGAGATGAGGCCTCTATCAGGTGATTAGAATTAGATAAAGCCATCAGGTAAATTCCTAGAGGCTGGAGACTTGTGACTGAGAAGTAAGACCAAAAGATATATATACCCATGCATGCTGCCTTCTCTTCTGCAATACCTTGAGGCAGGCAAGAAGACTGTGGTTAGGCATATGCCTTCCATTGTGCACCAGACCCCCAAGTCAAAATACATTTAATTTCTTTATAAAAACCTAAAATGAAGCCTCTGACATTATTTATAGCAGTATAAAATGCATATATCATTAACCAAAAAGAAGTTAAGCAAAACATGAAAGGCTGCAAAGATCCCCAAGATCCACACAGTAAACAGAGAAAATTGACTCCCATAGGTGGTATTCTGATCTTCACAGGGCACACATAGAAAAACAAACAAATGAATGAATGAATAGATAAACAAATGTAATTTTGTAATGTTTTCACTTTACGTGTATGGATGATTTCCCTGCATATATGTCTGTGCACCATATACCTGGTGCCCAGAAAGGCCAGAAGAATTCATTGGATCCCCTGGATTTGCAGCTAAAGCAGTTGAGCCATCATATGGGTGCTAGATGAATTGAATCTGAGACATCTGAGAAAAATAACCTAGTGCTTTTAACTTCTGAGCCCCCAATGTATAATTTTTTAAAAATGCATTGAAGGGGTGGCAATATAACTTAGCAAGTAAAGTAATTGCCACCAAGCCTCAAGACTTGAATTCCATCCTGGGCCCTACATGGGTAAAGAGAACCAACATATGTTCTCTGACCTCTACTCTTAGAATGAAGTACACAAGCATTGCTTCCCACTCACAAAGTAAGTTAACATAAAATTATTTTAATAAATTTAAGAGTCTAGGGATGTGTCTCCATTAGCAGAATGTAATGCTTAGCAAGCGTAAAGCCTAGCACCACATAAAACCAGGTGGGTACTGCATGCTTTCATCCCTGCACGTCCAGAGGTAGAGGCAGGAAGATCGGAAGCTGAAAGTCATCCTTGCTATAAAGCAAGTCAAAGGTCAGCCTAGACTACAAGATAACATCTCCCCACCCCATTTTTTAAATTATTAAATTATTTTATTTATTTACATTCCAAATGTCCCCCTTTCCAGTCCCCCCTCCCAGAGTTGTTCACCCCCCTCCCCCTCCTCCTTGCCTTTTGAGAGGGTGCTCCCTGCTCCTACGTCCTTCCCTTAGGCATCAAGTTTTTTACAAGATTGGGAACCTCTTCTCCCACAGAGGCCAGATGTATGTGCTACATCTGTGCTGGGGCAGAGGACAGGGGACATACCAGCCCATGTATGCTCTTTGGCTGGTGGCTTAGTCTCTGGGAGCTCTGAGGAGTCCAGGTTACTTGATACTGTTGTTCTTCCTATGGGGTTGCCATCCCCTTCAGCTCCTTCAGTCCTTCCCCTAAACTCTTCCACAGGGGTCTCTGACATCAGTCCAATGGTTGGTTGGCTGTGACTATTTGCATCCATCTCATAGGCTCCCGTCTGCAAGCACAACATAGCATCAGTAATAATGTTTGGTTTTGGTGCCCAAACAAATGGATCACTGGATGGCCTTTCATTCAGTCTCTGCTCCATTTTGGTTCCTACATTTCTTTTAGACAGGAACAATTCTGGGTCAAATTTTTGAAGGTAGGTGGGTGGTCCCATCCCTCTACTGGAGGTGGTTTCTTCAGGTTCCTTCTCCCACTGCTGGGCATTTTGGCTACGGTCCCCATTGAGTCCTGGAAGACAGATCTCTGGGACTTTCAAGAGATTTCCCCATTCCCCAATCTCCACCCACCCCCACAGGTGCATATTTCCATTCATTCTCCTGGCTGTCTGGACTTCTCATCTGTCTCCCCTCATACCTGATCCTGCTTGCCCCCTCCCCTTTTCCCTTCTCTCTTCCCTCTCCCACCCAGGTCCCTCCCTCCTCTGCCTCCCTTGATTATTTTCTAAGTAGGATTGAAACATCCTCATTTCTTGTTAACTTCTTATGGTCTGAGAGTTGTATCATGGGATATTCTGTACTTTTTGGCTAATATCCACTTATCAGTGAATATATACCATGCATGTCCTTTTGGACCTGGGATATTTTCTAGTTCCATCCATTTTCCTGAAAAATTCATGATGTCTTCCTTTTAGCAGCTGAATAGTATTTTGTTGTGTAAATGAACCACAGTGTCTATATCTATTCTTCAGTTGAAGGACATCTGGGTTGTTTCCAGCTTCTGGCTGTTACAAATAAGGCTGCTAGGAACATAATGGTACAGGTGTACTTTTGGTATGGTGGAGCATCTTTTGGGTATATGCCCAGGAGTTGTAGAGCTGGGTCTTCAGGTAGAACTGTTTCCTAATTTTCTGAGGAACCACCAGATTGATTTCCATAGTGGTTGTACCAGTTGTAATTCCACCAGCAGTGGAGGAGTGTTCCTCTTTCTCCACATCCTTGCCAAGTGTGCTGTTACTGAGTTTTTTATCTTAGCCATTCTGATTGGTATAAGGTGGAATCTCAGGGTCGTTTTGATTTGCATTTCCCTGATGACTAAGGATGTTGAACAGTTCTTTAAGTGCTTCTCATCTATTTGAGATTCCTCAGTTGAGTATTCTCTGTTTAGCTCTGTACCCCATTTCTTAATTGGGTTATTTGGGTTTTTTGGAGTTTAACTTTCTTGAGTTCTTTATATATTTTGGATATTAGCCCTCTATCACACATAGGGTTAGAGAAGATCTTTTCCCAATCTGTAGATTGCCATTTTGTCCTATTGACAGTGTCCTTTGCCTTACAGAAGCTTTTCAGTTTCATGAGGTCCCACTTGTCAATTGTTGATTTTAGAGCATAAGCCATTGGTGTTCTGTTCAGAAAAATTTCCCCTGTGCCAATTCATCTGAGGCTCTTTCCCACTTTCTCTTCTATTAGATTCAGTGTATCTGGTTTTATGTGGCGGTCCTTGATCCACTTGGACTTGAACTTTGTACAAGGTGGTAAATATGGACCAATTTGCATTCTTCTATATGCAGACCACAATTTGTTGAAGATGCTTTCTTTACTCCACTGTATGGTTTTGGCTTCTTTGTCAAAGATCAAGTATCCATAGGTGTGTGGGTTCATTTCTGGGTCTTCTATTCTATTCCATTGATCCACCTGTGTGTCTCTGTACCAATACCATGCAGTCTTTATCACTACTGCATCTGTAGTACAGCTTGAGGTCGAGGATGATGTGCCCCCAGAAGTTCTTTTATTGTTGAGAGTTGTTTTTGATATCTTGGGTTTTTCATTTTTCCATATGAAGTTGAGAATTACTCTTTCCATGTCTGTGAAAAAATTGTGTTGGAATTTTGATGGGGATTGTATTGAATCTGTAAATTGCCTTTGGATGATAACATCTTTTAAAAATACAGTTAAAGGGCTGGAGAAATGCTCAAAGCTTATGAGCATTGGCTACTCTTCTAGACGACTTCAGTTCACTTCCCAGCATCCACATGACAGCCCGTAATTCCAATTCCAGGGGATCCATTGCACTCTTCTGGCCTCAGAGGGCACTACGCTCATGTGCACAGACATGCACAGGATGAATACTCATACACAAAATAAATCAATAAACATTTTTAAATGAATGTAATAGTCCTAAGAAATCCATCAAAAAGTAAAAGTAAAATTTAATACCCTTTAAGTTGGACCATTATAAACTGAAGACCATTTGTATGTAATTAATCAGCAGTAAATACATTCACTAGCTGTGCAACTTAAAAAAAAAAAAAAAAAAAAAAAACTCCAAAGAGAATCCTAAACCGTCACTTCTTGTTTGCCTCTTATGAGTTCTTACGAAGCGGGACAGTGGTGGCGCACGCCTTTAATCCCAGCACTTGGGAGGCAGAGGCAGGCAGATTTCTGAGTTCGAGGCCAGCCTGGTCTACAGAGTGAGTTCCAGGACAGTCAGGGCTACAGGTTACAGAGAAACCCTGTCTCAAAAAAAACAACAACAAAAAAAAAAATGAGTTCTTACTAGTTGTGAGAGAAGAAGAGATAGCCATTGATAAAGAGCGTTGGCTTCTCTCACAGAGGACCCAGGTTTTATTCCCAGCCCTCACACGGGAGGTCACAACTGTTTGTAACTCCAGTTCCAGAGATTATAACATTCTTTTCTGGCCTCAGTAGACACTGGACAAGCACATGGTGCACATACATTCATATAGACAAATACCCATACACAAAATAAAAATAATTCATTAAAAAATATTTTATGTGTGAAAATGGGTAAGGGTTTGAGACAGGACCTGGTTAGCCTAAATTCTCTATGTACCTAAGGATGACCTTTAACTCTGGTCCTCCTGCCTCCACCTCTCAAGTGTTGGGATTCCAGGAATGCACAAGCTATTGTTTTTGTTTTCTTTTTTATGAAATGCTACGGATTGAACCCATCATTTTGTGTATGCTTGGCAAACATTCTACTACTTGAGATAGACTTCCTGCCCACCATATAACCTCATTCCTCATTTCGTTTCTGATTTCTGTGGGAAAAAAATACCCTAACAAAAGCAGTTCTAAGGGATAAAGGGTTCATTGCTGTGAGGAAATCAATATATGGATTTGAAGTAGTCAATCACACCCACAGTCAACAGCTCATAGTTTTATGGTCAAGAGGAGAGAAAGAATGAATACTACATGTGTGTATTCACATCAGCTCACTTTCTCCACATTATTTTATTATTTTTGTTGTTTTAAGACAGAGTCTTGACTGGCTTGGAACTCCCTATGTAGACCAGGCTAGCCCTGAATTCATTGAGATCTGCCTGCCTCTACCTCCCGAATACTGAGATTAAAGGCAAACAGCACCACATCTGCCTAACTTTCTTCACTCTTATACAGCCCGGATTCCCTGCCTAGGGATTGATGCCACTCATAGTGGGCTGTTTCTTCCCACCACAATTAAAATGATCAAGACAATCTCCCACAGACATACCCACAGACCAACCTAATCTACATCTAGAAAATCTCTCAGTGAGACTTTCTTCCCAAATGTTTCTAGATTATGTCACACTGACAATGAAAATTAACTTCAGAAAGCCACACCCCTCATCATTTCAGAAATGTTCTATTACTCATCCTATAGAAAGGATTCAATAAGGATATAAATATCAGGAAATGAGACTTATTCCTTATAATTGTTATATTTGCAGTGCTAAAGATGAAACTCTAGGTATTGCATGTGATAGCTAAGTATCCTACCCCTGAGTTCCATCCCCAGCTTTAATTATGTATCTTTGAGCTTTATGCATGCTAAGCAAATATTCTACCAACAGAGCTCCCATTTTCTCCACTCCCCATTTTTGATTTCCTTATTTGTTGTCTCTGTCTCTCTGTCTCTCTGTCTCTCTCTGTCTCTCTGTCTCTCTCTGTCTCTCTGTCTCTCTCTGTTCTCTTCTCTCTCTCTCTCTCCTCCCTCTCTCTCTCTCTTCTCTCTCTCTCTCTCTCTCTCTTGTGTGTGTGTGTGTGTGTGTGTGTGTGTATGATAGTGGGTAGGGAGTTTGAAACTTATGGTGGCTGCTAACCACACAGCTGTGAATCAGACAGCCAGATTTCAAATCCTAGCTCTGTCTAGACAATTGTGTGAAGTTGGAAGATTCGTAGCCTCTCTTTCATCCTGTTGTCATTGGTAAAGTAAAATAATTACAACAGCTGCCTCCCATGGAGCTGTTGCTAGGATGAAATGAATATATAATCACTGAGTATCTGAAGTACACAGCAGGTCTTGGCTGCTGTGTTTATTATAAGCATCTCTTGTACCAGGGGATCAGTTCCTTTCTTCCTAACCCATCCTCCAGAAGTCTCCATGATCAGAGATGGAAAAAACAACATTTGTGAACCATGTTCTTCCCAGGTCTGACATCTGTTGGAGGGAGGGATTATTCTCCTTCATTCTGCTGCTATATTCTAACAAGACACCTCCCTGTTTGCTTCCTTTCCTGATGATAGAATCCAGTCTAGACTTGCCTGCCTTCCTTCCTTCCTTCTTCCTTCCTTCCTTCCTTCCTTCCTTCCTTCCTTCCTTCCTTCCTTCCTTCTTCCTTCCTTTCTTTCATTCTGTTAGTGTTGGAAATAAAAATCTAGGGGTCTTGTGCATGTCAGGAAAGTGTTATACCTTTGAACTATATCCCCAACTTTTTTTTTTATGAGACAGAGTCTCACATAACCCAAATTGGCCTCAAACTCGCTTTTAGCTATGAATGACTTTGAACTCTTGATACTCATGTTTGCATAACCCAATTGCCAGGATGACAGGTATGCGCTAGCATGCCAAGTTTATGTGGTACAGGAGATAGACTTCATGCATGCTAAGCAAACATTCTACCAACTGAGCTCCATCTTCAGCTAACCCGTTTTCCCCCACCCCCATTTTTACCCCCCTCCTCTGTGTGTGTTGTGTGTGTGTGTGTGTGTGTGTGTGTGTTATGATAGAGGGTAGGGAGTTTGCATGCCACTAACCATGTGTGGAGGCAAAAGAATAATTTTGTGAAATTAGTTATCACTTTTCAGCTTTCCATGAGGGACACTGGGGATCAAAATCCGGTTGCCAGACTTTGAGGCAAGCACTTTCACCAGCCTAACTTTGAATTCCTGGTTCCTGCTTCCGTCTTCTAAGTGCTATGCTTGCAGTTTGCACTACCACACCCAGTTTGGGGTTTTGTGTACAAGTTTGCGTGTATGTCACTGTACGTGTTTGTGTGGGTAAGTGCATCCTTGTGGAGGCCAAAGAAAGTTGTTGAATGTCTGTCTAGATCACCTGTCACTCTATATACTGAGGCAGAGTCTCTCAATTGAACCTAGAGCCAGTCAATTATGCTAGTATAACTAGTTAGCTTGCTCTGGGAATCAATTGTCTCTGCCTCAGATTACAAGAGCCAGATTACAAGTGGGTCACCATGTCAGCTCTGCATTTACTTGGATCCTGGGTTCCAAATTTTGATCCTCATACTTGGACAGCAAGTGCATTCATTACCCACTGACTCATCTTCTCAATGCCTGATTTTTCTTTCTAAAACAGGGTCTCACATGTCAATTGAGTTGGCCTTAACTACTATGTAACTACTATGTTACTGAGGCCAGCCTTGAATTTTTAATCTCTTGCTTAAGCCTCCTAAATCCTGGGATGACAGATGTCATTGTTTCTTTTCTGACAAAAGAAATTTAAGTAGGAGATTATTTCAGCTCACAGTTCATCATGGCTGTCCATAATCTTTGAGGAAGTCACAATATCAGGCAGCTAGTCATACTGCATCCTCAGCCGAGAAGCAGAGAGCAAGAAATGAAACATGCTAAGGATGATCCTTTCTCCACTCTTTTATTTTTTGTTCTATTTTTATTTTATTTATGTATAAGTGTTTTGCTTCTATGTATGTATATGTATCATATGCATGCTCAAGGATATCAGAAAAGGGCATCAGATACCCTATAGTTGGAGTTACAAATGGTTGTGAGCTGCCATGTGGGTGCTAGGATCCAAACTGTTCCTCTGCAAGAGCAGCAATTGTTCTTACCTGCTGAGCCATATCTCCAGGCATGTTCTCATTCTCCACTCTTACATAGTCTAGGATATGTGCCACCTACAGTGAGTAACTTACCATAATCAAGATAACTACCCCCACCACTTCACAGGTCATTCTAACTTTTGTCAAGTTGACAATTAATACTAACCATCGCAACTAACCTGTGCCAACCTTTCTATAGCTATTGGTTGGTTGGTTGCAGTACTATAGGTAAACCAAGGGTCTCATGCACACTAGGCAAGTGCTATATCACTAAGCTAAGTTCCCAGTCCAAATATAGTCCAATTTTTTTCCAGTGCTAAGAACATTATCCCAGGTCTCATATATGCTAGGTTAGAGCTCTAACAGTGAGCTGTATCCTCAGATCAAAGTCTTGTACCAAAGCTGGGAGTATATGAAGACCAAACATAGACACGATATGGTCCCAGCACAATGCCAGCACATAATAGGTGGTTACTGAGTTATTGCAACAGCTGGATAAGAGGGAACATTCCAGAAAGCAGTTTTTAGGATAAAAGCCAGAGCCAGTTCCAAGTCCCAAGACGACAGGAGTCTTTTGTAATGGTTGTAACCAGCAGGTGCCTCCAAAAATCTTCAGATTGTTCTGTACTCTCTGAAGCATGGCACTGAAGAAGTCAATGAAAAGTATGTAGAGAAAAGACTATGTGGGATTTGGGGCTGGAAAGATGGCTCAGTGGATGAAGTCCTTGACTCACAAGGGCAAGGAATGAAATTCTGATTCCCAGAATCCACAAAAAAGCTGGGCAGACAAAGTAACTTCCTGTCATCTCAGTACTTCAGGAGATCCCTAGGGCAGGGTGGTGAGCTTCATTCAGGTCTAAGAAGATACCCTGCCTCAATAAATAGAGAGTAACAAAGAAGACACTTTGGGCTGAGAGATGCTCAGCAGTTAAGAGCACGGACCGTTCTTCCAGAGGTCCTGAGTTCAATTCCTAGCAACTACACACGGTGGCTCACAACCATCTGTAATAGGATCTGATGCCCTCTTCTGGTGTATCTGAAGAGAGCAATGGTATACTCATACATAAAATAAATAAAGAAATCTTTAAAAAAAAATCAAAAACAAAGAAGACACTTCACTTTTCCATACATATGCACACACAAGAGCATGCTCACCTACCCACACATGTACCATACATATGTTAATATGCACACACATACATCACACAAACACCTGTCATGTTGGCAAAGTAATTGGTGGTTTCCTTTATTTTTAAAAATTTAATTTTTTAAGACTTATTTTATTTTGTATGTATGTATGCCCCCTGGAGATCCCAGAGGAGAACTGGATCTCCTGGAACTGGACTTGCAGATGGATGTGAATTGCTGCGTGAGTCCTCAGACCCAAGCACAGGTCTTGTACAAGAACAGTAAATGTGTGCATGTGTCTGTGTGTGGGTGTGTGCACATGTGTGCAGGTGCCTGAGAAGGCCAAGAGGGCATTGGGTCTTCCAAAGCTGAAGACTCAGGCAGTTATGAGCCCAGAGTTGGTGCTGGGAAGCAAACTCATTTACCAGGGCAGTACATGCTTTTAATCACAGAGCCATCTTTCTAGTCATTGTTTCTCTTCCCCTCCACCATCTATTTATTTATATTGTTTATGTGCATGCCACAGAAAACTGTTGAGGTCAGAGGACAAGTTTTGGGAGCCCGTTTTCTCCTTCCAACATGTGGGTTCAGGAACTGAACTCAGATCATCAGACTTAAAAGCCAGCATCTTTACCCACTGAGCCATATGACCAGTCCTAATTTTGTTTCTTGAGACAGGTTCTCTTACAGAGCCCAGATGAACCTACTTGGTACTATCCTCTAAGTGCTAAAATGACAGGCATGCACCACCACACCCATCTCCACATCCATATTGTTGTTTTTTTCTCTGTAGGCAAGAAGATTTGGATGAGGAGATTGCATATGGGCTAGCATAGAATGGCTATGTCCTGTGCCCAAAGGCTGATGTTGGGGTGGACAGATGGTGGATGTGTGATTTCATTCCTTGCTGAGGGTTTCCCGCCTGCTCTTCCTGTCTGCCTGTCACTGCTGCTGGGATCAGTCTGGCAAAAGGCCCAGCTGGTCAAGTGTACAAGCAGTGGCCTGCACGTCAGCCTTGGGGCATGCAGTTTCAGATTCCAGAGGTTTGCTGCTGGCTCCCAGCCCTGCTGACTCAACTTGGGGGTTTTTTCAGTCAATCTGCCCTAAGGGTCTTCTTGTCAGGCAGGTTTTCTGTGCTAGGCTCCTCTTCCTAGCGGGCTACAGGGGGACTGGCAGAAAAAGGAATAGTTATGCAAACTTGTTGAATAAAAACTTAGCCATGTAGCATAAACAAGGAATGGTGTCAGCCCCACCCCGGTCCTCTGTCCTCTTTTGTCTCAGCCTTGTCCCTCTCCCTTGCTCAAAGGTAGAGTTTATCCACAAACTAAAAAAACTCAGGGTCTGGGCTGTGTGGAATGAGTGAATGAATGGATGGGTGTGGAAGAGAAGTCTTTGCAGATGTTCTCTAGATTGCTTGCCTTTTAAATTTAAATAATTTTTTAAAATTGTGTGCACGTGTGTAAGTGCCCAAGAAGGTCAAAGTCACCACTTCTGGCACTGCAGTTACAGGTGACTGTGAGCTGTTGGACTTGGGTCCTCTGTGAAGGTTGTAAATGCTCTTAACTGGTAAGACAGATCTCCAGCTCCTCCTGGCTTTTTTTACTTGTTGTTGTCTTATTTTGTTTCTGTTGTTGTTATTGTTTTGTGACAAGGTCTTCTTCCTGGATGGCCAGGAACTTCACTATGTAGACCAGGCTCCCTCCAATTGCATGTGGCCCTGGGGTGCTGGGATTAAAGGAATGCACCACTATGAATTGTTTGGGGTTTTTTTTGGGGGGGGTGTTTTGTTTTTGTTTTTTTGAAACAAGGTCTTGCTGTTTCAGCTTGACTGGTCTGGAACTTACTATGTAGAGCAGGCTAGCTTGTAGCTTGTACTGTTCTCCTGACTGCGTCCTGTGTTTACAGGTGAGTGCCATCAGTTTTGTTGTTGTTTGGAGACCTGGTTCAGAGTAGCCCAGGCTCACTTAAACTCACTTGTGTAGCTCAAGATGAATTAATTCCACACCCTTCTGCTCCATGCTCCATGGGATGACAGATGTCCTCAGCCGCAAATCCTGCTTTAATGCAGGTAAATCCCTGGACGAGACCCCTGGTGGTGGAGGACAAGCAACAGGAGGAAGCCTAGAGTTGCAATCTGTACAATGCAGGCAGAAATCCTAGCTGTTGACTGTTTGGCTAGGAAGAGGCGAGTAATTGAACAAGGGCGTTAGTGACCCTCACAAACACATCTGCAATGACGAATGCTTGAGCCGGAAAGAGCGTGGGAGCCAGAAAGGTCTCGGTGGAAGTGAGACTTGGGGCAGGGGTTCCTGCCTGGTCTGGGAATTACAGATCCCAGGAAGCCTCCAAGAGGCAGGGAGCAATGTTCTGGAATCCCCTACTTGCCATCTGAACTTAGCCGACCAGGGAGAGAACTTTCTGCCACGTAACTCTGCCCTACTTTGCTTCTGACTTGAGAAGGGGTCAGTCAAGAAGGCATCCACGTCCTGATTGACTTGTACGCCCTTTCCTCCACAGAACCAGGCTGGGAGCGGGATGCCGGCTAGGGTTGGGAATTTCCGGGCTTAGAATGAACCACGCAGTGCAGAGACAGTCACGTCGCTCATGGGGTCGCGAGGAAGGCCAAGTAGGCATCCCCAAGGACTCTTTATACACAGTCACAAACACACACACATACGCACCCCCACACACACACACACGCCCTCGTAACGACGAGGCCTGTGGCACTGCACCCAAAAACTTGGCCGCTCGCTCCGCCCCCGGGCCCCGCCTCCTAGGAGCTCCCTCCCACTCCCACACCCGCTTTATAAAATCGGGCTTTAGGTGCAACCGTGAAACGCTGATCAGCTGCAAGCTCCAGACCTTCTTCTGCACCAGAGCAAGTCTAAGCCTGAGCCGGCTCCCCCAGAACTCCAGCTACTGGGTCTTGAACTCCTGAGTCCCTGAGTCTTAGCGTTGCTGCACCCGAGGCCACCCCCGAATCATGCGCTGCGCTCCGACAGCAGGCGCTGCCCTGATGCTATGCGCTGCTACTGCGGGGCTGCTGAGCGCGCAAGGGCGCCCTGCACAGCCGGAGCCGCCGCGCTTCGCATCCTGGGACGAGATGAACTTGCTGGCTCACGGGCTGCTGCAGCTCGGCCACGGGCTGCGCGAACACGTGGAGCGCACCCGTGGGCAGCTCGGCGCGCTTGAACGCCGCATGGCTGCCTGCGGTAACGCTTGTCAGGGGCCCAAGGGAAAAGATGCACCCTTCAAAGACCCCGAGAATAGAGTCTCTGAAGGCCAGACTCCTGAGACTCTGCAGAGTTTGCAGGTAGGCGATCAACTGGGCTCTGATTCTACTTAGACTCGTTTTGGGTCCTCCAGGAACCGAGTGAAGAAGGACCTCAAAGAGTAGACTGTGGAAGGGTGGAAGGGAGGGTAAATAAAAGGAGGTTGCAGACATAAAGCCAGGTCTTCATCAATCTTGCATATCTTCAGACTCAGCTCAAGGCTCAGAACAGCAAGATCCAGCAACTGTTCCAGAAGGTGGCCCAGCAGCAGAGATACCTATCAAAGCAGAATCTGAGAATACAGAATCTTCAGAGCCAGGTAATATTGCCCCAAATCAGAAAGAGGGAACCAGTAGTGGTGAAATGTGGCTAAGCAGCTGTTACGGCATGAGGCAAGAGATCTAACCACCCTATTCCTGTCCTGTCTCAGATTGACCTCTTGGCCCCCACACACCTAGACAACGGGGTAGACAAGACTTCGAGGGGAAAGAGGCTTCCCAAGATGGCCCAGCTCATTGGCTTGACTCCCAATGCCACCCGTTTACACAGTGAGTATCTCTGGTCCTTGCTGTCATCTGGCAACTCTCCAACCCCTCACTTGCCATTCCAATCCTTACCGCTCTTGTCAGGCCAACCTTAATAGGAAAGAAAGAGACTCTGGCCTTGGGTTCCTGTGGGCTCACTAGGCTCTAGTTAGGGGCTTTTTATGTATAGCACCCTCTTCACTTATGATCCTACTTGGCCAGACCACCCCACCATTCTTTCCCAGCAAGAATCTCCCCCAAAATCTTATTATGCATTAACCAGAAAAAGTAGAGAAGAGAAGGAGGAGCTGAAGTTTCAGGAGTTCTGGGAGATGGTGGTGTAGCTCAGGAACATCATCTGAAGGAATCCGTGTGTGTGTGTGTGTGTGTGTGTTTCTGAGGTTTGGAACCTTCCAATGTCTCTTGATATAGATATAAAAGGGAGAGCCAGAGTAAGGGCACTCCCACCCCAGTTCTTAGACTAGATACATACTCTTACATCTTACAGATACAGACCCTTTGTCCCAAAGCCTCCATCCAAACACATGCACATATATACCTAACAGTTTTTGTGATTACGATGTCTAGGTCTTATATTGTAGATGCCCATGCCTAAGACTTTGTTTCAAATTGAAGTGTGTGTGTGTGTAAGTGTGGTGGGGTGGAACAGAGACAGAGACAGAGGCTCCCAGTTCCAACCCTGAGTTCATGCCTATTGCTCACCCTGCTTGACATCTGTGGCTATCCACAGCCAACTAGGTGAAAGTTTGGATATCCCCCTTCACACCCTAAGGCTGGTTTGCTGGCTTTCAGCCCAGTTGTCTTTAGACTTAATCCCTCCCCTGGCTTTTACTTAGACAGGTACCTAGGCATGGTGAGGTCATGGATGAGCTTTCCCAGGGTTGGCAGGCATAGGTTCTGGATGGGTGATGTGGTGGAAGAGAAGAGCTGAGGGGGTGGTTTTGTGGTTTGGGACTCCCAGACTCAGCCTAGCCAAGTAGAGGAAAGTTCAGAGCTGGGGAGACAAACAGCTGGCCCTAATGGAAACCACATGGGTGGCTTGGCGGTGTGCCTGTCCTGATTGGATGAGAGGAAAGTAGGGGAAAGGGAGCTGCCCCAGGGATTGGAAAGTATACTTCCCATCTTCCTGGGTCTGCCCCCACTCCTGGCAGTGAGGACTGAGCTGCCTGGCAGAAAGTCCCTGCATGCCCCTCCCCCAGTGACCTTTCTCCTACTTTCCCTGGCTGGGCTGGGGGCGGTTCTTCCTGAATTTAGAGGACTTGTCAAGGCCAAGTTCTTGCTCTCCTCCTCTCTTCTCTCTTTCTTCCTGCCCCCTTCTTCTGGTAGCAGAGACAGCCATGCCCCAACCACACCCCAGCCTCAACCTTCCTGTCCCACCGTCAGCATCTTTTGCTAAATTAGAGTACCCCTTTGTTCAGTCAGCTTAGCTCTTGCCTTACCCCAGATCCATCCCTGTCCATTGTTTTAAGTCTTCACTGAAACACTGGTTGGCTTTAGGTAGATACAGGTTCCTACTGTGGACAAAGTTCCTCCTTGTCCCTGGCCTTGAGAAGCTCTACTCAATGGGAGGAATGGGGACATGCCTCCAGACGACTTCTCATCCGTGACAAGACCTCTGTTCGCTTTTGGGAGTCTAACAGGGTCTGAGAGAGTGGAACAGCATCCTCTTAGAACCTGGGACCCAGAGAATGGAATCCCTGGCATCAGGACCATGTGCTGATTCCCAGTAGCAGGGAGGCACGATACACCAAAGAAAGGTTCAGGGAAAGAAGCCTTTGTGACCAAAGAGGGTAGACCAGCGGAGCGGGGAGAGGGAGGATGGCTCAAGGGGCTGGTCCTCAGTGTGCCAGTGGACCCTACTGGAGAAAGCTACAACAAGCTAGGAACAAGTTTAGGGAAACAGCCCTGGGGCTTATCCTCTTAACCCACCCCTCACATACACAAGTCTCCTGAAATCACTGGGGGCTTCTCTCCTGCTTCACTCTCTCTCTTTGTCTACTTTCAGGGCCTCCTCGGGACTGCCAGGAACTCTTCCAAGAAGGTGAGCGGCACAGTGGACTTTTCCAGATCCAGCCTCTAGGGTCTCAACCATTTTTGGTCAACTGTGAGATGACTTCAGGTAAGATATGCTGACCACCCAAGGAGCCTCCTTGCCATGCACAGCCCTGGTGTCATAAAATAACAACATGTATAGCTCAATGATACAGCACTTGCCTAGCTTGTATAAGCCCTTGGGATCCTTCCACAGTAACACACACACACACACACACACACACACACACACACGCACACACACCCTATTATGCACCTTGTTGGATGTAGCCTGTAGGAAAGGAAATATATATATCATCTTTTTCCCCATTGACAGGCATCTCAAGCTCAATGATAGGTTTTTGTGGTTAAGGTATACGGCTCTCCAGGCCTAGTCATCTACAGAGTGAGCTCAAGGCCAACCTGGGTAACTTAGTATAACCTCGTCACACCATAACAAAATATAAGTGAGCTGGGAGCATAGCTTAATGGGAGAGCGCCTGCCTCGAATGTACAAGACCCTAAATTCAATGCATAGAATCACAGCTGGATATGGTGACTTGTGCCTATATTTATAATCCCAATACTTGGGAGGTTGGTGCAAGATGATTGTTGAAAGTGCAAGGCCAGCCTTATCTCAGATAAATCAACACAGAGTCTTCATGGGCTGAGAATAAAGCTCAACTGGTAAAACGCTTCTCTAGCGTGTTCGAAGCCCTGTGTTCCATCTTCAACACTGCATACAATGGGTAGGATAGTGCAAGTCTGCCATCCCAAAACTCTGGAGGTGGTAGCAGGATGATTGGGGGTTTGAGGTCATCCACAGTTACATAGTGAGTTGAAGGACAGCTTAGGCTATGGGGAAATTTTGAGGTCATCCTTGGCTACAAAAGCATGTTCTAAGCCAGTCTAAGGTAGAGACTCTGTTTCAAATAACAAAACACATCTACTGCTGGTTCCTGCAGGCTCTTGTGATGGAAGTCTATACTGATCCCACCCCCTGCGAGGAGTGATGAGTGTGTTGCCCTTCTTGGGATTGTATAGGAGCATGACATCAGGCTTGGAAGCTAGGTAGAACTATCAGTTTCCCTGTGAGAAGGGACTTCTGGTAACTTTTTGTCTTTCTGGGCAGATGGAGGCTGGACAGTGATTCAGAGACGCCTGAACGGCTCTGTGGACTTCAATCAGTCCTGGGAAGCCTACAAGGATGGCTTCGGAGATCCCCAAGGTAGGTGTTTCTCGGGAGACCAGAGTCATGGCAGGAGCAAAGGGCACAAGAGCTGACTGAGCCCGGCTCACAGATGATTTCTCTTGATTCAGGCGAGTTCTGGCTGGGCTTGGAGAAGATGCACAGTATCACAGGGGACCGAGGAAGCCAGTTGGCAGTGCAGCTGCAAGACTGGGATGGCAATGCCAAATTGCTCCAGTTTCCCATCCATTTGGGGGGCGAGGATACAGCCTACAGCCTACAGCTCACTGAGCCCACAGCCAATGAGCTGGGTGCCACCAACGTCTCCCCCAATGGCCTTTCCCTGCCTTTCTCTACCTGGGACCAAGACCACGATCTCCGAGGGGATCTCAACTGTGCCAAGAGCCTCTCTGGTAAGCAGGTTTTATTCCCACTGTAGCCTACATTCAGTCCCAAAGTGTGCACCCATGCCCTGCCCCCCCCTTTCTCCTTGCCTGCTGTGTACCTATGGGCCAGTCATTGAGTTAATCTCTCCTGTTTTCAGTTTTCCTATCTTTAAAGTGAGCATGGTGCCCACTTTTGAAAATTCAATTGAGAACACTTGTGGGTGGGTAGCTGGCATGGGGCAAAGCAAGACAAACTCTCGTCTTATTCTTTTTCAATTCTGAGGTATAGGGTCTTGTGCCTCTTAGCCAAACATTCCGCCACTGAGCTACACCCTGGCTCCCGGTGTTTTTGTTGTCTGTTTGATACAGGGTCTCATATAGCTCCAGCTGGCCTTGAATTTGTTACATAGCTAAAGATAATCTTAAAGGGTCAGCCTCTAACTCCTGAGTGCTGGAGTAATAGGCATGTGCCATTATACTCCTAAGGATCAAACCCACAATTTCATGCATGACAGGCAAGCACTGAAACAAATGGGCTACAGTACTAGCCCTCCTACTTCATTTATTCACACAAGATCAAACTATGTAGAGCAGGCTAGCCTCAAACTTCCTATCATACTGCTGAGGGCTGTGATTACAAATTTGTACCCATAAGCTCTGCTTCATAGTGTAGCTCATTTGGCAGAGAACCTACCGAACATGAGTGAAGGCCTAGGTTCCATTCCCCGTGCCATATAAACTAAGCATGGTGGTACAATGTTAACCGTAGCACTAAGAAAGTGGAGGCAAGTGAAGCAGAAGTTTAAAATTGTCTTTGACCACATAGAGAGTTTGAGGCCAGCCTGATAAGAGACTCTGTCACAAAAATAGGACTTGTGAGATGGCTCAGCCCATAAAGGTGTTTAGCCACAAGCCTAAAGACCTGAGTTTGATCTCCAAGACCCACATAGTAGAAAGAGATCACCGACTCCCACAAGTTGTCCTCTGACCTTCACACCCACTGTGGCATGTACACACCCACACACATATACACGGGAACCCAAAATAAATAAATGCAATAAATTCTAAAGGTGTAAATTCCAAAGTTCATCTTGTGTCCAACTGTGCTGTCTCTCAGTATGGAAACCTAAGACCTTGAGCGAGTCTTCTGTTTGCTAACCCTGTAGGTGGCTGGTGGTTCGGCACCTGCAGCCATTCCAATCTCAATGGACAATACTTCCACTCTATCCCACGGCAACGGCAGCAGCGTAAAAGGGGGATCTTCTGGAAAACGTGGAAGGGCCGCTACTATCCGCTGCAGGCTACCACCCTGCTAATCCAGCCCATGGAGGCTACAGCAGCCTCCTAGCCTCCTCACTGGAGCCTGGTTCGAGGCCTAAGGAGAGAGTGACTTTGGTTGTGGCCCTAAGGTATGGCCATATCTGCTGGGGACAAGAGCTCTAAGTAGGGCTATCTGGAGTCTCGTGGACAGAGAAGAAGCCCATAACTGGAGAGACTGGAGGACCCCTTTTCTGTGTTGGGGTCTACAAGCATTGTTGTCTGAAACAGTCAGAGAAACGGGAAACAAATGGCCCAGACCCAGAAAACATGGGCTCAAGGGGCATTGAATCTCACTTCTCGCCTACCAGAGAAGTTGGGGGTGCAGAGGGACCACGTCAGTCGAACTAGCTGGACCCTTAATGGTGGACTCGGTCATATTGACTGATTGGAGACAGGGTTCCCAGGAGCCCTGCATACACTCTTGGTGCTGTTGTGGGTACTGTGGATGAACAGGTGCCAACTGTGCTTCCCAGGCACGGCTCACAGCATTCTTACAATAAAAACAACCTCAGAACATTTTGTTCTCTGTTGTTTCATTTGAGTTTTCAAAGCGAATAGTTTCAAAGTTCGAGTAAACACGTTCCCCGGGTGGAGACCGTATTCCCAGACCCACTAAGGACAGGACTGGTTGGCTATTCCTTCCCAGTGATTTCAGCTTCCTTCTTTTAGTATTTCATGATGTGAGCCTCCTTGTTTTTATTTCAAAATCTCAAAACAGGTCCAGGGAGATGGCTTAGTGATTAGGAACACTTGTCCTTACAGAGAGCCGGGGTTTGGTTTTCAGCCTCCACATAGCAGCTACCAACGGCCTGTAACTCTAGTTCTAGGGGATCCAGTGCCTCCTCTGACCTCCACAGGCTCCTCTACATATGTGATACATATGCACATATTTAAGCAAATACATAGAAAAGTAAATATTATTTTAAAAACAGGGAAGTGGCTTAATGATTCAAGATACTTGCTGTCTAAGCCTGATGGACTGAGTTCAAGCACCCAAACAGACATAAAGGTGAAAGGACAGAACAGACTCCACAAAGTGGTCCTTTGACCACCACACACAAGTGCACTTGGGCTGTCATTCACACAGATACCATACACATGATAATTATGTGGTTTTTATTTTTTTATTTTTTTATTTTTTTATTTTTTTATTTTTTTATTTTTATTTTTTTTTATTTTTTTGGTTTTTCGAGACAGGGTTTCTCTGTGTAGCCCTGGCCATCCTGGAACTCACTCTGTAGACCAGGCTGGCCTCAGAAATCCGCCTGCTTCTGCCTCCTGAGTGCTGGGATTAAAGGCTTGTGCCACCACCGCCCGGCTGGTTTTTTAACTTTTAAAAATTAAAAATCTATAACTCATGTGGTTCAGTCATTAGGGAAGCTGGTAATAGAGACAATTACATCATCTTTCTCATCAGCACCAGCGAGGGTACACGAATATCTCCAGCACTGGGGAGGTGGAAACAGGAGCTTTACAAGTTCTAAGCCAGACTCGACAACTCAATAAGACCCTGTATCACAAACAGGGAGGGGTGCTGCAGCTGTAGCTCAATTGCTCATACTTGGCATGCACAGACCCTGGGGCTCCTCTCCCAGCACCACTGCATAAATAAAGTGTAGTGCTAGATAATACTGTACTGCTGGTATTTGGGAGGTAGAGGCATGAGGATTAGAAGTTGGGGTAACCTGGGCTACAAGAAAGAAAGAGAGAAAAGCAAAATGAGACGAAGTTAATTTTAGAAATCTGTAAACCTGATGTCATAATCCATACTTATAATTTCAGCACTTGGGAAGCTGAGGCAGGGGGATCAGGATCACCATGAATTTGAATCCAACCTGGGCTATATAGTAAGACCTTGTCTCAGAAAAACAAACACTTTAAAAAATATATTTTAGCCGGGCGGTGGTGGCGCACGCCTTTAGTCCCAGCACTTGGGAGGCAGAGGCAGGCGAATTTCTGAGTTCGAGGCCAGCCTGGTCTACAGAGTGAGTTCCAGGACAGCCACGGCTACACAGAGAAACCCTGTCTCGAAAAACCAAAAAAAAAAAAAAAAAAAAAAAAAAAAAAAAAAAAAAAAAAATTATTTTATTTATTTATTTATTTATTTATATGTGTGGGCAAACATCAGCCTTGACGCTTGTATGAAGTTCAGAGGACTACTTGCAGGAGTCGGTCCTTCATGTGTGTCTCAGGAATCCAGAGTTGGCAGCAACCTCCCTCACCTGTTAGGCCATCTTGCCATGCCACAAAACCTTTTCTTATTTGGAGCTGAATAAGTGGCTCAGTGGCACAGTGTATTCCTAGCCTGTATGAGGCCATGAGTTTGATTCCCCAGCAAAACACACAGACACACACACACACACACACACACACACACTCCTTTCATTGACTCCATTATATCCAAATATCCCTATTTTAACATATGATCAATATTTTACAGTTTGTGCATTTTGAGACAAGGTTTCCTATAGCCTAAGCTGGCTTCTAACTCAATATGTAGCTGAGGCTTGCCTTGATCCTCCTGCCTCCACTTCCTGACTGCCTCAATGAGAGGCTAGATCCATCCTTCCTAGCTTATGCTATTGTTTACTTTCTTCTAAATTATTCTGGTGTTTGTGTGTATTACCTGCTTCTGGCACTTCTCAATTTGGAGCAACCATGACACACAGACTTACTGCACATGAGCCACTGACCAGTGACTGCCATACTGGGCAGCATATTGGTAGTATAAACACTAACACATGGTTTTCAGTAAATTCTTGACATTTTTTACCATACCAGAAGGGTATGAGGGAAGAGGAGCATTATTATATCACAAAAACACACTTGAGGCTGGTGAGATGGCTCACTAGGTAAAAGAGTATCCACCGTGGGTACCGTGAATCAAACATGGGTGCTCTGCAAGAATAGCAAACACTTCCAATTGCTGAGCCATTTCTGTAGCCCTATTTTTAGTATTTTCAGAAATCTTCATGATGCCTTCCATATTAGTTAGACAAGTTTACATTTCCACCATCCCTGTATATGGATTCCCCTTTGTCGTTATTCTCATCAGCATTAACTATTTTCTGCTTGCTTGGCTTTTTTTTAATTTTTTTTTTTTTAAAAACAAGGTCTGCCTCTGCAGCCCTAGCTGGCCTGGAACTCACCATGTATGTCAGGTATCAGGTTGCTTTTTGTTTTGGTTTGGTTTTTGTCTCTTGTCTTTTGAGACAGGGTCTCCCTATGTATCCTTGACTGGCTGTCCTAGACCTTAATATATAGACCAGGCAAACATTGAATTCACAGAGATTCACCTGCCTCTGCCCCAAGTGGTGGAATTAAAGGCATATAGTGCCACACCAGGCCAGATTGTTTTGTTTTGTTTTTTAATGACTGCCTTTCTGGCTGAGGTAAGGTGTAAGGTTTTTGTTTGTTTTTAAAAATATTTACAAGCTAGAGGTACAAGTGGTTCTTGTGGGTTGCCTGAGGTGGGTACTAGGAACCAACTTGGGTCAAAAAACAGTATGTGCTCTTACTAGCTGAGCCATCTCTTCAGCTCCTCAATGTCATTTTGATTTGCATTTTTCTGACAGCTAGTGAGGTTATTTTATCATGTTTATTGACCATTTATATTCCATCCTTTTAGCACTGTCTGCGTATTTCATCATCCAGTTTACGGATTAAGTAGTTTGCTTTTGTTATTGTTTGACCTATTTATTGAGCAACTAAACATTCCAAGTCCTATGCCAGGCATCTGGCAGACTCTCCTGGACAGAAAGATCTCTGCCCTTTCTCACCTAGCTGCCCTTCAAAGCATCTCCCATGTGAACATGTTGATGTTTAACTGAAAATCTAAATTGGGACACTTTTGAGATTAAAATGTGTTGTCAATAATTAAACTAGACAATAGACACAAGGCGGCTCACTCTCAGGCATATCAGATGTACTGACCCACTGTCAGAAAGAATGCACATGGAGCTGGAGAAATGACTTAGCAGTTTAAAGTGCAGACTGCTTTTGCAGAGGAACAAAGTTTGGTTCCTAGAACCCATGTCAGGAAGCTTGAAATTGTCTGTAACTCCAGCTCCAGGGGATTCAGTGCTGGTGTCCATGAGCATTGGCACTCACATGCAAATAAGTAAAAAATAAAAGAAATTGGTTTCTTTTTTAAATGATTTTTTCCTGTGCATTGTAGGTATATCTAAGTGAGGGTATTGGATCCCCTGGAACTGGAGTTACAGACACTTGTGAGTTATCATATTGATCCTGAGAATTGAACCCAGGTCTTCTGGAAGAACAGCCAGTGCTCTTAACCACTAAGCCATCTCTCCAACCCCTAAAAGAAATACTTTTAAAAACATAGACATGGAAAATATTTCAGGATGGTGTGCTTACTAAGCATGTCTTAGATCAACACACAGCATGGGGTGTGGGGAGAGACAAAAATAAAAGTCAAGGATACACCAACCTATACTTTTGCCTCAGCAAATCTATACTTAGCATTTGTGCATTAGATATGCTTTATGTAAATTTTACTTAAAAAAAAAATCAGACTATGTGAGTCTGATACTGGCACATGCCTGTAATTCCAGCATTTGGAAGAAAGATAATCAAGATAATCCCTGGCTGCCTAGTGAGATGGAGGCCAGCCTGGGGTATGTGAGACCCTGTCTCAAAAACAAAACAAAAGAACCCACAGTGTTTGTCTAGCATGCATGAATCCCTGGGTTCCTAGAACAACATTCTCCAATCATAATATTCTTAAAATGACAGTATTTGGAAGGTGAAGGTATAAAGATCAAGTTAGGGCTGCAGAGATGGCTTGGGGTTAAAAGCACTGGCTGCTCTTCCAGGGGCCATGGGTTTGATTTGTAGCATCCACTTGATAGTTCACAACTATTCATAATTCCCATTCTTGGGCATCTGACTTCCTCTTCTGGCCTTCATAGGCACTGCATCCATGTGGTGCACAGACTTAAATGCAGGCAAAACACTCATACACCTTAAAAATTAATTAAAAGATTATCACATACACACAGTCACAGAGAGAGGGGGGGGAATGAAACCAAAAGAAAAAGAAACATCACTCTGGAGGGAAGGGGATTAGTTTAGGGCAGAGTACCTGCCCAGTACACACAATGCAAATTCAGTGACACACATCTGCTACTTGGGAGGCTGAGGCAGCAGACTCACAAATTTATGGCCAGGGTCAACTACACAGTCAGTTCCAGGCCGGCCTGAGATATAGTGAGGCCCTATCTCAAAAGTCAAAGCCAAGTAAAAAACAAAACCACCAAAATGATAGGTTGGGGCTGCATCTTAGTGGTAGAGCACTGAACCTACCTGACATGCATTAAGGCAGCATTTAGTTTTATCCTCCAAAATTGAAGGGGGGACACATTTTCAAAATGTAGTTCCATGTACACACATATACATATGTGCGTATATAAGTTCATATGTGTGCATTTGTGTGAGAGTGGGTGGGTACACACTGTACATGTGAAGGACAGAGGTCAACTCTACACATAAACTTTTTGCAATCTACTTTTAATAAGGGTTCAATCTCTCCTCTAGCCCACCACCCAGCTGAGGGACTGAAGAGAAAAGTTATTAGGATATGGGGGGAGTCGACTGTTCAGCAATAGTTCTTTGGGGGTGAGCTGAATCTTTTTTGGCAGCAGTTCAGTCCAGTAGCAACAACCAAATATGACTCAGCAGCTGCAAACCAGTCCTCTAGGCAGGCAGATAACATACTTGAACCAGCAACTGTAGTTCAATCCCAAGAAACCGCCAGGCTCATCAACTGGCCTGACCCGAGGCCAGTTAAAAGGCAGGCTGCCTCAGGAACCTCACAAGCTGTTCTTCGGTGACTTTCTCTCAATAGCAGCGCTACCACCAGTTGAGCTCAGCAACACTATGTAAGGTGAACCAGTACACATGAATTGTTAGCAAAGAATAGGAAAGTGGGGCAAACCAAACCAATGCTCAGTGCTCCAACTGTCTGTGGAGTCATATTTATACTCCTTTATCAAACATTCTTTCACATTTCCTATATCAAAACATTCTTTCACCTGTTTCTGCTTCAGAAAAATGTGTCTACTTTAGCACCTGTGTGCCCCAGCAAAACATCATTTGACATAACTAACTTTCTAAAGAAAGAAGAAGTTTCCACTTAAGTCAATAGTGGTGTCTTTCATTATTCTCTGATTTATTTCTTGAGATAGGATGTTTCATTGAACCAGGAGCTCAATTAAGCTAGGTTGGCTGGCCAGCATGTGTTAGGGACCTAACTCTTCCCCAGTGATGGTTGCTGCCATCTTAGCTGTTGGTTGTGTCTTTTTTGTTTTATTTGTTTTGTTTTTTAAACATTTTATGTGCTGGGCGGTGGTGGCACACGCCTTTAATCCCAGCACTTGGGAGGCAGAGGCAGGCAGATTTCTGAGTTCGAGGTCAGCCTGGTCTACAGAGTGAGTTCCAGGACAGCCAGGGCTACACAAAGAAACCCTGTCTCGAAAAACCAAAAAAAAAAAAGCAAAACAAATAAACATTTTATGTACTATGCTATTTTTTATGCACAGAAGAGGGCATCAGATTGGATCCCATTACAGATGGTTGTGAGCCAATGTATGGATGTTGGGAATTGAACTCAGGACCTCTGGAATAGCAACCAGCACTCTTAACCTCTGAGCCACCTAAACTTTTTCAATGGAATGCTGGAGATTCAGACTCAGATCTTCATGCTTGCTTGTATAGCAAGTATTTTACCACCTAGATCATTTTCCTAGCTGCCACCAATACCTGACTCATTTTAGAAACAGAGTCCGGGTCTCAAATTGTTCTCAGACTTGCTGTGTCGTCAAGGTTGACTTTGAACTCCTGATCCTCCTGCTCGTACCTAAGGAGGACAGGGCATCAGATCCTCTACAGCTGGAGTTACAGCTGCCATGTGGGTGCTGGGAATGAACCTGTCTTCTGGGAAAGCACCCAGTGTTCTTAACACTAAGCCATCTTTCTACCCCCATGAGTGGAGTGAGTTATTATTTATTTATGTACTTATTTACTTATTTGTTTGTTTGTATGTATATGAGACATGGTCTCTCTACAAAGTCCTGGATGCCCTGGAACTCACTATGTAGATCAGGCTAGCCTCAAATTCACAGAGATCCTCCTGCCTCTGTCTCCCAAGTGCTGGGAGTAAAAGCATGCACCAATAAAAACCTTTTAAAAGGTCTACTGTACAGGCACTGTGGAGCATCATCTTGACTTTATGAGCCATCTTGCCAGACCATGAGTGGCTATTATTAGGGCCAAAGAGAGGCCAGAGAGATAGCTCAGTGCTTAAGAGCATTTGCTGCTCTTACAGAGTATCTGGGTTCAGTTCTCAGCATTCACAGGGTAGCTCAAAGCCATCTGTAACTGCACTTCCAGACATTTTGATGCCTTCTTCTGACTATAAGCCTGTGGTGCACATTTATACATGTAGGGAAAACATTCACACACATATTTTTTTTTTATTTAAAGAAGGCTAAAGATGCATAATTTGGCAGTTGACCCACAATATGTGTGCGCATATGTGTGTATTGAGACAGGGTTTCCCTGTATAGCCCTGGCTGTCCTGGAACTCACTCTGTAAACCAGGCTAGTCTCAAACTCTGCCTACCTATGCTTCCCTAGTGCTGAATTTAAAGGTATGATGCACTATACCTGGCTGGACTAACAGCATTTCAACTGTCTGCAATAGTGAGTTGTAGTCAATTAATTGGTCTCATAGAATCCTTAACTCAGGCGTGGCATTTTCCTGGGAGCTCCAGCTCACAACCTGTAGTTTCCTTGAAGTCCATGTAGATTGGAGCTTCATAGGATAGAGCATCCCAAAGATGAGAGCAGTTTTCTCTGTGGGGAAGGATGTCCCCAGGAGAAGGTCATCCCGTAGGAAACCAGATTGGTCCCCTCCATAGCTAGTGACAAAGCTAACAGACACTATCAATGAATTATAGTTTAACAGACTGATATCTTCTTATCAGCCACCAGGGAGGAGGAGCTGGGACCATTTCTAGACCAAGGCTACTTATTTATGCACACATCTTGCCCTTGCCCTAATTCTTCCTGTATCTAAACCCGAAAGTTGTAGTGGACTAGAACTGGCTATGGCCTAGAACTGGCCATGGCCTCAAGCTTCCTTTGATCCTCCTCAGCTTTCATAGTAGCTGGATTGTTGGCATGCACCACCATGAAAGGTTACCCCCGCACCCTCGGCTGCTGTGAGCAAGCACAGGCTGGATTCGAACTTGGGGGAGAGACAGACAGCCTCGGACTCCAGAGCGCAGCGACTGTGGCGGTGTACCCGGTGTGCACGCTGCCACCGCTGGACAGCTGAGAGGTTTCCTTTTGTTTAACTCTTTGCTGTCAGATTCTACCTGCCATGAGATTACTGAGACTTTGTCTCTTTCAGTGCTGAATTGCCAGAACATAGTAGGCACTAAAGGATGGATTAAAAGCTTTTCTTGCCGGGCAGTGGTGGCACATGCCTTTAATCCCAGCACTTGGGAGGCAGAGACAGGCAGATTTCTGAGTTCGAGGCCAGCCTGGTCTACAGAGTGAGTTCCAGGATAGCCAGGACTACACAGAGAAACCCTGTCTCGAAAAACAAAAAACAAAAAAAACCAAGCAAAAAAAAAAAAAAAAAAAAAGCTTTTCCTGTCTTTATCTTTCTAATATTTTTCTAAAAGGTTTTTAATCAAACAATAAACATGATCTCACTTGTTTTTAAAACTCCCTCTGAGACAGAAGAGGTTATATGTGCCTGTCATCCTTAGCACTTGGAAACAGGAGGCAGGAAGATCCATTTAACATCATTCCTGATACACACTGAGTTCAAGGTCAACTAACTAGGTCTACCTGAGATGCTAATTTAAAACTCTTTCTGCTGGCTTTAGGAAAAACAGTGGCCTGTGAGTGATGAGGGCAAAGGACGGAGAGCAGAGAGGAAGAAACTGCCGGGTCTAGTGATGGGGGTAATGATTAAATGGTAGCATGAAGTTGATAAGAAGCAATTAGAAGCCGGGCGGTGGTGGCGCACGCCTTTAATCCCAGCACTTGGGAGGCAGAGGCAGGCGGATTTCTGAGTTCGAGGCCAGCCTGGTCTACAGAGTGAGTTCCAGGACAGCCAGGGCTATACAGAGAAACCCAGTTATCTGGCAATAGCTAGCTATGCCTCACTCACTTTTTTTTTTTTTTTTTTTTTTTTTGTGGTTTTTTGAGACAGGGTTTCTCTGTGTAGCCCTGGCTGTTCTGGAACTCACCCTGTAGACCAGGCTGGCCTCGAACTCAGAAATCCGCCTGCCTCTGCCTCCCAAGGGCTGGAATTAAAGCCGTGCCACCACTGCCTGGCCCCTCTTAGCTCTCTTATCCTCCTACTTTCTACCCTTTCTCCCCCCTCCCCTCCAAGTGCTCCTGGCCGGCCTTTCCTCTAGCAACAGACACACACACACACACACACACACACACACACACACCCCTTTCTCTGTCTCTACCCCTGCTTCAGTTTGAAGCTAGCCAGGTAACAGGAGGCCTTGTCTCAAAATACAAACAAAAAAATCAAGCCGGGCAGTAGTGGCAAACTACCACCCACTTAGGAGGCAGAGAAAGGATGCTGAGTTTGAGGCTAGCCTGGTCTACAGGGCAAGTTCCGGACAGCCAGGGCTACATGGTGAGACTCTGTCACAAAAAACCAATAAAGAAAAAAGAAAAAGGAAACCAGACAGGTTTGGTCTGATTCATATCACCAATTCCAGTCTAGCTAGGGTTTCATAGTGAAAATGTGTCTTAAAAAGGAAAAGAAAAAATATGAGTAATGGTGAAAGCAGAAAACAAGGGAATTTTTCAAGAAGAGGAGTAAAAAAGCCTAGGACCCTTATTTGTTTTGGAGGTACTAACATAAGCTTTAGGTTTAAACAAAGAACTGGGGCTCTGCAAACCAAAGAAGGTAGCCTAATCAACGAACATACGCCCGGAAATGGTCATTTATGGGGCTAGAATAAGAGGCCAGAGGAGACCCACTGATCTATGATGTCATCAGGACGTTTAAGTCCGTAACATCACCTAGAGGTAGCTCAATTTTCCTTCCCCTACAGGTCCGCTGGAAGGCCGAGTCTGAGTCCAGTCTCTCATTGGTTACACACTCTGTCAATCCACTTCATTGTTCAAGTCTTCCGCCCCGCCTTCCCCCATCTGCTTTTGATAGGCTGCTGAATCCGTCACTTCCAAAAGGTCCGCATTCCTTCCGCCTTTCTCCAGGAGACCGAGGGCTAGAAGGGTGGATCCCAGGAGGCTCCCACCTCCCTGAGCTCGGCTCCTCAGCCTGATTGGTTTACCCAGGTGCCTGTCACTACCGCTTTCACCGTTGACTGGCCATCAGACCGCCGCTCTGCGCGGCGCCGGTTCCGCCCCCGTCGGGTGTTTGTGGTGGGGCTGCGGAGTCGCCGATCCCGCCGGAAGCGCCAGGACAATGGGGACCCGGGACGACGAGTACGATTACCTATTCAAAGGTGCGCCAGTGGGGTACAAACAGGCGAGGTCGCGGTAGCGACTGGAGGGCCAAAGCCGTGCTACGGGAACTGAGGGCTCAGGATGGAGCCCGGGGCTTCAGCGGGGCCTCTCCGGGTAGAGAGTCGGAGCAAGCCAGGGCAAGTGGAGTTCGCTAGGCTTCGGGCCCTAGTGCGCAGCGGTGAGAAAAGGGACGCTCGGCGAGGCCTGTGGACCCCGGATGCGCCGGGGCGGGGCCGGGCCCTTGAGGGGGTGGGGCCCGAAGTGGTAGGAGAGGCCGTTGGGGGCGGGGCGTCCTGAGGGGCGGGGCTTTCCTGGGTTTGGCGGGCGGACTGCATTGAAAGAGGGATTATAGGTGGTGTTAGGGCGATGGAGAAGGTTGTAGGCGTGCCCGCAAAGCCTGATTGGTGTGAGCCTTCTAGGGCTGACTGTTACAGGCGGGGCCTACATTGGAGTGGAGCCTGGGTCATGTGGTGCAGGAACCCTAAATTATGGTGCTTTGGAATTGGGTAGATTGGGGCCTGTGTGCATCACTAGTTCAAACTCTTGGTAATTAACGAAGATGTGATTCAATTGGTAGCATGCCTCGCAGTAACATGCTCAAAGCCCTAGGTTTTATCCCCAACACCGCATAAATCTTGGTGATGGTACAGGCCTGTAGTCTCAGCACTTGGGAGGCAGAGGTAGGAAGATCAAAAGTACAGAGGCCAGGCTGGATTAATGGAACTCTTTCTAAAAGAAAAAAAAAAAAGAAAAACCACACATGGATGACATTAAATGCAGTACCTGCACTATTATGAGACTTTACAATAATGATCCCTTTTAATCCTCTTTATGAGTTTATACAGCCCATATTATCCAGGAAACAGGCACACCTGGAATCCCAGTACTCAGAGTTGGAGGATCTCTTTCCAAGCCAACCTGGGCTGGTGAGGTAGCTTAGGTATTGGTGTATACTGCCAAGCCTGATAACCTGAGTTCAATCTTGAGGCCTACATGGTGGAAGAGAGTCAGCAAATTGTCCTCTGCCCTTCACGTGTCACATGAGCCCACATACATAGATACACAGAAAAAATAGTGTAATTTATCGGAGTGTGGTGGCACACACCTTTAATCCCAGCACTCAGGAAGCAGAGACAGACACAGCTCTGAGTTCAAGGCCAGCCTGGTCTACATAAAGGGCTGAGGCAGGAGTGGCAGGTTAACAGAATGAGAATTTTTCTTCTTATTTTTTTTTTAAAGCTAACTTAGGTTACACAGCCATAGTATGTCCTCAAAACAAAAGGGAAGAACTGAAGTTCAAAGAGATAAGTTCTTAAGGGTGGAGTAGGGTTGAGCCCAGGACAGGTTTTGCCACTTAGAGTATAAGTTTAGGGGCAAGGATTGCAGCTTAGATATGGAAAAGACAGGTGTTATACCTCCCTTTGACACATACATGACACATACATGTCCAACTACAGGAAGTGCTTTCCTACTTAGTGAGCCTCCATTCGTGTCATTGGGGCTCTTCATTTTTCTGTTGAGCATATTTAGGGATCTCTGGCATTGTGACACCAAGCTGGGCTTTTGGGTCCTCTAATCATTCATGCTAGACTTTGTGATTGACAGTGAGTGGTTTTGAGAGCTAACTCCTGGATCCTCAGGAGACACACATTCTGGGAGTGTGTCTGGTCCTCAAAACTAGCCTTGGCTTGTGGAGGTAGCTGGGATATCCTTGTGGCAAAAGGCTCCTAAGGCCAAGACAGAGACAGACTTCTGCAAAGATACAGTTACCACATAGCATCATGGGCTGGGAGTGGGCTGTATCTAAGTGTGAGACCGATTAGCAGGTGTTAGATTCCAGGTATCACTTCAGAGGCAGAGTATGACCAGAGATCTGAAGGGCTGTCTGGTGACAGGTGGAACAGATTCAAGTTTGCTGTGTCAGGGGCCTGTCCCCACTCAGACCACCCTGAGGACGCTTCCAGGCAGAGCAGAGGATCTTTTCCCTTCAAGTCAGCACATCCAGGCATCTGTGGTCATTCCCTGCTTGTTTTCAGCCTTTCACTGTTATAAATAGCCTGGCATTGAATGTGTGCCCAAGCCCTCTCTGCCCTGTGGATTGTTTCCTTGATGTGCGTTCCCAGAAGTGCAGTTACTAGGTCAGGGGCGATGGAACTCCATTGCCATTCCTGGTACTTGTCTCCAGAGCTCACTTCCTGGAAGCACCAATCAGCTCCTGCAGCAGCTGGCAATGGGGGAGTGGCCGCCTGCCCCCATTGCCCTCCCCCACTGGCTGCCCTCCCCCACTGGCCTCCTTTCCTGGTCTGGCAGGTACCTTCTTCAATAAGTCATAGTAGCTGCCTAACCCCCAAGCTTAACATTCTGCCAGTGCTCACCCTAGGTCTCCTGTCCATTCCTTAGGTCTCATCTGAGGTTTAACATTTGTCCTTTTCCTTCAGACTTTAAACCATTAAATTAGAAAACGGAGCGCTGGCAAATTAAAAGGGGAGAGAGAAAGCTAGCAGCAGGCAGGCCACTATCATCAGTCACATCACTTGCCTGCATGTGGCAAATCCGTCAGAATGTGAATACACTGCTCCTGCCAGTCCCTTTTGAGACTCACAGCCTTCAGATGCTCAGGCTTAGGGCAGGTCAGCCATTATAACAACAGTGATGACCTGGCCAGCCTTGGGGAGGCGTCTTATATTCAGTGGCAAGACGAATTCAAGGCCAGCCCAGGCTACGTAGCAAGACCTTATCTCATGAAAAAAAAAAAATCTATGGTTGCACTAGAAGTATTGACAGGCTAGTTTTGTCACTATGTGGCTCTCTTTGCCACCTGTAGGAACTCAGGAAGTCTGGAGTTCCCTGCCTCACCCCGAAAGCCTTGTGCTGAATCCACCAACTTTGCCGGTCCCTATCTCCTTGTCTTAGGCTTTGGTCACATTTCTTTGACATGGAGGGCCACGAGTCTGTGCTTGAGACAGCGGCTGCTCATACACAAACACAGTTTTTGGCAGCTACATCACACTTTGGCTTCTTTGACCTTAAGGCTAGGGCCAAGAGGTCTCAAGAGTCGGTGGCCACATGCCATTTCTTGGTTTTCCTCCATAAATAGTCTCTTTTGCCCCAGGAGTGAGGTTGTTTATTTGTACCTAATTATAGATCCTCACGTTTCTTCTCCCAACATTCTCTCCTGTCAGCCACTAGTGATTTTCCCAACCTGCTGGTGGGTCCCCGGGCATAGCCCTGACTTCTCTGAGCAATACTGAGTTAGGGTTACTGCACTGGGACCACCTAAGCCCCAGAGTTCCCAAGCCATTAGTGCCCACCCAGTCTTCAAGGGGCATAGGTCATGTGGGAAGTACAGGGATTCTGTTCTTTTGAGTTGTACCCAACCCTGCCCAAGGACATAAAAATGACTAGACACCAGGGACAGGGCTAGCCCTAGAATTTATAATCCTTTGCCAAGTACACCAGACTAGGCAGCATGTCTCCCAGGCCTACTGTGCTAGTGACTCTCACTAGCTTCAGAGATTAAGGCAATGATCCTCCCCTGTGCCAGTCCTGGAATAGTTAGCAGCACTTCCTATAGTACACCTTCCCTACATCGGGTATCCAGGAGTGCCATCCTATCATAGGACAGGCCAGAGCATCCAGGGCTCCTGAGAGGTGTCAGATCTTTATTTTTGCCAACTGTGCTTGCCTGTTCAAGCAGCCAAATGGCATATCCAGAGGGACCTTTTCCCAGCCAGCAAAGCCACCGACTTCTTTGGAAATGCTAGGAGCTGTGTCCTGAAGGGCCCATTATTTTCCCAAGACAACTGATCACTTGTTTTCTTGACAATGCCATTCTACATGTAAAGCCAGCCCAGTCACCGATCTGGTGTATCAGGCACCCTGTGCCAGGGATGGCCTAAGCAGCCTAGCCTTCCTGCTGTTCCCCTGGGCATGGTCTATTGACTCTCAGCCTGGTGTGTGCATTCTTGTTCTAAGTGTTTTACCTTGGACAGGGGCCGGGGGGAATTTGGTCTCTGGGGTTGAGTATCCCTAACTGCAGTGGGATTATTGACATTTGTGTCTGTCCTTGGGGTGGCCCTGGGAGTTGACTAAGCATAGGCCCATGATGCATTTGGGCATAAGCTTGGCCCAAGATACAGTCCTGGTCATAGTGCAGATGCTGTGGCTAAAGGTCTCTGAGGCTGTGCAACAGAGGCAAGACTGAGAAGACAGTGAGGGTGTGAGGGACCTCTTGAGCAGGGCACATTTTCCATGTTACTCCTGTGGGCATGGAGAATGGGGAACAAAATTCTCCTAGCTGTGACAGCTCCTAAGGGAAGGAAGTGCAGGGCAGATGCTGTGGAGAGTGATTCCTGCAGTCCAGCTTGTTTCTCTATGGCTCAGAAGTCAGTCAGTACCCCAACCAGTGTGGTTGGAAGTCCTTGGCTCTGGGTTATAGGCTCTTGTCTACTAGCTCCACATCTATCCTTCTCAGAACTTGATTTCTTTTTTAATTCATTATTTTATTTATTTATATCCCAAATGCTGCCTCCTCCCAGAACTTGATATTCTAATACTGGGTACCCACAAAGTCTTGGAAGGATACTAAGCCTGTCATTACAGTCTTGTGAATCAGGCATGTGATAGTCTGCATGGAGAACAAAAGCCCCAACTGAGGAGTCTCACAGAATATTGGATTTTGAAGATGAGTCAGAGTTTGTTGGCTATCCCTGATGAATGCCCAGGTGGGGGGAACCTGGGAAATAGGCAGGCTGGGGTGCACTGGGCTTCACTGCCTCTAGGAGTAGAACCAGGACCCCTGAGTTGTGTGCCAGGGAGAATGACAGGGAAGACATGAGATTAAGATGGAAGAGAAATACCTTGTTCGAGAGACCTGAATTCAGATTCTGCCTAGATAATTTTTCCCAGGTAAGTTGTCTTGGACATGCATTGCTTGGTAAATGTGTTTGGGGCGTGAGGACAAATCTGCAGATAGACACAGGCTCTCTGCTTTGCCTGCACTTACCTGATTATAGCATGCCTTGGGTTCCTTATTCCTCAACTGAGACTCAGTCTCCTTTTCTGTATAATGGGCTGTATGTGGCGGTCTATGTCATCTTAGCAGGCCTCTTTTTGTTCCCCCTCTTAGTAATCAGTTTGTAGATTTAGGGATTTGTTTGTTTTGTAGTTTTGTTTTTGTGGGTTTGTTTTGAGATAGGGTCTCACCCTGTATCCCTGGCTGGCCTACACTTGCCTTCCAAGTGCTGGGATTAAAGGCATGCGCCACCACCGCCTGGCACTTAGGCTTGTTTCAAACTCACTGTGTAACCAAGGATGATAATGACCTTCTGATCTTCTGCCTCCATCTCCAGAGTAATTTCAGGGTATACCATCAGGCTTGGTTTTATGCCCGCCACACCCAGTTTAATGCAGTGCTAGGGATTGAACCCAGGGCTTCATGCCTATTTAAACAAGCACTGTACCAAATGAGCAGCATCTCCAGTGCTGTTTGTCCATTGAGACGGAACTCAAAATGTAGTTCAAACTGACATTGAGTTTATTATGTAGCCCAGGCTGTCTTTAAACTCATAATTCTCTTGCTGCAGTCTTCTGAGTCCTGGAATTATAGGCATGTATCACTATGCCTGCCTGCCTCAGTTTCATTATTCTTGGCTCTAAAGCAACCATCCCCAGAGGTGAAATGGGTGGGCTCTCTGTTTTGCCCCATCCTCACCTGTGTCCTGAGTGGGGATGACCTGGGCATCTTCCCAGTATGTTAAGGTGTGTCTGGATTCAGACAAGATAGGCAGGGAGGACCCTTCCAGATGCTTTGGGGTGTGCTTATATTTTACAGTCATTTGTTGGCACTTACTATGCCAGGCCCTGTGCCAGATCTGGTAATACAACAGGGAACAAGACTATCGAAAATTCCTGCTTATGGGGCAGATAGCCACAAAAAAGAAAAAGTGAAACTAGACCCATGTGAAGATTGCAAGAGCTGGGGCATAGGGGAAGGGACCTAGGACAGAGAATGGGGAGGGTTGGGAAAGTAGAGTTATATGTAGGATTGTGGAGAGGATCTTCTTGACCAGTGGCATCCAAAGTGCTTACAAAGACATGAGGCGAGGGCCAGAGAAAGAATGATCAGGCCCTCAGTTAGGACTATGCTTAATGTGTTAGGGACAGAACAAGGAGCCCATGTAGCTGGCTAGTGTGTATGGGAGAGAGAAGAAGGAAGAGAAGGAGGCTTCAGGACACATACGGCTGTGCCTTGTAGGCACCAGGGAGGACCTGAGCTTTGATTCTTAGGGACTTAGGACCCATCTAAATTCTTAGGCTCCTAAGACCCTGGCTGGGTCATGCAGTGTGGCTCTGGTGCTCACAGTTGTTTGCTTCTGCCTGTGAGGAGTACATGCTTTTGTCTGGGACCTCAAGAGAAGGTGATACTGTGGTAACAGTGTAAGATGAGAACGTGGCCTTTGAAGGTGGTAAGGAACAGGAATCCAGATAGACAGACAGGCAGACAGTCAGTCTCAGTCTCTCTCTCTCTCTCTCTCTCTCTCCTCTCTCTCTCTCTCTCTCTCTCTCCTTTTCTCTCTCTGTCAAGCAATTGAATTTATATAGACAAGTACACATACAGCCTAAAATGCATGAGACCCTGGATTCTCAGCCCTACATCACATACAGTAGGTAGGCATGGTACCAAATATCTGTAGTCCCACACTCAAGAGGAAGAAGCAGAATGATCAGTATTTCTGGGTATTTCTCAGGTACATAGTGAATTCAAGGCCAGCTTGGGCTACTTGAGACCCTATCTCAAAAGAAAGTACACATATAGGTATAATCCATTATGTCTTCAGCATTGAAGCCACCAGATGGAACCCACATGGAAACAGAACATTGTATTGCTGGTCCCTAAAAGCATCCTAGTGTCCCTTCAGTTATAAAGGGGGTGCAGGAGTTGATCTTAGAGTATGAGAGGAAGAAAGAACTGAAGATGACTATGACTATCAGTAGTTGACATGAGTACCTTCCAAACTGAGTGAGTCATTGACTGAGCTAGGAAATGTGAAGGTGGCACCTAGTGAGTTGATTTGGGTGAGTAGGAGACTATTCTGTTGTGCTGATTTGAAATGCTGGGGCTAGTGTCAGGATATAAAGGCAGAGGGTGCACCAATCTGGGCTAGCAGAGTGGAGGTTAATGTAAGAGTCACCAGCAGTATTTACAGCCAGAAGTTTGGATAGGGTCACCTGGGGACCCAGTCCTGTGGCTTCCTTCTATTTTCAAGTAGAAGGATAGCTTGCAGTAGCTCTAAGATGGTCAGACAGTGTGGCATCACTGAAGCCCAGGAAGAAACAATGTAGAAGGAGAGTCCTCTGACTGCTGCATGGGGACAAGGCACTGACATTTGACCTCTTTCTTGTAGCCACTGGGGTGTCTGTAGGTTCATATGTAGGGCCCTGAGTTTCCACCCCCCCCCCCAGGGTTCTTCCTACTGTGTGCTCTTCAGTCTGCTCAGCAGGGCCAGTGAGCTTGGCCTCAAGTCTGTTGCCTGGCTGTATCATGTCCACTGTCTCATGGGGTTCTGATCCCAGGATGGATGCCCCTTCTACTCCCCATACCCTAGATGACAATGCTCACTCTGGGGCCTGGGAGGCCTTGGAGAACTGGAGGCAGAGACAGAAATATAGATAGTACTTTCTAGGGGTTAAGTGTGCAGAAAGGAGAAAATTAGGGCAATGCCCAGAGTGGTAAAGCATCAAGAGAGTGTATTCTTAGCCTGGCCTTTTGGTACACTCCTATAATCCCAGCACCTAGGAGGCTGAAGCTTGGTGCATGGTGAAGATGAAAAGTTTGGGGTCAGCAGAGCTACACTGTAAGACCCTGTCTCACTGTCCTCATACTCTCCCCTTTCTCCTCCCCTCCCCCCAGAAAAATTATTCTTTTCAAGAAAGAGAAATCAGACAGGTAAGCTGAGCAGCTCACGGTGGCTGTAGGAGGGGAAGGGGCTACCTGTTGGGCCTTGGGCCCTCCAGGCCTTTCAAAGTCCCAGGTAGGTCCTGGGTTCTTCCTGAGAGCTCACCCACTGCTTGTCTCTCACATACTCAGTAGAGCCAGTGAGCTCAGGTTCAGTCTGTGGCCCTGCCATGCCTGACTCTCTCTAGGCTGGGAGCCAGATCCTGGGTGAATACCCTTTCCTGTTCCTCAGGCCTTGGATGACCAAGCCTATAGCTCCTCCCTTGGCTCTCCACTGGTAGGCCCACCTCAGCTACAGAGTTCCAACCTCTACCTTCAGGGACTACAAGATTTCTGGCTGAGGTATCTGATTAGATGCCTACTTGCCTATCACATCTGCATTGTATACATGTGAGCACACATATATAAGTACAGAAATGTGAGCATGTGCACAGGTGAATCCTGGACTAAGAACAGCCCTCCCAGGCCCTAGAGCCCCTGGAGGCTGTGTCTTCCAAGCCAGGTTAGGGCTCACATTACAGCCTAGAACCAATCAGTTCTCCTGCATAGTCTGTTTACTGGTGTCAGGACCTGTATCCTGGGGAGCTTTAACCCATAATACCTTATCTCTCCTAGCCATGTTGTCCTGATAGCCATTCTAGAATAGATTTCCATTTCGTTTCTGTTGTTGTTTTGAGACACTGTCTCATGTAGCACAAACTTGCCTCAAGAAGTTTGTTGGGTAGCCAAGAATAACCTTTTATTTCTTACCTTTTTTTTTTCTTAATGAGGGTGGGGGGCAAGCATAGCTTTTTGAGACTGGGTTTTACTGTGTAACCTTGAATGTCCTGGAACTTGATATTTAGACCAGGCTGGCCTCCCAAGTGCTGGGATTAAAGATCTTAGATTTCTGATCTGCCTGCCACCACTTCTTGAGTTCTGGTATTACAGTTCTGTTATTACAGGCATGCACCACCACCCTCAGTTTATACAGTACTGGAGAGTGAACCTAGGACTTGACCCATGGTAGACAGACAGTCTTCCATCGGAGCTGCAGCCCTAGGTTTACATCTTCATGATTGGCTCCAGCTGCAAGGAGGCATGCACAGGACTAGATAGAGACCTTTTCTCCCTGTCACTGTTACAAGGCTAGCTTTTAGGCTGAAGGAAGCCATGCACACATGTAAACCTAATAAAGAGATGACAGTGATGGGACCCTCTAGGAGTACTGAGTAGAGCAATCCTGACCTCAGGCAGGAGTGGTGGCCAGCTGTATCTGGGGTGCGGCCAGAACACATGTCCCTGTTGCTCATTAACTGTCAGTAGTACTACAGGTGAATGAAGGTGGTTTGTCAGAAGCAGCTGGAGAAGAAGCATGGACAGGGGAGGAGTATTGCTTCCTGTTACTTAAAACACCAGACACAAACTCTGGTAGATATTAACCCTACTGAATGACCCATCTGTGCCTGAACAAAGCCACAGTGATAATGACAAATGCTCACCTGTGTCCCTTCCTGTGTACTGCATGCTGGCCAGGTCCTGACTCTGTGTACTCTCATTTCCATCTTTGAAGTAGGCCAACTGCCTTCCTGTTCACACATGTAGAATTGGTGGCCCAGAAAGGTTAAATAACTTGCTCAAGGCCACTCAGCTCCAGAATTTTCTGTGACCATTCTTGACTTACTCAGCTATCAGACTATGGGGTTGGTGAGTCTCAAGCCATCCTGCCTGCAGCGTGGCCTGGGATGTCACCATATTCTAGCTGGGACAGTCTTCCTCTGAAGACAAGAGACAAGCAAAGGTATCTGTGCTGACTGTTTCTGTTTACTGTGTGTGCTCCCAGCATGTCTGTGGGTGGCAGAAATTGGGAAGCCACCATGTAGGTTTGGTGGGTGGATATGGGAAGCAATGGATGCTGCCAGATCCTCACCTCTCTTCCCTCTCTCCCTGCCCCCAAGTGGTGCTTATTGGGGACTCAGGTGTAGGTAAGAGCAACCTGCTGTCACGCTTCACCAGAAACGAGTTCAACCTAGAGAGCAAGAGCACCATTGGAGTGGAGTTCGCCACTCGCAGCATTCAGGTGGACGGCAAGACCATCAAGGCTCAGATCTGGGATACTGCTGGCCAGGAGCGCTACCGTGCCATTACCTCTGCGTGAGTTTAGCTAGGGTCAAGATCTGGAGATAGCAGGGGTGTGTGGGCATGTGACATGGGAGCTTGGAAGGGTATGTAGTGGCTGAACTAGAGCATAGAAAGCTTGGGATCAGGAAGTAGGAGGGTACCCAAGAGCTGAGGGACCCAGAGGCAGACCAGTACCCAGCCTGTTGCATAACCTGGCCATGAGGTTATTACTGGGTGAACAGTGAAGGTGTAGCTTAGGCCTTCTATTTTCACCCAACTTCACCCAGGCAGCCTACCTGCTTTCCTGTTCCTGGCATTGTCTCCTAGTCTTAGCATACATTTTGCCTCCCAATTGCTAAGACCCACCCAGCCGTCCTCTTTCTGCACCCCTAAGCCCCTGGCTGTCCCTTCACCTCATTTCCTGTGCTTTGCATTTTCTTCACCGTGGCCTTATCATGGGTCCTTCATCCCCAGAGAATGGAAATGGTCCCATCTGTGGTATAGGCTGTTCGCACAGTGGACATTGGCGCTTCTCCATACACAGCCTTCTCCCTACATAGCTGATGTATCTTCTCTTTCTGTTGATGGCCTTTGGGTGTCTTCTATTCCTGAGCCCCAAATTCCCTCCTTAGTCTCTCCCATTCCTGAAGGGCCTCCTTCAAAGATAGGATGGCTGCCCTTTGTCTGGGCCCCGTGCTTGGGCCATCCTCTGGGTTCCCATGAGGCTGCCGCCGCCCTCCTGTCTAAGGTTCATGTCTGCACCTACGCTGCAGGTACTACCGTGGTGCAGTGGGTGCACTGCTGGTATATGACATTGCCAAGCACTTGACATATGAGAATGTGGAGCGCTGGCTGAAGGAGCTGCGGGATCATGCAGATGCAACATTGTCATCATGCTGGTGGGAAACAAGAGTGACCTGCGCCACCTTCGGGCTGTGCCCACTGACGAGGCCCGTGCCTTTGCAGGTGAGCTTATGGCAGACATGCCAGTAAGTGGTAGGACTGTGCTCTGAGAACTAGACTGACAGATTGAGAGAAACATCTAGAAGTCAGGTACCCACCTCCTCCAGTCATAGTGCTTGTATTCAGCCTCTTGTCCCTGAGCAGTCAACCTCTTGGACCCACCCACTAGCAGCTCTTCACATCCTGAGTTGGCAGGTGGGCAGGTATGGTCCTGGAGAGGGATATGCCGAGAGGAGTATCGTGAGGGGGTGTGGGAGCCAGACCCTCTCCTCTCATCAAGAGAGAATTTTCTCTTTTCCAGAAAAGAACAACTTGTCCTTCATTGAGACCTCAGCCTTGGATTCCACCAATGTAGAGGAAGCGTTCAAGAACATCCTCACAGGTAGGGCCAGGGTCTTGGTGGATATAAGGATGGTACTGTATGTGTAGGACCCAGTACAGACCTTCCTGCCCCACAGAGTCAGGAGGTATCTAGCCCTTGCTGGCATGTGGGCACAGAGGTCCCCACCTAGTCCCTGAGATATGGGCCCTTCTGAGGCTGCAGGGAAAAGAAGGAACAAGCAGCCTGGGCTAGGTAGGACCAGTTCTATGACCTGTTCCTGCCCCTGCCCACTTGCCTGTGCCTGGAACTCCAGGAGCCCAGCCTGAATTCTGTTTACCATGATGTGGTAGGGGCTCCTTACAGCACGGTGGGGAATTGTTTGTTTCCTCTTTTTAAAAAAGGGCAAATTCAGCATTTATTTTGGCTGTTAGCTCAAGGTACTTGAAGCAGCTGGTCATATGATCACAGTCAGGAGACTGGGGATACCTACAAGCTACTGCTTAGCTCCCTTTCCCCATTGTACAGTCCAGCATCCCCGGCAGGGAATGGCTCTGCCCAGGTCAGCGTCATCAAGATCCTCCCCTACGGGCATGCACAGGGGCCCTTCCCCCAGCTGATTCTAGGTTCTGTCAAGTTGAAGATTAGGAATCATCTAGCCTGTATCCTGAAGAAAGGTAAATTGCCTTCACCAGGGTACACAACTTGCTCACTAAAACCTCCCTGTTGCAGAAATCTACCGTATTGTGTCACAGAAGCAAATCGCTGACCGTGCAGCCCATGATGAGTCCCTGGCAACAATGTGGTTGACATCAGTGTGCCACCCACCACCGATGGACAGAAACCCAATAAGCTGCAGTGCTGCCAGAACCTGTGACTGCCCTGCACCTCCACCCAGCGTGCGTGCACGTCCTTGGTCCTTGGCCAGCCCCTCACCAGTGTCCTCCCGGCCCCTCCCTTGTCCCTCTAGGACAGGCTGCTCCCACCCTCCAAGTGAGCTCCGCCTGCCAGCCCAATGGCCCAGGAAGAGCAGGAGTCCAGTGGCCTCTCCTGTCCTGCCTGCTCGAGAGAAGCTAGAAGCCCCTTGCTTATGTACCTGCTCTTGGATCTTGTGGGCATCTTGACAGGGTAGGGAGGTTGGTAAGATGGACAGGGCCAGCCAGAGGTGAGGAAGATGAGTGGAAGGAGCTGGCTTTTCCTGTTTTCCATGTCAGACCCTAGGGAGTGATCACCTCCTTCCCTCTCTGGCCAGTTGACCCAGCTGGCCCTGCATCCCCACCCCAAACCCTCTATGAGCTGATACCCGAAGAGCCAGGCATCAGGGGCTGAGCAGGTGGACATTCTGGGCTCTGCCTCCTGCCTATACCACCATAGCCAGCGCCAGCACGGCCTCCAGCATTCCCAGGCCTGCGCACTCCTGCTCCTGCCTGTAGATTTATGCTGGGAGAAGACACCCTTGCCCCATCTCCCCCCTCCTCTGCACGCAGCGCTCTCCTCTGCCCGATCCCCACTTCTCTGTCTCGTCTCCTTGTCTGGTCAGGAACCTGTCTGCAAGTGAAGCAATATCTCCATGTTTTGTATATACAACTGCTCTTGTAGCCTTTGGTTTTTGTTATTGTAGAGAAACACAGATTCTTTATACACTTTGTAAAATTTACGCCAAACCCCAGCTCTCGAACTCTTATTCTCCCTGTAAGCCCTTGCACTGTTGCCCGTTACTAAAATGTATAAGCCACTTCTGTACAGAAACCCACCACTCAGCCTCTGTCTTCTTTCTCTCCACCAAGTGATGCACCTGAACCAGGGCCCTTTTACTTGTCCCCAATAGTAGGTTAGTCTAGTACCTGCCGAAAGCAGTGGGTAGGCATAATCTTGCACAATAGGCTGTTAGACGAGGATCCTGGGCCCCAAGGAGGAGAGGGTAAGTCCTATGCAAGTGGCTTCTGTAGTATGGAGAAAGGAAATGCTGGTGGCCTGAAGTGGCAGCCTTGACTTGGAATGTTTAGGGAGAAGCTGTACCTGCCTTCCCCAAATAGCTTGTATCTAGGATTGCCAGACCTGAGGGTACCCCCTGGTGTGAACGGAAGCATGAGCATATCCGTGGCTAGCCATTTCCACCTGCTGCCAACAATGGCCTCCTCATCTGGGGTCTGGCAAGAAGGCTTGTGTGGTAACAGTGGGTGATGTCAGCCCTACCGTGGCTGTCTGTACTCAAGACTGACACTTGATGAGGACAGTGGAGGATGCCAGTACTACAAGGTGAGCGCCTCTTGATTTTCACTGGCTCTTCCCAGAACCCATCTCCCTTGCCCCTGTGCCAAAAGCTGATAGTAACAAGATGAGTGCTTCCCCTCCCTGAAGGAAATCTTACATTCCAGGTACAGCCAGCTGTTCTAGAAGCCCTAGTCTCTGGAGGAAGAGAACCTGGGGTGCCCTGCCTCCTGATTCTGGAATGAATGTAGCATCCTTGTGTTGGGGGTCGGGGGTGTCAATCCCAGATACATCTCTCTGATCCAAGCTAGGCCACAGTGGCTCACACTTGTTGTCTCATACTTTGGAGATGGTAACAGGAGATCAGGAGTTCAAGGCTAGCCTCAACTACATGAGGCCCTGTCTAAGAAAATTAAAATAAAAAGAGGAAAAACTAAAGACCCCAAAGAAGTTGAGTGAATCTTCAGGGCATGTCACAAACCAGAAGTCAGCCTAGGTCAAAGCTGCTGATGGGAGGTGGACTGTCTAGCAGACATAAGCAGGAAGGGCACAGGTCTAAGACTCAGTTCACAAGAACTGCCATTGGGGTTGACATATTGGAAGAATCAGTTGTCCTCTGATTCCCACATGACACTAAATATTAAAAAAATACATATTTATATATTTATATATATATATAAATTGGGCTAGGCCAATGGCTCTGGGTAGAGGTGCTGCATGAGTATAGATCCCAGAACTTACATTAAAGCTGGACTCACTAATGTAACACTGTAATCCCAGCAGTCCTTTGGGGAAATGAGAGGCAGAGACAGGATATTCAGAAGCTCATAGCCAGCTTCTGCAGGAGTGAAACAAGAAAGGCCCTATCTTGCCAGGCAGTGGTGGCACACGCCTTTAATCCCAGCACCTGGGAGGCAGAAGCAGGCAGATTTCAAGGCCAGCTGGATTACAGAGTGAGTTCCAGGACAGCCAGAGCTATACAGAGAAACCCTGTCTCAAAAAACAAAAACAAAAAAAGAATCATGAGCCTTGTGGCTTAGCACTTCTGAGTACATATTTTCCTCTCAGCTCACAGATTCTGTTGCTATCCTGAACTCACTTTGTAATCCAGGCTGGCCTTGAACTCAGAAATCTGCCTGCCTCTGCCTCCTGAGTGCTGGGATTAGAGGCATGTGCCACTATGCCCAGCTTGCTTTTTCTTTCTTTTTGGAACATTACATGTATGCATGTTTTGACTGCATGTATGTCTGTGTACCATATGTATGCAGTTTCCACAGAGGCCAGAAGAACGTTGTCTACTGGAGTTACAAATGGTTGTAAGCTGCCATGGGATGCTGGGAATTGAACCTGAGTCCTCTAATAGAGCAACCAGTGCTATTAATCACAGAGCCATCTCCATCTTCCTTTCCTTTTTTTTTTTTTTATAAACTTACTTTCTCTTTTTGTTTCTTTATATATATTATATGTTGAGTTTGTAGTGTGTGGATGGTTATGTTTGTATGTGTGTATAGATGCTACCATACCTATGGGAGTACCAGAGGTAGGTAGCAGTGTCTTCCACTATTTGTCTTCTCCAGAATCTGGAATGTGCATTTTTTTTTTCTACTGAGCTGGTAACCAGCAAGCCCAGGCAATCCCCGTCTCCTACATCATCAGTGCTGGGATCACAGATTGGAGCAAGCTGAACATCTGGTTTGTTACATGGATGATGGGACTCAAATTCTGGTCTTCTTGCTTACATCAGAGAGTGCTCTTAACCACTAAGCCCCAGACTGTCATTTCTAACCATATCTCCTAGGTGCAATTCTCTGTCTTGGAACAGTAGACCCTGGAAACCTCAGTGGGTGTCCTCAAAAGCTGATCCACACCTGAAACAATGTGTTAGTGGTATTGGGAAGTGTGGCCTTTCTGAGTTAACTAGAAACAAATAAGGTCATCAGAGTATGGATGATAGCATTTCGGCTTCATAAGATAAAGAAGAGAGAACCCAGCTGGCACAGCGACTGGTGATGCAGTTCCTTCTGCCACATTACAGTGTTGTAAGACGTTCTTCACCAGATGTTGCACCTTGCTCCTAGACCTCTCACTACCACAGTGGAGAATTCAATGAGCCTCTATACTTTAAAAAAATTATCTAGCTGGGTGGTGGTGGCGCATGCCTTTAATCCCAGCACTTGGGAGGCAGAGGCAAGTGGATTTCTGAGTTCGAGGCCAGCCTGGTCTACAGAGTGAATTCCAGGACAGCCAGAGATACACAGAGAAACCCTGTCTCGAAAAAAAACAAAAAACAAACAAAATAAAATTATCTATCTATCTATCTATCTATCTATCTATCTATCTATCTATCTATCCATCCTATCTATCTAAGCTCAATAGACAATTTATTTTCAGGAATTGATTCTCCTTTGCTATGTGGGTTCCGGGGATCAAACTGAAGTTATGAGGCTTGGCGTCAGGCCTCCTTACCTGCTGAATTATCTAACTGACCTCTTTCCAAAATCCTGCTCCCAAACCCTTTGTCACAGCAACTAAAATGATCTTAGACAGGCATGTGGCTAGGAGTTTGATTGCAAGTTGGGAGAGGCTGTTGGGCAGATAAATAACTATTCTGGACAGAGGAAGCCAGGTTTCCTGCAGTCAGGGAATCAAGATTCTGGGATAATTTTGGTGCTTGGTTAGTATTAGAAGATTATTTTGGCTGGTTTAATATCATCTTGACACAAGCTAGAGACATCTGAAAGAAAGAATCTCAATTGAAAAAAAAAATGCCTGCATAAGTAAGGCATTTTCTTAATTAGTGAGGATGGGGGGGGGGAATTGTGGGTTGTGTCACCCCTGGGCTGGTGATCCTGCTTCTATAAGAAAGCAGGCTAAGCAAGCCATAAGCAGCTCAGCACCCTTCTGCATTAGCTTCTGCTTCTAGGATCTTACCCTTTTGAGTTCCTGTCCTGACATTCTTTTTTTTTTTTTTTAATTTATTTTTCTTTTTTTGGTTTTTCGAGACAGGGTTTCTCTGTGTATCTCTGGCTGCTGTCCTGGAACTCACTCGGTAGACCAGGCTGGCCTTGAACTCAGAAATCCACCTGCCTCTGCCTCCCAAGTGCTGGGATTAAAGGCATGCCCACCACCGCCCGGCCTGTCCTGACATTCTTCCATGATGGATTACAAATGGAAGTATAAGCCAAATAAACCCTTTCTTCCCCAACTTGCTTTTTTGTCATGGGACTTCATCACAGAAATGAAACCTTAACTAAGACAAAGGTATTTTGTTGCTGTGTTGATTGTTTGTTTTATTTTTGTATTTTTTTTTTTTAATTTTTTTTGAGACAGGGTCTCTATGTAGCCCTGGCTGTCCTGGAACTTACCAAGGTGGTCTCAGACTCAGGAGATCCTCCTGTATCTACCTCTCAAGTGCTGGAATTTGTTGTTTTTATGAGACAAGGTCTTGGTATCTAGCACAGACTGGCCTCACACTTGAAACAGCCTCCTGCCTTGCCTCCCATGTGCTAAGATTAAAGGCAAGTGCTGCTTACTCTGATTTAATTATAAGTATTCAGTCAAGCTTTTATCATTTAAACTATTTTATATCGTCATTACTATATTATTACTGAGAATGCATATGATATGTTTGTGTGCATGCACATGTTACAGTGCATGTGTGGAGGTCAGAGAACAAATTTGTGAAGTAAGTTCTCTTTTTTTTTTTTTTTTTACCTTCACGTGATATATTAATTTTCTCTTGTGACAAAACATCGTGACCAAGGCAAAGTATCAGAGAAACTTATTTTGACTCACAGTTCCAGAGAGAAAAGAGTCAATTATGGTGGGCAAGTATAACAGCAAGCAGGAGGCACGGTGGCAAAGACAAGAAGACTGAGAGGTTACATCAAGTGTTAAAGCACAGAGTGAGAGGAACATGATTTAAATTCTCGAAGCCTGCCCTCGTGTCATACTCCTTCCTTTTCTACACATAAACCTCCCTCAAATAATGCATCTGGAAAACAAATGTTCAAATATCAGAGCCTATAAGGGAACATTTTTCATTGAAATAGTCACACATGGCTTCCTACTGTGAATTTGGGTATTCAGATGTATTAGTTACTTTCTAAAAGTAACTGATGCTGTGATAAAGCACCATGGTGAAAACAACTTAGAGAAGGAAGAGTTTCTTGGGGATTTACAGTTCCATAAGGACAGGAGTTAGGGTACTTTGTATGAAAATGGCCCACATAGACTCAGGGAGTGACATTATTGAAGGTTTGGCCTTGTTGGAGTAGGTGTGTCTCAGTCTCCTGCTGCTTGCAAATCAAGATGTAGCGCACTCAGCTCCTTCTCCAGTACCATATCTGGCTGCATGCTGTCATGCTTTCTGCCATGGTGATAATTAACTAAACCTCTGAAACCGCTTAACTCCGTAAGCTAGCCCCAATGCAATATTTTCCTCTGTAATAGTTGCTGTGGTCATGGTGTCTTCTCACAGCAATAGAAACCCTACCTAAGACAAGAATCCATTGTGTCTGGGAGCATGGTAGCAGGCAGGTAGGCGTGTCATTGGAGCAGCAGATGAGAACTCACATCCTGATCCAGAGTCAGGAAGCAGAGAGCACATTGGGGTGTGGCTATTGGCTTTTAAGCCTGGAAGCCTTCCCTAGTGATACATCTTACCAATGAGGCTACATCTTCTCAAACAATTCTGTTAACTGATTGAGTATTCAAATATATGAGCCTATGGGCACCGTTCTCATTCAAACCATCTCTGCTCTGTCTCTGTCTCTCTCTCTCTCTCTCTCTCTCTGTGTGTGTGTGTGTGTATGTATGTGTGCGTGCGTGTGTATTAAATGTCAGAGTGTATCAGGCCATTATGAGCTGGTACCTTCCATTTTGCTTAGGATGCTAAGCTCACACCAACTGCCGCTGAAATCTAGAAAGTCTAGGTACCGCAGAACTCAAGCCTCAGTCTCTGTGTTCTTAACAGCTTATGATTCTGATTATTATAATAAGCCAGCTGGCATTTGGGGTCAAACTAAAAAAAGGATCAGTGTATCCAGGAACAACATGCAGAACCTACAAAAAGGAAGGAGCTTTAAGGCAGGGATGGGTGCTTTTAACCAGGAAGAAAAGCTGCATGTGAGCAGGAGGAAGTGTGGGGGAGCACAAGAAGAAACACCTCATGAAAACAATTTATTAAATCAGTTTATCTTGAAATAGTAACAACAGCAGGTCACACCTTTGAGGTTGGGAGCCTGGTAGTTGCTCGGTCCTTGAGACTAGATGCCTCAGCAATTGTAGTAATTCACAGTCTCCATTGTTTTCACGCTGGAGATGTTGACAACATAGTGGCTGCCCAATGCACAGGAGCGGGTGCCTCAGCAATCCCAAGAGAACTTGGAGGGTTCCTGGAGAGTCAACCCACAGTGGAAGCACGGAAATGCTCGTTCTGACATCAGAGAAGGAACTGTCATTAGTAACAGCCCCAGCAGGGTACATACATGAACTCATTGAGGAGAGGGTTTAAGCAGACAAAAGAATAATCTTAATTCTACCCTACACCATTTATCTGGCTGCCTGCAAATTGGTGGATCTTTCCACATTGACTAATGCAATTAGGACAATTTCTCGACTGACTCCCCTAGCCAGGTGATTCTAATTTGTAATGAGACAACATTAAAACCAACCTTCATATTATTACTTTATATGCATATGATGCATATGTGTGGATGTGGACACCCATGTGACATGGTGCAAATATGGAGGCCAGAGGCCAACTTTTTAAATATATTTTTAATATATAATAATTTTAATAACAAATTTAATAATTTTTATTAATTATTTATTTACATTTCAAATTTTGTCCTTTTTCGTGTCCCCCCCCTGCAAATCTCCTCCCCTTTGCCTCTAAGAGGGTGCTCCCCCACCTACCCATCCACTCCTGGCTCACCCCTCCAGCATCCCCCTTCAATGGAGCAACAAGCCTCCACAGGACCAAGGGCCTCCTCTCCCATTGATGCCAGATAAGCCCATCCTCTGCTACATATGTTGTGAAAGCCATGAACCCACCATGTACACTCTTTGGTCGGTGGTTTAGTCCCTGGGAGCTCTGTGGGGTCCAGTAAGTTGATACTGTTGTTCTCCCTATGGGGTTGCATTCCCTTCAGCTCCTTCAGTCCTTCCCCTAACTCTTCCACTGGGGCCCTAGGTTCATTCCGATGGTTGGCAGTGAGTATTTGCATCTGTATTGGTCAAGTGCTGGCAGAGCTTCTCAGGGAACAGCCATATCAGGTTCCTGTCTGCAAGCGCTTTTTGGCAACAGCAATAGTGTCAGGGTTTGGTATCTGCAGATGGGATGGATCGAAGATGGGGTGGTCTCTGGATGGCCTTTCTTTCAGTCTCTGCTCCATTTTGGTCCCTTTGTTTCCTTTAAACAGGGACAATTCTAGGTTAAAAAAGTTGAGATGGGTGGGTGGCCTCATGCCTCCCACTGAAGGCCATGTAAACTCTTCCGGCTCCATCTCCCTGCTGTTTTAGCTAATATCATCCCCACTGGGTCCTGGGAGCCTCTCAAATCCATGGCATCTGAGACTTTCTAGTGCTCCCCCTCCCAACCCCCATTCCCCACACCCCACTTCTACTTATCTCTATTCATTCTCCTGACCCTCTGGACTTCTCTCCTGTCTCTTTCCATACCTGGTCCTGCCACCCCCTTTTTCCCTCCCCTCCCCTCTCTTAACCAGATCCCTCCCTCCCTCTGCATCTTTGATTATTTTGTTCCCCATGCTAAGTGGGATTGAAGAATCCACACTTTGGCCTTCCTTCTTGTTACGCTTCATATGGTCTGTGAGCTGTATCATGAGTAGTCTGAGCTTTGGGGCTAATATCCATTTATCAGTGAGTACATACCATGTATGTCTTTTGGATCTGGGTTACCTGACTCCAGATGATATTTTCTAGTTCCATCCATTTGCCTGCAAAATTCTTGAAGTCATCATTTTTTAATAGCTGAGTAGTACTCCACTGTGTAAATGTACCACATTTTCTGTATTCATTCTTCCGTTGAGAGACATCTGGGTTGTTTCCAGCTTCTGGCTATTATAAATAAGGCTATTATTAACATAGTGGAGCACGTGTTCTTGTTATATGTTGAAACATCTTTTGGGTATATGCCTATGTCTTTTTATTGGGAAATTAAGTCCATTAATATTGAGAGATATTAAAGACCAATGATTGTTGGTTCCTGTTTTGTTGTTAGAGGTGGTATTATGTTTATGTGGTTCTCTTCTTTTAGATTTGTTGTGAAATGATTCATTTCCTGGTTTTCCTTGGGTGTAGTTTCCCTCCTTGTGTTGGAGTTTTCCTTTATTATACTCTGTAGGGCTGGATTAGTGGAAAGATATTGTTTACATTTGGTTTTGTAATGGAATATCTTGGTTTCTTCATCTATGGTGATTGAGAGTTTTGCTGGGTATAGTTGCCTGGGCTGGCATTTATGTTTTTTTAAGATTGGCAGGCCGGGCGGTGGTGGCGCACGCCTTTAATCCAAGCACTTGGGAGGCAGAGACAGGCGGATTTCTGAGTTCGAGGCCAGCCTGGTCTACAGAGTGAGTTCCAGGACAGCCAAGGCTATACAGAGAAACCCTGTCTCGAAAAACAAACAAACAAAAAAAAGATTGGCAAGACATCTGTCCAAGCTCTTCTGGCTGTTAGAGCCTCTGTTGAGAAGTCTGGTGTAATTCTGATGGCTCTGCTTTAAATGTTACTTGGCTTTTTCCCTTACCACTTTTAAAATTCTTTCTTTGTTTTGTGCATTTAGTGTTTTGATTATTATGTGACTGGAGAAATTTCGGTTTTGGTCCAATCTATTTGGTGTTTTGTAGGCTTCTTGTATGTTTATGGGCATCTCTCTCTTTAGGGAAGTTTTTGAGTATGATTTTGTTGAAGATGTTTTTCTGGCCCTTTGAATTGAGAATCGTTACTCTCTTTCTACTATTTTTAGGTTTTCATAGTGTCCTAAATTTCCTAGATGTTTTGGGTTAGGAGTTTCTTGCACTCTGTATTTTCTTTGACTGTTGTGTCAATATCTTCTATGGTATCTTCTACACCTGAGATTCTCTCTTCTATCTTCTGTATTCTGTTGGTGATGCCTTTGTCTATGACTCCTGATCTCTTTCCTAGGTTTTCCATCTTCAGAGTTGTCTCACTTTGTGATTTCTTCAGTGTTTTTATTTCCATTTTTAGATCCTGGATGGTTTTGTTTGATCCTTCACCTGTTTGGATGTATTTTCCTGTATCTCTTTAAGGTATTTGTGTTTCCTCTTTAAGGATTTCTACCTGTTTTCCTGTGTTCTCTTGTATTTCTTTAAGGGAGTCATGTCCTCCTTAAGGTCCTCTATCATCTTCATGATATGGGATTCTAGGTCAGAATCTTGCTTTTCAGGCATGTTAGGGTATCCAGGACTTGCTGTGCTGGGAGAACTGGGCTTCTGATGGTGCCAAGTAGCATTGGTTTCTGTTGCTTATGTTCTCGTGCTTGCCTCTCCATCTGGTTATCTCTGGTGTTAAGTGATCTTGCTGTCTCTGATTGGAACCTGTCCCTCCTCTGAGCCTGATTATGATGGACCTCCTCGGGTCAGGCTGTCATGGGGTCTGCAGCTCCCCATCTATGAGTCTGGTTATAACAGACCTCCTATGAGCCTGATTTATCAAGGACCTACTGAAAGTCAAGCTGTCTATGGGTGTGTGAGGACTCTGGAGCACCTGCTCTGTCCCCAGGCACAGCTGTGGACCAGAGGGATGATGTGTGTCTGGCAGGCCAGATAGGTCCTGCTTCCCCTGGAGTCTGTGGGGGTCCCAGTTTAGGTCAGATATTGGGGCAGGAGGGGCTCACCTAAGCCTGACTGTGACAGATCTACTGAGAGTCAAACTGTCTCTGTGTGCGGACAGGGTGTGGAGTGCTGGCTCTGCCCCTGGAAGAGTTGTGGGATGGAAACCAGAGGCCAAGTTTTAAGAGTCATATCTTCTAACTGTTGTGATTCTGGGGATGGACTCATGTCATCAGGCTTATTCTACAAGTGCTGTACCCACTGAGCCATCGGCCAGTACTTGTTTTTCAGGGAAAAGGAGGTCTCATACTGTAACCCAGACTGGCCTAGAAACAGATATAGAGGGGTTTCCTCTTTTCTCACCTTCAAGAGTGCTTGGGTTACAGGTGTACTCCACTGGTCTGGCCTCACATTTTTGTCAAATTCAAAAGAAACTCTGGACAAATGGCTATCTGTGGTGCCTATGAGCATACCAAAGTGCATGCTGGCCTCCAGGTTCTCTCAGCATCACAAATGCCTGTTCTGGTGTCCATGATGGCATCCTGGGTCTTCTCACCTCTTCTCACTCTGCCTCTTACCTCAGTTTCTCCAGCTCATAGATTCCCTCTGGTTTTGCCTCATTCCCTTATAACACTGCCATTTTCACTATGAACTTTCTTGGTCCCCAACTCTCTTTTGTCTTTCTCTCTTAGCTCCCCTTTTCTTGCTCTTCTCTCTTTGTCTCCTTTGCCTGAAATCTTCTTTTTCTCTTGCTTCCCACCCCCTCTCCTCTCATTGGCCAAGTTTAGTCTGTGGGCCCTGTTCAGCCTCGTAGTTCCCTGTTCTGGGCTTTGCAGATGCCTCTGGCTATACTCTCCCTCCCTCATCTCTGTAATAAAACCTTCCCCTCAGTTATGCTTTGGAGAGGTCGTGTCCTCAGTTTATACAAATTTTCCTTGTAAATATGGAATGCTTAATGACTTTTTAGACGATCCTTGCTTGCAGGGCCATGCTAATCTTCTCTGTATCATTCTAATTTTAGTTCATGTGCCACTGAAACACATGATTGTGATGAGTGAGTGAGTGAGTGAGTGAGCGAGCATGTGTCTGTGTGTGTGGTATTGTGGATTTTTGGATGCTGATGTGCCCTCTAGTGTTCACCGGAGCAATTTAGAGAAGCAATGTTGGCTCCTTGCTCTATTATGCTCCTTCAGAGAGAGGCAGAGTCTCTCTGAACCTGGAACAAAACTGGGAGCCAGAAATGTGAGACTCCTCCACCCTCTACCTCCTTACAGTGCTAGGGTTACAGACAGACACTGCTACGTCTTTACATGAGTGCTGAGGATTTGAACTCACATTCTCAGACCTGTGTAGTAAGATTTCTTACCCACTGAGCTATCCCCTAAGCTGAGATTTCAAATTTAAATTTATTTTTTATTATATGTGTGTGAGTGTTTTGCCAGCATGTATGTCTGTGTACCACATACATGCCTGGGCTCCACAGAGGCCAGGAGATGAAGTTAGGTGCCCTGAGACTAGAATTATATGTATAATTCTCTAGTCTCATTCCCCACCCCCATCCCCGATAATTTCTAAATATCATTTGCCAGATCCAGGCCAGAAGCAGGAGTTACAAGTCATCCTGTAAATATATTGCTGGGCTGGTAAATAAACAGATGGAATCAGAAACCATCTTCCAGTAGGACTATGATTCACCATACAGCCTTGACAGGAGAAGACAAATGGTTTACAGAGAGGGACTGTGCTGTTCCTTCCATTCACTAAGTCAGGAGTGCCTTGAGCTCACAATCCTTCTCTATTTCTGGAGTGCTGGGAGGACAGGCATATACTACTGCGTCTAGTTTATGTGTTGGTAGGGATAGATCAGGGCTATTTCTTTTCCTTTTCTTTATTTTTTCTTTGTTTGAGACAGGGTCTCATAGAGCCTGGACTGGCTTTTATTGTATACCCAAGGATGACCTTGAAGTTTTTATCTTCCTGCATCTACTGTCCAACTGCTAGGAATATTGGGGTGCACCATAAGGCCCAGTTTTATATACTGCTAAATGTAGACCCCAGGGCTTGGTGTGTGCTAGGCATGTACTCTACCAATGAACATCCTTATGCCCTCACTTCTCTTTCTCTCTCTCTCTCTCTCTCTCTCTCTTTCTCTCTCTTCTCTTCTCTTTCTTCTTTCTTTCTTCTTCTTTCTTCTTCTTCTTCTTCTTTTCATCTTTCTATCCCTAGCTGTCTGCTCCTCTATACATACTTACTTCTCATTCTCTGTTCTATCTTTTTATACTTACCTTCTTTTTCATTATTTTTTTTTTTTTCTTTCTTTCTTTTTGTGAGTCAGGATTTTCTATATAGCCTAGCTGATCTGGAACTCACTCTATAGACCAGGCTGGTCTTGAACTTACAGAGATCAGTCTGCCTCTGCCTCTCTATACTTTTATAGATTAAGGGCATGCACCATTACACCTGTTTTCAAAAATGAATATGTTTAATGAGCATGAAGTAATGGAAACTTGAACCTAACCTTCAAATAAAAAAAAAAAGATATAAAAGCCCCCTACTGGGCTGGAGAGATGGCTTAGGGTTAAGAGCACTGGCTGCTCTTCCAGGGGTCCTGAGTTCAATTCTCAGCAACCACATGGTGGCTCACAACCATCTGTAATGGGATCTTCTGTGTAATGTAATGCCCTCTTCTGGTATGTCTGAAGACAGCAACATTGTACTTATAATAAATAAATAAATCTTTAAAAAAAAAAAGCTTCTTACTATACTGATCAAAGGAATAGACCTAAGGGCAAGGAACTCTACCAGGCTAGAAATGGAAATAGGTGGAGATCTTATATCCTTCCATAAACAAATAAACAAAACACACAAACCATTTTGAGTGTCCAAAACTGGAGGTAGATGAGGCCCCTTGGAGGGTAAAAATGTCTGTTCGCTCTGTGTCTGTCCATTTCTCTGTCTCTGTCTATCTGCCTCTGTCTCTGTCTCTCTCATACAGACACATATACACTACACCAATAACAACAACAACAATCATAAACAAATATGCAAACAAAATGGGAATGTAGTTAAGTTGGCAGAGTGCTCAGATAGCACAGGGACCCTGGGTTTCATTCCCAGCACACACAAACTACTCATGGTGGGCAGGCCTGTCCTCTCAGCACCCTTGAGGTGGAGACAGGAGGATCAGGAGTCCATGGCCATCCACAGTTAGGTAGCTGCTTGAAGGGCAGTGTTGAATAAAAATAAAATAAGACAAATGTGGTTAGGTCAGCAAAACATCTCAGTGGGTAAAGGTACCTGCTGCCAGGCCTGACAAGGTGAGTTTAGTCTCAGGGATTCACACAGTAGAAGGAGAGGACTGATTCCTGCAAGTTGTCTTCTGATGTCCACATGAGTACCAGACAGGCACTTGTGTAGGGAAAGCACACACATATACAAAACTAATAAGTACGTGAAATTTTTTTAAACAAAGGGATTAAGTCCTTAAAAACATATTTTCGTCTAGCCCTGTATAAAACATTGTCTCTGTGTGTCATGGAGTGGTGGCTCAGCAGTTAAGAGCTCTGTCTGCTCTTGTAGAGGACACAAGTTAGATTTCCAGAACCCACAGGGCACTTCACAACCAGGGATCTAATGCCTTCTTCTGGATTCTGCATGAACTGCGTTTACCTGGTATACAGGCAAAAACATTCATAAAATAAAAAATAAATCTTAAAAAATGAAAATAGTCTCTGTGGTAGAAGAGACAATGAAACAATGCATCTTATCTTTGGCCCAGATCTTCTTTGTCCAGAAAAAGACTCCTTAGCCTATGTCACAGCTAAATTTATATCTGTTCTAGCGTTTAGCTCACAGCTTTCCATGATTGTAAAGAGCTATACTTATGGTGGATAGAAAGCAGTTCTCTAATCCCAGCATGTGGGAGGCAGAGGCAGGTGGATTTCTGAGTTCAAGGCCAGCCTGGTCTACAGAGTGAGTTCCAGGACAGCCAGGGCTACAAAGAGAAACCCTGTCTCGAAAAACAAAAAAACAAAAAACAAAAAAAAAAAAAAAAAAAAAAGAAGAGAAAGCAAGCAGTTCTCTTCTCAATTGGCCAAATGTAAAAGAAAAATATTTTTAAAGACTAGGTTGTTATCTAGGCTGAACTTAACTTGATCTATCTAGGTAAGGGTGGCATTGAACTCTTGCTTCTTTGGTCTCCACTTTCTGAATAATGGAATACAGACATGGACACTATGCCTTGTTGTGTAATGGAACCCTGGGCTCTGTGCAAAAACTCTACCAAGTAAGCTATATCCTCATCCCAAAACTATAAGTAGATTGACGCTACTATCCCAATTTCTGTTTCTTAATTTTTTTTTTTTTTTTTGCAAAATGGAGAAACTAAGGTGGCGAGTTTACTGACCTACAGGCCCAGAAACAACAGTAATAATCAAACCAGACAATCAAAGATATCAAATTGCTTGCAAACATTTGTTGACAAACAATATTTAATCCAAAATATTTTCCCATCAGTCACTGATTGACAGTGTGGCACACTCACTCATGCTAGAGAAACAGGAAGGCAACTTTTCAACTCAGCATAATCAGTAGTGGAGGTTATCGGCACTATATGCATCCTGTGAACACGATGTTGTTTTTGCATTTTCTACAGAAGAACAATGTGAGGAAGAAGTGTAGATGTTTTCAAATGAAGAGCCAGTCTACATAATATCTAGCCTGTCATTCTGAAAGCTATCAAGGTCATGAAGACAAGGCACAATTGAGGAACTGTTCCCAACCCCACTCCTGGGTGCTAGGGATGAGCCCGGTGCCTTGCTCATGTTAGGGAGGGGCTCTACTAAGCTAGGACCTTAGCCCTCCCTGGGGGATTCTAGGCTCTGAACTTTATCACCTAGCCCTACCTTTAAAAGATGCCATTCAAACTTTAAAAGGGCTTTGAGAATTATATGGTAATACAGGGTTGATGTTAAATTTCTGATCTTGAAGGTTATCCTCTGATTATATGGGACAATGTGCTCATATTCAGAAAATGGCTGAGCATGGTAGCATACAACTACATTCCTAGTATGTGGGAGGCTGAGGCAAGAGGATTCCCATGACTCAAGAATAGCTTGAATTACACAGTAAGATCCTGTTTCAAAAACCAAAATTGGGGCTAGGGCTATCGCTCAGTTGGAAGAGTGCTTGCATAGCAAGCTTAAAGCCAGGGGTTCCATCCAGAGTGGTGATGCAGAGCCATCCTAGCCCGCAGGAGATAAAGTCAAGAGCTACATCCTTTGGGTACTCAGCAAATTGGAGGCCAGCCTGGGATACATGGGATCCTGTTTCAGAACAAACAGATAAGAACAACAAAACAAGAGTACGGAAAGACAGATAATGGATAGCTCCAAGACGGCAATATGTGTACCGTTGCAGAACAAGTGCGTATTCAGAGAGGCAGAGGCAAGGGGAATACTGTAAGGGCAAAAGGAGGATTACATAAGTGATTTTTGAATCACTTATCCTGGAAATAGTGAACAACAAGAGTGGCATCAGTCTGAGACAGTGCAAACATTGTTCAGCAAATGTCCTTGAATAAACATTTTTGTAGAGTTTCAATGTCCTCTATAATAATTTTTGTTATGATAGTTATGAGGCATGGGTGAGTGAAATATCCTTTTTTTATAATTTCTGGGTTTTATGTGTTTTTTTTTTTTTCCTGCTGACACGAGGTCTCACTATGGCTGTGTCAAGTAGGCTGTCCTACTTCACAGAATCTACAATTCACAGAGAGTTGCCTGTTTCTATCTCTGAAGGCTGAGATTAAAGGCCTGTGCCACCACACCTAACTTTTTTTTTTAGGTTTTAATTTATTTTATTATATGTAAGTACACTGTAGCTGTCTTCAGACACCCATAAGAGGGGCATCAGATCTTATTACAGATGAGTGTGAGCCACCATGTGGTTGCTGGGATTTGAACTCATGACCTCTGGAAGAGCAGTCAGTGTTCTTAATGGCTGAGCCATCTCACCAGCCCCACATTTAACTTTTTAAACTTCTCTTTACTGTTGCTGTTGGAACTGGACAAAAGTGACTCTACATTATTTCTGATATGTTCATATTCTGTTGGTAACTTTTAAAAAATGTTACAAAAGTTAGGCATGGTGACTCATATCAACCATGCCCACATTTAGAACTTGGAAGCAGGAGTTCAAGGTCATCCTTGGCTGGATATACACTTCAAAGCCACACTAGGCTTTATGAAACCCTCTATCAAAAACCCAAACCAAATCATCATTACCACAACCACCACCAACAACAAATGAAGCTTAAGGTGTAGCTCATGGTGGAGCATCCACCTTATAACCAGGCTTCTGGCTCCATCACAGGCACTATAATAGTAATAACAACAATTGATAAAGTGGGATTGTAGTGGCATATGCCTATAACCTCACGCTTGTGAGGGTGAGGCAGGACTGGCTAATAGTAAGACCCTGTTTCTAACAAACACAATGATTAAAAAACAGTAATGTTTCTTACAAGATTATTTTGGTTTTTTTCTTTTTTTTTTTTCTTTTTTTGGTGTTTTCTTTTTTTTTTTTTTTTTTTTGTTTTTCGAGACAGGGTTTCTCTGTGTAGTCGGCTGTCCTGGACTCACTCGGTAGACCAGGCTGGCCTCGAACTCAGAAATCCGCCTGCTCTCTGCCTCCCAAGTGCTGGATTAAAGGCGTGCGCCACCACCGCCGGCTTTTTTTTTTTTTTTTTTTTTTTGGTTTTTTCTTTTTTTTTTTGTTGTCTTACAAGATTTATATTTGTTAATGTGTCACCAGGGTCTTGCACATGTTTGGACCATAATAATGCTTCCTACAGAATTGTGATCTTTTTGTTTTCCTTGCTATGGTTGGGCTCGCTTCCTGCGTAGTTGAGGATGACCTTGAACCTCCTGGGTGCTGGGATTATAGGCATGTGCCACCAAGTCCAGGGCTTTGTGTATGCTGGGCAAGTACTACTAAGTGTTGTATTACAGCAAGGTCTCTCACAGAAACTAGTACTAGATTGGCAGTCAGCAAACCCCAGCCACCTTACTGTCTACCCCATCTACAGCACTGAGGTTACAGGAATTCGAGGTCACATTCAGCTCTTTTATGTGGATGCCGGGAATTTTAACTCAGATCCTCACGTTTGCCAGGCAAGAGCTCTTGCCCGCTGAGCGAGCCATCTCAACAGCTCTTTCTACCATCTGTTGCTCCATTTTTGAATGAACCTCTTGATCGGATGATTGATGAATAAATGATGATGGCTTTAGTTTTCTCCACAGTACTCTAACCCTTATTGGGCTAATTTTCTTCTGCAAATACTGTTTGTGCCTAGCGCACAAGAAAAAACTTGATTCCATTCTACCTCCGGATAACACTGGGTGGAGGCCAGAGGATCAGAGAGGTTCAAGGTCTTCCTTGGCTACAATGTGAGTTCGAGGTTAGGCTGATCTAGATTAAAACTGTCTTCCCTTTAAAAAAAAAAAAAAAAAAAAAAACCAGGAAAAAAAGGAGCGGAAAGAAGTTACTTGGCAAGTGTCAAGTTGTTTACTTAAGCGCGCCTTTGTTCTGCAGCAACTCTGGCAGCAAGTCTACCGCCAGAGCTTGGGATCGGGGAGGAGCCGGGATGAGGCGGGGCCCATTTTGGGGTGGAGCCAAACGCGGCAGGGGCGGAACCAGAAGCTGCGGCGCCGCGGGGCCTGGACCGCCCAGGACGTCCCGTATTTTGAAGGCCCCACCTCCTTGGGCGGGACATGTACGCTGATTGGCAGATGATGCTCAGAGGCAGTCTCCATTGGTTCATCGTGCTGTCGGCTCGGCGGGCGGTGCCCGGACGCAGGTGCCCGCCGGAGCCGGAGCAAGCCGCTGCTGACGGGCCGGGCCGGGCCGGGACCCGGGCCAGGGAGAACCGAGGGCCTGCGCGGCCGCCCGGCCCGCCGCGGAACAGTAGGCACGGAATAGCGAGTGGGTCTGGCCTGAGTATGTAGGCAGGTCTCCCAGGTCCTGGGTTCGAGGCCCCGGCTGAGTACTCGGGCGGGACAGACAGGGCTGCACCCTTGGCCTTAGCCCTGCTCAGGACGCAGGCACCTCAGTTATCATTTCGAGGTTGGTAAGAGGGTCTCCGGGCCTCGCCACGCAGTAGAAACCTCTGTAAGCCTCGGTTTCCCCATCTATGAAAAGTGGGTCATCTCGGAGCCAACCTGATTTAGGAGATGGCTGATGAGAAAAGAGCCTGGTGGTCAATAAGTGGCTAATGTCACTCTGAAACCCTCTTCATAACAGTTCTGTCTGGATAATTATTAACATAAGAAAGAGTTGCGTGCTTCACAAAAGCTACTCAGAGTGCACTGTACTGAAAATATTGTTTTTCAAACAGTAGTCAGGACTTCCAAGATGGCTCATCTGGTCTAGGTGTTTGTCTGAGTTCAGTCCTGAGGTTTCATATGGTGACAACAGAAAGTTGCCTTTTGAACTCCATAGGCACACCCTTACATGAGTACATACATGTGCACAAATACACACAAAATAAATACAATTGAAAACACTTAAAAAACTCTGTAGTCAGAATTTATGTGGTTAGTAGGAAACAGAAATACTAAAAGTAATTCCTTTCATCTAAATGAGCAAATTGAAGTTCAGGGACGTTAAAGCTGTTGCCCAAGGCCACACAGCAAATAAGAGGTAGAACTTCTGCGATTAGAATTTAGTTTCTGGACTGGGGGGTGTAGCTCAGTATTTGCCTAGCACGCACCAGGCCCTGCCAACCCCCCCCCCCCACCCCCTAAAGTAAGAAAGAGACAGATGAGGCCCAGAAAAGCAAATTAACTTGAACTGGGACATACAGTATCAGTGCCAGAGCCAGGATAAAGTGCCTAGGTCATGGAGCAGCGTGGTACAGGCCTGTTAGGTCAGCTACTTTGGAGGGTGAGACAGGAAGACTTCAAGGCCTGGCTTTGTTACTTAGTGTAACTTTGGTTTTTTTTGTTTTCTTTTTATTTTATTTTTGAGAAGGTCTTACTCTGTAGCCTTGGCTGTCCTGGAACTCCTTATGGCTGGCTTTGAATTCTTGGAGATCCGATTGCCTCTGCCTTCCAAGTGCTGGGACTAAACCTGTGTGCCACTATGTCATTTTTTTTTTTTTTTTTTTTTTATGTATGAGTGCCTCTGTGAATTTATGTTTATTATGTAAGAGCCCTCGGAGGCCAGAAGAGGGTGCTGGATCCCCTGGAACTGGAGTAACAGAGGTTTCGAGCCACCGTATGCATGGGGGACTGGGAACCAAACCTGGGTCCTCTGCAAGGGCAGTAAATAGTCTTAACTACTGACCCATTTTAGCCCATGATTGTGTTTTTAACATTTATCCATTTGTTTGTTTTGTTTGTGTGTGAGTTTGTGAGCCCTCACCCACTATAGCATGTGTAGAGATCAGAAGACAGTTTGGGGAGTCAGTTCTCTCTTCCTACCAATTGGTTCTGGAGATTCAACTCAGCTCATCAGACATGGTGGTGGCATGCATCTTTACCCAGCAAGCAAGCAAGCTCTGGAAGCTGGGCCTGGTGGCACATGCCTGTAGTCAGTCCAAGCTCTCAGGAGAATAGGCAAACAAGGCAGGATGACTGCTACAGGTTACGTTACAACCGGAATCACAGAGCCATAAAGTCTATACGACTCTAGGTGAAAAGAAAGGCTGGAGTGTAGCTCAGTAACAGAGTTCTTACTTAACATATCTGAGGGCAGATGTTACTTATGAAGCTAGCTTCCTTTTCCTGAAAATCTATAGGCAGTTTATGGTTGCTAAGGGAGGGAGAAACATTTCAGTGATGAAGCCACTGGGAAGGTGCCCACACACTTGCCTTACTCCTATTTCTTATTGGTTTACTCCTTCCAAACAAAACAAAAAACAAAACAAAACCCTAAATATATTAATTTTAAAAAAGAATCTGAGCGTGATGATACATTCCTGCTTCCTGCAATCTTGGCACACAGGAGGCTGAGGCAGGAGAATCACTAAGAATTCAAGGCCAGTATAGATTATGCAATGAAGCACTGTCTCAAAAGGAAAGCAAACAAAGGAACAAAAACTAGGAGCTGGAGTTGGTTAAGAATTCTTGCTGCCCTTGCAGAGGACCTGAGATCAGTTCCCAGACCTTTCATGGTGGCTGACAGCCATCTGTAACTCCAGGTCTAGAGGTTGCAATTCCCCTGTTCTGGCCTCTTCAGGCACCCACTGGACATACGTGCATGCAGGCAGAACACTCACACATGTAAAATAAAATTAATAAAACATAATAAAATTAATAACAAAATTAAACAAAACAACAACAACAAAACCCCTAATATCTCTTGAAGACCAGACAACTCACTGTATGGTTTAAATCCTGGCATTGTCTCTTGCTAGCTGTGTCACCTTTCTGAACTTTGGCCTCTTCAACCAGCCAGGCTAATTACTGGGCTTATGTCATAGTTTTGTTGTGAAGAGCTGATGAATCCATCCCAGTAGCCCTAGAACTGTTTCTCATCATAGAGACTGGCAGGGAAACCTGTGAGACGCATGTCTCCCAATCAGTTACAGAGTTGGAAGTAAGAAAGGAATTCAGCTGTACTACATGCAGTCACTCTGTGCCAGATCTAGGGCTAGGTGCTGGGGACAGCAGGAAAAAGGTCCAGCAAGGTCCCTTTTTCCAGAATTCACTGCAGAGCATGAAATGCGCATGACAGGTCTATTAACAAAACATTTCAGAGAGGACCCCATGCCATGAGTGAATTGTGTGGATACCTGTGTCATTTTAGCTGGAGTGGTCTGAGAGAGATACTCCAAGGATGTGACCTTTGAAGGAGACACTTCACAACAGTTCCTTGAAGTTTGAGCTTGGCAGGCAGATAGCATTGTTTATTTTTGAGGCAGGGTTTCATGTAGCCCAGGCTGTTCTCAAACTCAATATATAGCTGAGGATGACCTTGTTCTGATCCTCTTGCCTGAGTTCTGGGATGTCCGCAGTGCTGGGTGACAAATATGTACCCCCATATACAGTTTAATAATGTCATGAGGAGCAACCCAGTGCTCTGTGCATGCTAGAGAAGCATTCTGCCAACTGAGCCACCACCCCAGCCTTACTATGCAGTGTTTAATACATTTTTGCTGCTGTTACTGTTTGTTTGTTTTGTTTTGTTTAACTTATTATAGTGTGTGTGTGTGTGTGTGTGTGTGTGTGTGTGTGTGTATGTTCTCTCTTTCCACCATGTGGTTCTGGGACTAGAACTCAGGTCATCAATGCCTTTACCTGCTGAGCCATTTTACTGGCTGATGTTTGCTTTGGTTTTTGAGGCAAGGTCTCTTGTAGCCCCACCTGGCCTTCAGCTCTCTGTAGCCAAAATAAACTTGAGCTGTTGAGTGGAGAATCACAGAACTGTGCTACTTTGCCCAGCATTGCTGTTACTATGTTACAATTTAGGACTGATGTGAGCAGATTTACTAATATTGGTGGATTTCCCTCTGAATAGTAGGTAAAGTAAGGAGTTGTGATGATTCTTGTAATGAACACTTGTTTGTATAAATTCTGAGGTCTCTCATCTTCTAGTATCTGGAAGACAGAGCTAGGAGGATCAGGAGTTCCAACCTGAGCTGTAGAGTGAGACCCTGTCACCAAGAAAAGAGAGCAAGAGCGAGGAAGAGAGAGGGAGGAGGGAGAGGGAGGGAGGTAGAGTGTTCACCTAGCATGCACAGAGCCCTGAGTTCTGTCCCTAGAACTACATACACCAACATGGTATTCCCAAAGTGACAGTGTTTGCAAGATGAAGGGGCAAAGATCAAGAATTCAAGGTTGGGACTACAGAGATGGCTCAGGTGTAAGAGCACTGCTCGTCCAGAGGACCTGGATTTAATTCCCAACATCCACATGGTGGTCACAACCACCTGTAACTCCAGTTCCAGGGGATCCAATGCCCTCTTCTTGCTTCACAGGTACCAGACATGCATGTTGTACATAGCTATACCTGTAGGCAAAATGCCCATGCACATAAAATAAAATACAAATAATTAAATTTACTTATTTATTTATTTATTTATTTATTTATTTTGGTTTTTTCGAGACAGGGTTTCTCTGTGTAGCCTTGGCTGTCCTGGAACTCACTCTGTAGACCAGGCTGGCCTCAAACTCAGAAATCCACCTGCCTCTGCCTCCCAAGTGCTGGGATTAAAGGCCTGCGCCACCACTGCCTGGCTATAATTAAATTTAAAACCTTTTTAGGTCATCTTTGGTTATACACTGAGTTCTAGGCCAGCCTAGAAATCTTGTCTTTAAAAAGAAAAGAAAAGAAAAAAAGAAAGAAGGGGGTACGGGGAGAAAGGACAGTAAGGAAAAAATCTAAAACAGATCATCAGAGGTTGAGGTGGACTTTTTTCTGCATTCTCTGAGGAGCCAGCGCTTCCCCACTGACCTCTCAGTTGTACATTCTGGTTGAAGGATCATCAGTGTCCACAACAAAGCCGGCCTGGCCGGTGCGCTGTAGCTGTTATCTCCGGCTCTCAGCCTTCCTCCTGGCTGTGTCTGACTTTGGTTGATACTTGCTTATCTGACCCCTGGCTCAGCTGTGGAGGCCGAGGAGGTTGTGCTTGGTTTTTAGCTGAGCTCTTTAGAGAAGAGCTGATTTGTCAACAGACTGTCTGGGTGCAAAAAGTCAGTTAATAATTTATTTCCGTGTCTTTGAGTCTTTGTATTTTCATAGGCAGTGCTGGTAAGAGTTGACTTGGGATAAAGCTGGCCTTATCAGTTGGAACTTACGAATACTATTAGGGTTGCTGTGGGCTCTGAATTTAACTCTTAGAGATAAGAGTCCTGGGTGTTCGACAAATAGAAACCAGTGATCTGGATTGATACCTAAGGAGCCTCCTGTTACTTTCATGGATTTTTCAGAAGAGTCATGCTTAATGGCACTTTCCTATGACCTCAGCTACTTGAAGAGCTGAGGCAGGAGAGTCTTTCAAGGTCTGCCTAGGCTACAGAACAAGTTTCAGACCATGTCAGCTTGATTATCTTGGTGATACTCTGTCTAAAATTAAAACATTATGGGCCGGTGAGATAGTTCATAGGCCATCAAGCCAGATGACCTGAGTGTGAGCCTCCAAAACCTACTTAGTAGGGGAGAACTGACCTTCATATGCACTCTATACTGTATCCACTCTCTCCTCCATAAATGAGTGTAATATAAAATTAATAAAAAAATTAAAAATCAAAAAGAAAAAGTTTTAAAATGTGTATGTGGTGGCGATGGTGGTGGAGGAGCTGGGAGTATAGCTTAGTGATAGCGTGCCTGCCTAATAAGGCAGGTCTCAAAGTTCAACCCTTACTACTAGGAAGGAGAAAACATTCATAGAAATCATTTACACCAATTGAGAAGCCAGAATCCTAATCATGCTACTCTGGGGAAGAGGATCAGTCTTTGTAGGGTTCCCTTGTGTTGATTAGAACCTGAGGCCGAGGGCAGAATCCCACCAAAGTTACCCAGAGAAGACTTCAGAATGGCTGCCTAAGGTGTGCATTATCTCCTATAGCCTCTCCTTGGGAACCGAGGACAGAGCAACTGGTTTTCTGGGAACACAGAAGTATCATTTCCTTGATGAACTGAGGTCTCCCAGTGTGCACAGTTGGATAGAGGCCATGAGTCACAAAGGGCTTGAGTGACTCACCATTCTGGTGCAAAACATTAAGTTTCTATCTAGTTCCCTTCTTCCTTCCACCTCCTTCCCCTCCCTCTCCGTGCGTGTGTGCGTGTGTGCGTGCGTGTTTTATATGTATGTCTCAGGCCCTCACTGGATTCTAGGTAGGTACTCTACCTCTGAGTCATGCTCACAGCCTCTCTAGATGCATTCTACTTTCACTAAAGATAGCTTGATATGCTTTGAGCTCAGTCTCAAGGATCTGATCTTAACTAGAACAGGGTGATTCTGGCTATGTGAAACACTGAGCACAGTGCCTGGCACGCAGGTGTGCAGTCACTTTCAGTCACTGCTCATTATCTCCTGTCCATGTGAAAATGGGATTTGGAGACTGATTTGTAGGATTTGGAAGTGGGGTCATGCCTGGTTTTTTTTTTTTTTTTCCTAGAAGAAAGAGAAAAAATCCAACACAAGCCCCAACTATCCTCTAAGCCTGGCCTAAGTTGTGCACATTAGCTCGTAGAGTTCTCACCTACATTTTACAAATGCAGAGATTCAAAGAGGCAAGTCTTTGTCCATAGTTTTAGAGCCCCATTTTAGTGTCACATCTGTTGTGCTGATAAAATACCATGCCAAAAGCAACTTAGAGGATGTCTTAGGGTTTTACTGGTGTGAACAGACACCATGACCAAGGCAAGTCTTAATTGGGGCTGGCTTACATATTCTGAGGTTCAGTCCATGACCATTAAGGTGGGAGCATGGCAGCATCTAGGCAGGCATGGTGCAGGAGGAGCTGAGAGTTCTACGTCTTCATCTGAAGGCTACTAGCAGAGTACTGACTTCCAAGCAGCTAGGATGAGAGTCTTAAAAGCCCACATCCACAGTGACATACCTACTCCAACAAGGCCACACCTATTCCAACAGGACCACACCTTCTAATAGTGCCACTCCCTGGCATATACAGAGGAAAAGAAAGGATTTTTTTTAGCTCACAGCTCCAGGCTATCACTTCAGGGAAGACACAGTAACAAGAGCTGGAGGGCATTCATCATATCACATCTATAATCAGGAACAGAGAACAATGAATGAATGTAGGCTAGTGCTCAGCTCTGTCCTTTTCAGTTCAGTCCAGTGTGTAGCCCACCTACACTCAGGGTGGGTCTTACCCCCTCAAGAAACCAACTAAGAAAATCCCTAGGTAGGAGGGACTCCAGATGTTTCAGCAGGTAAAAGCACTTGTCATCAACCTTGGTCTGAGATTAACCCGTGGGACCATATTGTGGAAGAAGAGAACTGAGTTCTGAAAGGTCTCCTCAGACTCTCACATGCATGCTGTGGAACATACATGTCCACATACATAACATAGACACAGAAAACAAGTGTAATTAAAAAGGAAAAAAATGTCTCCCAAGGGCATGTGGTTACATCCCAACCTAGTCTAGACAATTCCTCATTGAGAGTCCCTTCCCCGCTGATTCTTGATTGTGTCAGTTTGACAAGTAAATAATCTTCACAATCTCTGACAAGACAGGACTCAAGAGCCAGGTATGATCTGTAATCTGACATTGAGAAGGCTCAGATCTCAAGTTCCAGGCTAGCCTGCACTACAGAGTGAGATCAGGGCCTGTGGCAAAGGCTTGGAGGTTAAGAGCACTGGTTGCTCTTCCTTAGGACCTGGGTTTGATTCCCGGCAACCACACGGTGGCAAGCAACCATGTGTACTCCAGTTCCAGAAGGTCTCTGCAGGCACCAGGCAATAGTTCACAGACAGACCTGCAGCAAAATACCCATATACATAAACATAAAGTAAAACAGAGTGAGATCAAAAGAGGGACTCAGGCTGGGACATTACTCTGTGGGTAGATGCTAGCTGCAGAAATGTGAGGACTTTAGTTTACACCCCCAGAACCCATGTAATATCAGGCACAATAAACCTTACATATAATCCTAGTCCTCATACTGTGAAATGGGTGGAGGGGACAGGAGAATTGCTGGACGATGGGGTGAGCTGGGCTGGTGTACACAGCACAAAAAAAGAAACTGTTTGAAGCAAGGTGGAAAATGGAGTATTCTCCCACCTCTAATCTCTCTACTCATGTACCTTTGCTCATGCTCACTTGCACTCACAGATATTTGCAAGCACATGAACATACACTCATACACACCTAAAAAAATGAAGAAACAAAACTGTTATTATGACTCACTAATTTTGCCTTTGATCTCTCTGCCTCCCTCTCCCCAGGCTCCTGGGACCATGGGCCTCAGGCCCTGAGGACAGGAGGCTCCCTGTGGCCATGACGACAGGTGACTGTTGCCACCTCCCTGGCTCCCTATGTGACTGCTCCAGCAGCCCCGCCTTTTCCAAGGTTGTGGAGGCCACAGGGCTTGGGCCACCTCAATATGTAGCACAAGTGACTTCAAGGGATGGCCGGCTGCTCTCAACTGTCATCCGGGCTTTGGATACACCAAGGTGAGTAGTGACCAGTAGCCAGGCTTTTGTCCCCATTTCTCTTTGGGTTAAATGATATTCTACTAGTCTGCGGCCAGGAGTCCAGTCACTGAGAGAGGCAGAGGGGTTAATATACCAGAGAACAAAAGCCAGACACTGAGGCTGGAGGGATGGCCCATTGGTCAAAGGACCTGCTGCTGCTGCTCTTTTAGAAATAGGAGTTGAGTTCCAAGCACCAACAATGGGCAGTTCATAACTGTCTGTAACTCTATTTCTAGGGAATCCAGTACCCTCTTCTGGTCTCCTTGGATACTTCCTCCTCACAGAGACATATTTGAGACAATTATCTGGGGTGTTTGTCTATCAAGGGAGCTAGGGAAATGGCCCAGTCGATAAAATGCTTGCTGTGCAAGCTTGAAGACCCAAGGTCCATACCTAGAATCTATGTAAAAAATTGAGCACTGTAGCCTGTGATTGTAATCCCAGTACTAGGGAGGCAGAGACAAGCAGATCTCTGGAGTTCTCTGGCGAGCCAAGCTACCTTAATTAGTGAGTCCTAGGCCAATTAGAGACTTTTTCTTGAAAAACATGGTGGACATCCCCTGAGGAATAGCACCTGATGTTGACTTCTGGCCTTTACATACACACACCTACTCCAACAAGGCCACATTACCTAATAGTGTCACTCCCTATGGGCCTGTGGGGACCATTTTCTTTAAAACCACCACAGGCCCAATGAGAGACAAAAGTACAGTTCCACCAAAGTCTAGCTGTGGGGACCGGTGAGTTTACAGGGCTTACTTATAGAGCATGAGTGTGTGGTTACTTACAGGAACATGGGTACCCCAGTGTCTTAGGGTGTTACTGCTATGAACCATGACCAAGGCAACTCTTATAAAGGACAGCATTTAATTGGGACTGGCTTACAGGATTAGAGGTTCAGTTCATTATCATCAAGGTAGGAGTATAGCAATGTCTAGGGAGACATGAGGCTGGAGGAGGTGAAGAGTTCCACCTCTTGTTCTGAAGGCAGCTAGGAGTAGACTGGTCTCCAGCCTGCTAGGATGAGGGTCTTAAAACCCACCTGCACAGTGACACATCTACTCCAAGAAGGTCATACCTAGTCCCAAAAGGTCATATCTCCTAATAGTGCCACTCCCTTGGCCAAGCATATACAAACCATCATACCCAGAATTGCTGAATCACCAGAAAATCTCACCCAGCATTGATGAAGACTTTCCTATAGCATCATACCTGGATCCCCTTTCATGAAGCTCCCATGTACTGTATATAGTCTAGCATCTCCTAGACCATAAAAGATGATGTGTAACTGAGAAATAATGGAGTATATTTAGCAGGAAGAGATGCAGGAGTTAGTGTCTGGGATCATAGGGAAGAATTCAGTGACCTTATCACCTCCTCCTCCTAGGAGGGAAGGCCAGTAGTCAACAGACTGGGTCTTGAAGGTTACTGGCAAATAATTCCGGCTACTCCGATGAAGATGATGATGACAGCTGTCATGCCCAGAGGTTAGGGCCGTACAACACCAGTGACCTTGGGTTTTGGAGAAGCAATGCCGAGAGTGAGGACTGCTGGGGACAGCACCTAGGATGAAACTCCTATGTGTGGGAAGAAATGGTGGGCAGTGCCAGGCCCCGGGCCCAGGTGGCAGCGGCCCGGGGGCCCCACGAGGTAGAGGCTGCCTGGAGGCTTCCAGGCAGCCTGTGTCACATACCGGAGGAAGGTCCCAGGTTCCAGGGGCTGGAGGCTTTGGCGGCGGCGGTCCCGGCAGGCCCCAGTGATACAAGGAAGTCCTTGGTTCCAAAAGGGTTTATTGTCATGGCGGATGGTAGATGGGTCTGAATGTACCCCCCCAAACTCAGGGCAGACCTGAGTTAAGTAGGGAGGGAAAAGTAGGAAGGGTCTGGGGAGGGGAGGAATGCTTAATTGGCTCCGCCCTCTGACCTTCATTAGTATGTAAATCTCTAGAGCCTGAGGCCTGTAGTTACACCCTCTACCTGTGCACTTTGGGAGGGGCTGTAATGGCCTTCGAGACTGAACAATGTAGGTCCATGGAGACTGGACTGCTTTTCAGGACCCTGAGTTCTGGGGGCGTGTCCGAACTCCTGCTGTTTCTCCCTTGGAGTCTCGGGGTTCTAGGCCCATGCCCAGCCAAGAACCAGGATACCCTTACACAGTCCCACACCTATGGATGCCTCTCTCCTCAAGTGACCTGAAACACATTGAACCGTCTTTTTAGTCAGATTGTTACAGTCCTCAGAATGTGGGGATTTGCTGCACCTGTCCATAATGAAGGTTTCTTAGTTATGAGAAACCACTGTAAGTTGAAAGGATCATAAACTGAAAATGCTGGGGCTGGTGAGATGTCTCAGTGTATAAAACACTGGCCCCGTGTGCCTGGCAACCTGAGTTCAACCCTAGGAACCCACATAAAGGTGGAAAGAGACCACAGCAAGGTGGGCAGGAGACGTGGGCAGATCCTAAGAGCTTGTTGGCTAGCCTATCAGCCTAGCTGAAAATGCAGACTTCTAGTTCAATGAGAAATCCTAGGAAGACACCTATTCTGGCCTTCACATGATGGCTCACAGGCACATGCATCTGTAACTCAATGTGTGCCACACCCACATACACACACAGAGGTTATAACTTTTCCAGGCTTTCATTTCTTCCCCTTTCCTTGCCTTCTCTTTTCTCTTTTCCCTCACACTTCCTTTTCATCTTTCCTTCTTTTTTTTTTCTTTTTTAAAATTTTCTCAAGACATTATTCTATGTAACCTATTCTGACCCTAAGCTTGTTATGTAGCTTGGCTGGCCTTAAAGTCCTGAACTTCCCACCACTGCCTTCTACTGCTGGGATTACAGATGTGTGCTACATTGTCTAGCTTTCTTGGACTTTTCAACATCTATAAAATGGAAGCAAGTAAGCACTTTCTTCCAAGCTGTGTGAGAATGAGATACATGAAGCCCAGTACTGCACTTGGAACACAGCCTGTAGCCACAGGTCTGGAACCAAGGGGAGAGGAACATCAGTTTGAGTTTGGCTTGTGCAGCACAGTGAACCCCAAGCTCAGTCTGGGTTATGCAGGAGACCCTGTTTCAAAAAGCAAGATAAAGGAGCATGGTGTTGGACATAACTCAGGAGGCAGAGGCAGGTGGATTTTTGTGAGTTCAAGGTTAGCTTGGTCTATATAACAAGTTCCAGGCCAGCCAGAGCTACATAGTGAGACTTTGTCTTTAAATACACATAAAAACAAAGTATTAGTCATGGTGACAGATGCCTGGCGTCCCAGTACTGGAGAGAGTTACAGGAGGGCCAGGAAGTCAAGATTGTCCTCAACTAGGTAGCAAGTTAGAGGCCAACCTGTGAAGTTTTAGACTCTGTCTACAAACAAACAAACGAGCAAGGTTGAAATCAGGTGTGGTGGCATATGTCATTAATCCTAGTTCTTGAATGTCAGAGGCTGGCATATCTATGAGTTTGAGGCTAGCCTGATCTACATAGTGAGCTCCAGGACAGTCAAGGCTACTTAATGAAACAATGTCTTTTTTTTTTTTTTTTTATTCTTTTTCAAGACAGGGTTTCTCTACGTAGCCCTGGAAACCATGTCATAAAATAAATAAAAGCATGCTTGAAAGATGGTTCAAGTGGTGGCGAACGCTTTTAATCCCAGAACTTGGGAGGCAGAGGCAGGCAGATTTCTGAGTTCGAGGCCAGCCTGGTCTACAGAGTGAGTTCCAGGACAACCGAGGCTATACAGAGAAACCCTGTCTCGAAAAACCTAAAAAAAAAAAAAAAAAGATGGTTCAGTTGGTAAAAGGTCTGCTATACAAGTATAAAGACTTAAATTCAAACCCCCAGAATCCATGTACTCAACTCAAGCCTGCATACCTTTAACACTCCTACAGACAGGTAGGGATGGGGATAGGCGAAACTACCCAGAAGCTCAGAGGAGCGAGCCTGGCATATACAGTACTGAACACTGACTCTGCCTCAAATAAGGTACTTGTCCTCTGTCTGACCTCCACCCATGTGTCATGACACACACACTCATACATACACACACACACACACACACACACACACACACACACACACACACTTATAAGATAAACTAATTAAATGAAACAACAAAAACAAAATGGCCCCAGAAGTACTGCATACCTGGGGAGTGCTCAATAAACTGTTAACTTTTGCCCTCTCTGCCTTTGTTGGAATTAGTGTTCGTGAGTTCCCAGGCCTTCCCAGTAAGCAGACGTGGCTCTTAAGATTCTCACCGATTCCTTTTCCTTAGTTGATTTCCGGAATGATAGAGAGTCCTTTTCTGTGGAGATTCTCTTTCTCTCTCTCTCTCTCTCTCTCTCTCTCTCTCTCTTTCTCTCTCTCTCTCTCTCTCTCTCTCTCTGTGTGTGTGTGTGTGTGTGTGTGTATAACTGCAAGTTTGTGTAAGAGTTTGCATGTGTATGAGTACACATGTGCAATTGTGTATACGTGTGTGCTTGTGTGTTTGTGGAGGTCAGAGGCTGACATCAGGTGTTTTTCTTGGTTTCATTCCAACACATGCACGCGCACGCGCACACGCACACAGGAGTGTTGAGCCTGGGCCGCTCACTTGAACTCAGAGCTTGATGACTTTGCTAGTTTAGATTCCACATGGGCCACCACACCCAGCTGTTATTTTTGTGGGCCCTGAGGATCCAACTCCAGTTCTTGTGCTTGCAGGCAAGCTCTTTACCAGCTGAGGGGCTCCTCAGTCTCACCAGTCTCTCCAGTGGACCTTTGGTACTGCAAAAGAAAACAGCATCTTAGAGACAGGGCTAAAAGGAAAGATGTAAGCTCAGGCTGAGGTCCAGTCTTGAACTCCTGATCTTCCTGTTTCTAACTCCAAAGTACTGGCCTCACAGACATGGGGGTGTGGTGGTGGAGATGGAACCCGAGGCCTTTTGACTACTAAGCAAGCATGCTACCAACTGAGCCTAAGCCCCAAGCCCTCTGTTGAGCTCTTTTAAAAGTAGCCAGGCTTCAACCACACAACAGGAAAGCTGGAGAAAAAAGCTGGGGCATGGAAAACACCCTTATCGAGAATAAAAAGCTTGTGCTTTCTCCTTCTCCCTCTCCCTGTGTGTGTGTTTGAAAAGTTACGCCTGACAACTATGCTTTCTGGACAGAAATATTTAGAAAACAATGACTCATGTACTGGATAGTCCATGGGTCCACTAAAGCCACACCTCCTGTCTTTCTGAACTGCCCCAGGAAGAATGCAACTTCCCCAGAGACTGGGCTGTGATTAGAGACTCCCCAAAGCAGCTGTGTATGCATGTTTTCTGTGCCTGTAGACCCATCCCGCCCTTTGTCTTCTCAGCCATGCATAGGAAAACAAATGAGTGATTTTCTCACATGCACAGGTTTCTCAGACAATGTGACCTTTATGTGCAGATAGAGCCAGGAGTTTTAATAATCTTTTAAAAAAAAAATCTTGTGTTTGTAATGTATATATGTATATGTAATCATGCATGTGTGTGATGTGCATTATTTTAGTGTATATGTTGTAACCCTGTATGTGATGTGTGTTAGTGTATGTGTATATGATCATGTGTGTGCCGTAATTCTTGAGGACTGTATTAATTATTTGTCTTGTTGCTTTGACAAAACACCTGACAAAAGCAACTTAAGAAAGGAAAGGTTTATTCTGAATCATAGTTCCAAGCTACTGTCCATCATGGCTGGGAAGTCATACTGGCAGAAGCACGAGATGGTTTGTCTCATTGCGTCCATAGTTAGGAAGCTTAGGAATCAGAGAGATGAATGATTCTGTTCAATTTCCTTTAAAAAATTATTGTATGTATGTTTGTGTGTGTACCCTCCTATGTATATCCCATGGCATATGTATGGAGGTCAGAAGAGTTTTCCACCATGTGGGTTTCAGGAATTGAACTCAGGTCATCAGACTTATCAGCAAGCACCTTTATCTACTGAGCCATCTTGTGTCTCTGCTTCTTCCTTTTTATTCAGTCCAGAATCCCAGCCCATGGAATGGTATTATCCTTGTTTGCGGTGGGTCTTCCCACTTCCTTTAACTTAACTTAGAAAATCTCTCATAGACATGCCCATAGATTTGCCTCCAAAGTGATTCTACCTCCTGTCAAGTTGACAATATCAAACATCAGAAGGACCAAGCCTGGACCACAGAAGGACCACCAAGAGTTGATAGTCACTTAGGAATATCGTGATAGTATTTCACCAAAAGAAAAGAGCATTAGGCAGACAGACGGATGGACAGGATGCTCACTCTAGGCTACAAAGAGCCCACAGTAGCACTGGGGAGGGAACATATGGGCCTGCCAATAGGAAAACGTTATGAAAAGTTATGTGAAGAAGAGGACCTCTGGAGCTGGGCTGCTGAAGGATGAGCAGGGGTTTACCAAACAGCAACCTGGGAGTGACATTGAGCTTGTAACCTAGCAAATACTGATGCCAGTATAAACAAGAAGCCTTATCTTCCATCATTCACACGTCTTATCTCTGTGTCCTCCAGTGACTGTCCCTTCTGCCGAATCTGCCATGAGGGAGCTAATGGGGAGAATTTGCTGTCCCCGTGTGACTGCACTGGCACACTGGGAGCTGTGCACAAGAGCTGCCTGGAGAAATGGCTGTCTTCCTCCAACACCAGCTACTGTGAGCTGTGTCACACTGAGTTTGCAGTGGAAAAGCGGCCCCGACCTCTCACAGAGGTATATTGCTTGGGGGAGACTGGACATCCAGAAGAAGGAAGGGCAATTTGAGGACAGATGTAGCAGCTACCCAGGTCAGCTGGGAAAGCTGATTATGTCCTTGCCAATACTGGGAGGGATCTGCTGATAAGTGGGAACCCAAGTGACCAGAGGCTGCAGGTCTGCAAGCCCCTCCCTGCCATACCACACCCACCCCCTCTCCTCTGGGATTGTTGTTTTGCTTTGTTTTTGAAACAGACTCTCAAATGTTCTAGGCTGTCCTCAAAGTAGCTTTTAGCTGAAGATGACTTTCCAAGTCCTGATCATCCAGCCTCCACTTTGCAAGTGTTGGGATTACAGGCATGTTGTATCCCCTCAGTTTATTCAGTACTAGCAGTGGAACCTAGGGCTTCATGCATGCTAAGCTAGTCCTATACCAAATGGGTCATAATCCCAGTCCTAGCCAGCTCCCCACTTTTAATATTAGCCTTTAATTTGCTACTTTCTTCCTGTCTCTGTTTCCTTAGTGTTATGAGTATAAGCATGTACCACCATGCTGGGCTATTTTTGTTTGTTTATTGTTTTGTAAAGTATGTGGCCATTTTATCTCAGGGAGGCCTGGAATAGGTTAAGGAGATCCTCCTACTTTGGATTTTGACTGTCAGGATCACAAGGCTTGAACCCTAAGGCTACCATTGTTAGTGTGTGTGTGTGTGTGTGTGTGTGTGTGTGTATCTTTTTTTTTTTTTTTTTTTGAGACATGGTCTCATGTAGCCCACAGCTTGCTTTATAACAGACTGGCTTTAAAATCCTGATCCTGGGATTAATAAGTACACCACCTAGGTTTTTATTTGTTTACATCTACCTATCTATCTATTTATCTATCTATCTATCTATCTACGACAGGATTGCATCATGTAGCCCTGGCTAGCATGGAACTTACTATGCAGACCAAGCTGGCTTTGAACTATCTGTGAGCCTCATGCTCCACATAGTTGTTGGGGGTAGTTTTTGAGGCAGAGTCTCTCTAAGTAGCTGTAGAACTGGCCTAGAAATCCCTATGAAGACCAGGCTGGGCTCACAGAGATTTGCCTGCCTCTGCTTCCTGAGGGTTGAAATTAAAGATATGTTCTACCATGCCATCCTATTGTTTCTTCTTAAAATACTTTTAAAAAAATTAAATTATATGTATATATGTGTGTTTCTCTCTCTGTCTCTCTCTCATGTGTGTGTGTGTGACACACATGCACCATGTCATATGAATGTATGTTATAGGACAGCATGCAGAAATTAGTTATCTCCTGTGGGACCTGGGATTGAATTCAACTTGTCAAGCTTGGTGCTAGCAAGTGCTTTTACCTGCTGAGTCATCTCACCAGCTATCTATCTGCCAATCAATCAATCAATCAATCAATCAATCACCTAGCTACCTACCTACCTATTATAGGCCCAGTTGGCCTGAAACTTGGAATTCTCCTGTCCCAGCCTTTTCTGGTTGCTGGGGTTACCAATAGTTGCTACCTAGCTCATATGACCAAGTATTTCTTTGAGCACCTCTGGTGTGCCCAGTTTTGTCAAGTGCTGGTTCCAGTCACCAAGACACCCACAGTTAATAATATCCACATGATCTCCAGACAGGCTAGTTGGTAGGGATAATTATGAGGGTGTCTTAGTTCCTGTTCTGTTTGTTTGTTAAAATACCCTGAGAAAAGCAAGTTAAACAGGAAAGGCTTTGTTATGACTCAGAGTTCCAGGTCACAGTCCATCTCTTGAGTAAAGTCTTAGTGGTAGGACCATCTGTCTCAAACAAGATGGTTGATGACACTGTATCATAGTCCAGAAATGGAGAGGGAGCAACGCCGGTGCTCATATCGCCCGCTCTTTTTGCTATGCAGGCTAGCCTGTGCAGTGGTACCACCCATCAGTTCCCAGTAAGTCTTCTTACTCAGTTAATGTAGTTAAGCACATCCCTCACAGGCAGGTCCACAGGCCACCCTGATCTACATAATTCTTCCTTGAGACTCTGATCCCCTGGGATTCCAGATTCTGTCAAATTGACTATTAACACTAAACATCACAGGGCTGGAGAGATGGCTCAAAGGTGAAAGTGCTTGCCGTATAAGCATGGACAGCACTGGATTAAACTGCGTAGAACAATGTCCAGTCCTGAGAGCAGGAAGTGCTGCTAGATCAGTCAAGGCTACATAGGTCACTTGGGAGCTTACAGTTTTAGAGGGTGAGTCTCTGGTCATCATGGCAGGGAGCATGGCAGCAAGCAGGCAGGCAGCCATAGTTTAGTATTTGAGAGCTTATATTTTATCTGTAAGTAGGAGAGAGAGAATGACTAAGTGGAAATGATGTGTGGTTTCAAAACTTTAAAGCCTTCCCCGAGTGACATATCTTCTCCAACAAAGCCACACCTCCTAATTCTTCCCTAATAGTTCCATCCACTGGAGACTAAATATTCAACTATAGGAACATATGTAGATATCTTTACTCAAGCCACCACTCTCTGTCTGTTGAGGAAGGTTCTCACATAGTCTAGGAGAACCTCATACCTGCAGGGGCTGACCTTGAACTCATAATACTTATCCATACATCTCTCAGGTATTGAGATTACAGGATTACATCTCCACCACCTGTTTCTTTCTTTTCTAGGGTGATATTAGTAATTGAACTTAGGGCCTCACTCATGTCAGGCAAGTGCTGAACCATTTAATTATATACCTAGATATAATATTGTAAATAATTTTGAGCTGGGCATTGTACCATACTTTCAGTACTTGGAAGCATAAGGGCCAGAAGTTCAAGGTCCACTTGGGTTGCATGAGACTGTCTGAGAAAACAGTTAACTACCCATGACAGTGGTAGTGATCTTGATGATGATAATATAAACACACACACAAAGTTTCACAGTGTGGAATTTTTTTCTACTTCTGTACCACAGTGGCATACCTTTAATCCCAGCACTGGGGAGGCAGAGGCAGGAGGAATCTCTGTTGAGCTTCAAGGCCTGCCTGGTCTACACAGCAAGTTCTAGGACAGTTAGGACCACATAGAAAGATCCTTAGAAGCAAAGAAACAAACAAAGGATTTATTTTTATTTTCTGTTTAGGTATATGTGTGTATGTTTACTTGGTGCAGGTGCTGAGAGGCCAGTAGAAGACATGGGATCTCCTGGAGCTGGAGTTTGAGGTGGTTGGTTATGAGTCCATAACATGGATGATGGGAACTGAACTCCAGTCCTTTGGAAGTAGCAAGTGATCTTAACTTCTGGCCCAGCTCTCCAGTCCCCTTTCCCCATTATGCTGTATTGTAGAGTTTCAGAACATTTTGGATTGTAGATTTTTAGAATAGGAATAGTCAGTCTGCTCTAGCTATGTGAATTTCTTCGAATGGATTAACTCTTCTTTTATGCTGATGCCTTCATTTGCACATCAGAAAAATGGGGGCAAGCACTCAGCAGACTCAGTTTTATTACTAGAAATATGATGTAGGCTTACAGTGCCCTCCCAACCCTATCCATTCTGCAGCACCCCTCCCCATAACCCCTCTCCGTCATCTGCTCCTCTGTAGTGGCTAAAGGACCCAGGGCCGCGCACTGAGAAGCGGACACTGTGTTGTGACATGGTGTGCTTCGTGTTCATCACACCTCTGGCCGCCATCTCGGGCTGGCTGTGCCTGCGAGGGGCTCAGGACCACCTCCGTCTGCATAGCCGGCTGGAGGCTGTAGGGCTCATCGCCCTCACCATCGCCCTCTTCACCATCTATGTGCTCTGGACACTGGTAAGTGGTAAAGCCCATGTGGGTGGGCGCAGCCGGGATACCGGGGGCTGTGTGTGAGTGTTGCGTCTGCTAAAAGTGGTCCCTTAGCTTCCTGTTGTTCCAGGTTGGCACTGCAGCACAAGTCCAGGGATGGCCCCAGCAGTGAGCCTTTTGCTTTTGGAGCATCTAATTACTATGGGCGATTATGCACAAGGGCATCTAATCACTATGGGTCAGATTGGAAGAAAGAAGGCAGATCCACAAAAGGCTGAAGCTAGGAAGAGATTTAGAGTGAAGTGGAACAGATACATATTAAGAGACTGAGGGTAGGTGAGACATCTCAGCTGTAAAGTAGCTGGTGCTGAGTTTGACTCCCTGGACCTATGTGGTGGAAGGTGAGAGCTGATTCCAGGTTGCCATCTGTCCTAACATAAGGGTGCCGTGAGATATGCTGCCATGGAAATAGCTAAATAAATGTAGCAAAAATATAGATTAAAAACCTAAAAAATTATGAGCCCTCACCTCTCCCTGCTGAATTTGTTGGCTTCTGATAGACTCCGGAGAAGGGGAGACTTTGTCTTCAGTTGTGTATCCACGGCTGGGCCCACCAGGTTCTGGTGTATACCAGAATCCAAGGTCACACAGAGTAAAACAAAAGACATGAATATGGGGAAAGGCTTTGTAGGGAGAAAGGGTTTGACGAGGGTGGGGGTGGTGTTGAGAGAGAGTGGGGTGAGAGCGATCAGAATGTATATATGCATATATGAAATTGTAAAAGAAGACACTAAGTTAATATAAAAAGTTAAGAAAGACACAGAAAGAAAAAAGAAAGGAATCAATCAATCAATCAATCAATCTGGCCAGGATGTAGCTCAGTTAGAGTTACCAAGTTTTGCTTAGTGGTGCCTTAAGTGCTGCCAGTGTTTGTACAAGGATGGGATGGAATTTTCAAGATGCATTCCTTATAAAGGAATACATTTTGAAAAATATAAACTGCATGAAAACTTATGTACTACTTTACTATACCTGATTGTTTTATCCTTTGCTAATATCCTTTCAAAAGAAAAGGGGGTAGCTCCCAAGAACAGTAAATTGTGTGGATGTACTGCATTTATTTAAATCAATTCCTTTTGACATACTCTGAGACTTTTGGTAATGTATGGGATTTTACCCCCTGTTACAAATAGTATTTTGGGTCACTACCAATGAAGTTCTTTCTTCCCTCTTTCTCTCCCTCTCTTCCTTCCTTCTTTTTTCTTTCCATTGTGCTGGGGATTGAACCTAGAGACTTGAGCATTCTAAGTAAGTGCTTTACCATGGAGTTAGTCCCTAGCACTTAGAGAGCATTTTATATGTTTATAAGTATATGGGTACAGATGTGCACATATACACATATATGTGGAGGTCAGAGAGAGCCCAGTATTGGGTGTCTTTCTCAATCACTATCTTATTTGTGTATTTGATATTATATTAATTTATTTTGTGTGTGTATGTGTGTATATGTATGAGCCATGGCATGTATGTGGAGGTTAGAGCACAGCTTTAAGAAGTCTGTTCTTTCCTTCTACTATAAGGGTTCTGGGGATTGAACTTGGCTCTTGAAGTAGGTCAAACACCCTTACCCTCTGAGCCATTTCTTGAGCCTATCCACTTAAAAAAATTTTTTTTAATTTTTTTGAGATGTAACCTAGAACTCAGAGAGATCTGCATGCCTGTGTTTCTCGAGTGTGTACGGGTTAGATGACAACTTACAGACATTGATGCTCCCCTTCCACACTCTTAGTTCATGGTTGTCAGGCTTGGTGGCCTTTACTACTGAACCATCTGGCCAACATTCCACTTTTTATTTGAGACAGGGTCTCTCGCTGTACCTGGAACCTACTGTTTTGTCTAGACTGGCTGATCAGGGATCTCTAGAAATCTGCCTGTCTGACCCCCAGCACTGGTGTTACATATACATTGCACAATGCACAGCTCTTTTTTTTTTTTTTTTTTATTGCAAGCTTTTGGGGGTCTGAACTCAGGTCCTCACACTCATGTGTCAGATGCTTTATCAACTGAGCCATTTCCTTAGTCCCCTTGCCCACTTCCCTTTTTGAGACAGGGTCTCATGTAGCCCTCACGCTTGCTGTGTGGCCAGGGGTTCTCATATTTCTACTGACTACTGAGATACCACCACATCTGGTTTATGTAGTACTAATGTACATTTTTTTTATTACTCCTCTGTTCTCCACCTGTTGTCCCTCTCTCTTCCAACACCCTGGTGACCACTCATGTTTTTATTGTCTCCATAGTTTTTCCTCTTCTGGAATGTCATGTACTTGGAGTCATACAGAATGACAGCATGTAGCCTATTTAAATTGGCCTCTTTTGCTTAGTTGTTTGAATTTAAGTTTTCTCCATGCCTTATTATGGCTTGATGGCCCACTTTTGTTGTTGTTCCATACTGAGTATTGAATCCATGGCTCTCATATACTAAGCAAGCATGCCACTATTGATCTCATCCCCAGCCCTGTTTCTGTGTTGTTATTTTAAGACAGTATCACTAAGTTACTCAGACAGGCCTTGAACTCACTCTATAGTCCTGGCAGACCTTAGATTTGTGATTATCCTGTCTTCGTTTTCTGAGTAACTATTTAGGTTACATTCCTGGACTCTTTTTAACAGTACGACCAACTCTCACTTCTTGTGTGTGTGTGTGTGTTGTGTGTGTGTGTGTGTGTGGTGACTGTGTATATAAGAGTGTTGTGTGTGTGTCTGTATGTGTGAGTGATGGTGTCTTAGTTAGGGTTTCACTGCTGTGAACAGACACCATTACCAAGGGCAAGTCTTATAAAGGACAACATTTAACTGGGGCTGGCTTACAGGTTCAGAGGTTCAATCCGTTGTCCTCAAGGCACGAGCATGGCAGCATCCAGGCAGGCATGATGCAGGAGGAGTTGAGAGTTCTACATCTTCATCTGAAGGTTGCTAGCAGAATACTGGCTGCAGGCAGCTGGGGGAGGGGTCTTATAGCTCACACCCACAGTGACACACCTACTCCAACAGGGCCACACCTTCTGATAGTGCCACTCCCTGGCATATGCAAATCATCACAGATTGTGTGTGTGTGTAGGAAGAGTATATGTGTATGTACACATGTGAGTGCTAACAGTCAGCCAGTCCTACAATTCTCTTGTCTCTACTTCCCTCCCTCTCCCCCCCAGTTTGGGGATACAGGTATGGTACAGGGTCTTGCTTAGCTTTCTCCATGGATGCTGGGGATTTGAATTTATGTCCTCAAGCAAGTTCTCTTACTCATTGAGCCATCTTCCCAGTCCTGTAAATGAACCACCATTTTTATCCTCTTACATATGAAGAGACACCTTGGTTGCTTCCAGGTTGGCAGTTGGCAGTTGTGTGATTGGTTGGGGTTAAATAATCCTAAGAGACTGGTAAGACTCCATTCTCATCAACTGTTAGAAGAGCCATGCTCCCTGCTGGCGTCAAGGTGGTGGTCCCCCACTTTTACAGGACTTGGAGTTTATCAGAGTATCCACAGAGGACCAAATGAGTGAGTATATGCATAGTATATAAGAAATGCCCAGAGGTGGCACTGCTTCTAGGTTTGACCCATGACAAATGCCAGGGCTCCTTTCCTCCCCAGGGTGGAGGCCTGTCTCTACCTTCCAACCCACTGCAGGACTGCCCCGCAGGTCTCTTTCCGATACCATTGCCAGCTGTACTCGGAATGGAGGAAGACCAATCAGAAAGTTCGCCTGAAGATTCGGGAAGCAGATGGCTCCGAGGACCCCCACCACTCCTTGCTGGCTACTGGACTCTTAAAAAAGGTGGCAGAGGAGACCCCTGTGTGAAGGCCTGGCTGTCAGGGCTCTGAGGTAGTGGACAGACCAGAGTCAGATGGCAATGTACTGGCATTTGGAAAGATGGAAGCTGCCTGACTTTTCATGCACAGCTCTGATGCTTCTCAGGCCAATAGCCACAGCAAGCAGAGCCTGCTCTGTGATCCTGTGTGAATATATTTTCAAGGGTTTTGTTTTGCACATTATTGTATATGATAAGCACAGATGGACAGATTTGAGCTTTGGATGGAGTAGGCACCCCGATCTCATTCTGAGATCTGTTTGACACCTTTTGGACAGCAGCTTTAGCTGCTGGTGTCAAGGGCGCCCATTGGACTCAGAGATTCCAGCAAGCTTCTTGCATTATTCTGCACCTAGCTGGCTTGCTTTACTGGCACTCTTGACTTAAAAACTTATAAAGTTGCACTGCATTTCAAAAACCCACCCCTGAATGAATAAAAGGAGCCCTTGCTGGCTAATATGGACTCATCAGTTATGTTTCTAAACTGCTCCAAGTAAGTGATTCTATGGGAGCAAAAGTATAAAATGCTTGGCTTGTTTTGTGGGATCTGTTATGAAGCTGTTTTCTTATTTTTATGCTAAAGGAACTTATGTGGAGGTATAGAGATGGCTCAGTGGTTAGGAACACTGTCTGCTCTTGAAAAGGACTGGGGTTTAATTCCTAGTACTCTTATGGCAGTTTGTAACTGTCTCTAACTCCATGTTCAGGGGATCCAGTGCCTTCTGTTGGCTCCCACAGACACTGCTCATATAGGGTGCATACCCATCCATATAAAATACATTTTTTTTAAAAAGGTAACTTAAGGGAGAAAGCATTTAGTTTTAGCTCACAGCTCCAGGTCCATGGTGGGAAAATCAAGGCACAATTAAGTTAGGTATTTCTATATCAATCAGTACAATCAAGATGATCCCCACAGTCATGCCCGGAGAGGCTCATCTCACAGGGGACTCTAGAGTCTGTCAAGTTGACAGTTAAAGTTAACCATCATGGAAGCCTAAAGAAAAAGTAAAGTCAGAGGGTTTTGTTTTTGGTTTTGTTGTTGTTGTTTTAATAAAGAATAAAATGCAGGGCCTTGGGAGATGACTCAGTGGTTAAAGCACTTGCTACATAAGCATGAAGACTTCCCATCTCTATAACCTATATAGATTAGAAGTATTTGTGTTTCTGTCCTCCAGAAAATCCTAGTAGCAAGCTGGCTAGCTAAACTACCCATATGAGCAAAGCTCTGAGTACAGCTGAAACCCTGTGCCTCAATGTATAAGGTGGAAAAGATGAGTGCAGACAGCAGCATTAGCCTCTGGTCTCTGCATGCACATGCACATGCACAGGTATTAACAGGCATGCACGTACACATACATGAGGGAAAAAAAAATCAAAGAACAGGAAATGGGCTTAGCTTATTTTTTATTATCATTTTAAAATTATTTATTATTGGTATTGCTGGGAGAGGTCAGAAGAAACCTTTTTAGTAAAGCAGTCTCTCCTACCTTCATGTGGGCTTCAGGGATCTAACTCAGGCTATCAGATTTGCACAAGTGCTCTCACCCATTGAGCACACACCGTCTCCCCTCCCCACTGGCCTGGGCAGGATTTATGGTGAATGATCTTTTAAAAATATTTTGTAAAGATTTCATTCTTGTGTAAAAGTGTTTTGTTTTCCCTGCATATAAGTGAGTGTACTGTGTGTGCAGTGCTCAAGGAAGCCAGAAGAGGGCAAGAGATTCTCTGGAACTAGATGAAGTTATAGATGGTTGTTAGCTGACTGACATGTGGGTGCTAGAAACAAAACCTTTGTCTTCTATAAGAACAGCAAATGCTTTTAAGTTATTTTAGCTGGTAATGTAGTTCAGTGATTGAGTACTTGAGTAACAAAGACAAAGTTCTGGGTTAGATTCCCAGGATCATTAAATAAATAGTTTTAAATATAGTTTCAATACACACAACACACACACACACACACACACACACACACACACACACACACAGAGTCTCTAAGTAGCTCTGGCTGGCTGGAACTCAAAGAGATCCTCTTGTTTCTGCCTTCTGAGTGCTGCAATTACTAAAGGTATGCAACACCATGCCTAGCAAAATATATACTTGTGTGTATATGTGTGTCTGTGTACTATGTATATGTTATTTATATATACATATTTTTTTTTGTTTTGTTATTTTGTTTTTCGAGACAGGGTTTCTCTGTGTAGCCCTCGCTGTCCTGGAACTCGCCTCGAACTCAGAAATCTGCCTGCCTCTGCCTCCCAAGTGCTGGGATTAAAGGCGTGTGCCACCACCGCCCGGCCATATATATTTTTAAAATGCTATTGGGGATTGAATTCGAGCTTCACATAATTCTAGGGAAATGATCTACCATGGAGTGATATACTTAGCAACAAATGACCTTAAGAATAAACCAAGTAGGGGTAGTGTGAGTAGAGAAATGGCTCAGTGGTTAAGAGCACTGGGCTGCTCTTTTATTGAAGAGGACCTGGGTTTAATTTTCAGGATCCATGTAATGACTCACAACCATCTGTATCTCTAGTTTCAGGAGATCCAACAGGCTCTACTTGTCTCCAATGACACCAAGTATACACGTGGTACACAGACACACAGCAGGCAAAATACCCATACACATAAAATAAATCACAAAGGACCTGTTGTGGTGGTACGTGTCTTTAATCCAGCACACAGATTTAGAGGTAGGTTTTGTGAGTTCAAGGGCAGACGTCCCAGGGCTGCATGTCTCAAGAAGATAAAATAAGCCATGTATTTGACATATACCTCTAGTTCCAGCCAGGAGGCAGAGGCAGTAGGAGCTCTTTGAATTTAAGGCTAGCCTGGTCTATAATAGAGAGTTTCAGAACAGCTTAAATATTTTATCTCAAACAACAATGATGACAATGGTAACAACAACAACAAGAAAACAAACAAAAACAAAAAATAATAAAAAATACTTGACAGTTTATAAGGACCATGTATGTAGCTCAATGGTACGAAATATGCTTAGCATGTAGGAGGTCCTGGTTCCATTCCAAGAGGAAAAAGGTAAGAGCAATTTTCACATACTTTGTATTTCCAATTTGCCAGATCCCATATACTCACTAATAGCTAAGGGTAATACTCTCTATACCTATCTGAGATTACCATGGATGAGACACAATTCTGAGCTTGTTTCATATCTCCCCTCTTCTCCTGGGAAGGAACAGTTATTACCTCAATTTTTAAAGGTGGGAAGACAGAGGCCCAGTATATGAAAACCTTTATCTGAAGTTCTACAGCTTTAGGAGCTGGGGGATGCCCTGGCAGACTCAGGAAAGATGCAGCGTGTGGCTCTGGTGATAACCGCGTCTGTTGCTCCTCATTCTCTTTTGTTTAGTTGACCTTGGAATAATATAAATAGGTTATCCTCACGTTTGTGGTGGTGCTCTTATCTCTGCCTCTGGAGTACTGAGGACAGGTATGTGTCACCATGCCTGGCCAGCTCACTTTTGAGCTCTTGTTGCATGCTGAGTTATGTAACAGTTCAGGGCTCTTGGCATTTTCCTGCATTTAATGCCCAAGGCAGCCTGGAAAGGTGGTTTCTGGAGTACATGTTTATTTATTTATTTATTTATTTACTCACTCACTCATTGGTTTTTTTGAGACAGGATTTCTCTATGTAGCCCTGGCTGTCCTGGAACTCACTCTGTAGGCTAGGCTGGCCTCAAACTCACAGCAATCCACCTCCCCTGACTCCCAAGTAAAGGCATGTACCACTACTGTCCAGCAGGAGTCTTTCATTAACCCTACTTCCTGATGAACAAATTGAGCCTCAGAGCAATAGTCTCATTTTCCCAGTGGATCCAATACAGTCTTGTCTTTCCAGTTTTCTGCACCCATCTCTTGCCTGGTACGTAGGCTCATCCATGGGATGAGGGTACCGTGGCACAGTATCTTGCTGCCCTGACTGGAAGCTTGAGGGAAGCCAGTTTTTTAGAAGGTGAAGACTCAGAGGATGGAATCTGGCCTATAGGAGACTTTATGGCTGGAACAATATGGTTGAGGAACAGAGCTGAAATCATCAGATATTAGGTGACCAGTGAACTGATATCCATAAAAAAAATTACATAAGCACACACAAGCATCTTCGCTCTTCTGTCCTACCTAGCTTGGCACCTACTTCTCATCATAACTTTGGAAGCAGGGCCACTGGAAATGGTGTAAGGGTACCCTAGGAGGTACCTATCATCAAGGAGAGATAGAAAAGGAGGGAGGGAAAGAAGGGGAAAAGAGGAGGCAGAGAAACGGGGGTGGGAGGGAGGTTTCTGTTATATATCTCTTCTAATGCTTTGAATTGCATGGAGAGTTTTAGTTTGATGTTAACCTGTCAAGAATTATGCATACAGGGATGGCTCTGTCTCAGTGGGGAAAGATATTTGCTGCCAAGTTTGACAACCTAAATTTGATTACTGGAACCCACCTGGTGGAAAGAGAAAATCACCTCCCACATGCAAGTTGTGGCATGCTCAAAGCCTCTATTCAATCATTCTCTTTCTCCCCCTCCCAATAAAAATAATTCCTGCCAACATAATTTTCATTATCTTTCTGCCTAGCTCCATTTAAGTTGATGTCTCCTTGACATGCCAGGGCCATTGTCACAGCAGGTGTTGTTTACTTGCACAAGATAGAACCTTTAGGATTCCATCATGTTGGTGTGTGGGGGGGGGCTTGGGAGGCTTCACCCCTTCCTGAAGACCTGACTTCAGTAGTTGGTGGAGGAAAGAGATGTCACCCATTTAATTGTCCCGGTAAATAACCCCTAATACGCTTTTGCAAGCGAACCCAACTCAGTAGAACATAAAACAAAGACAAGGAAGTACATGGGGGAACTTGTTGGAAAGGTTCAGTGGAAATGAGAAGGGGGGGAGTAAAACGGTAATGGGAGGTGAATATAAAAATACAGTATAGGATCAGGGATTGAAGCTGGTGGACTGCTAGCATGGTCAAGTCACTGGGTTCAATTCCTGGCACTGAGCACAGTTCCTCTAGCCTATCATTCTAAACTCAAGAGGTATAGGTGGGAAGCTCAGCCATTCAAGGCCAGCATTGGCTAGAAATTCTGCGTCAACAACAACAGCTAAACCCCAGACAAACTCAAAGTACATGATACACATATATGAAGTTGTTTTTTAAAAAAAAGCCAGGCATGGTGCATGCCTTTAATTCCTGCACTTAGTAGATAGGGAGAGGCTGGAGGGCTACATATTGAGACCCTGCCTCAAAAAAGAAAGTTAATGAGTAAAACAAAACAGGGAAAAATATAAGTAAGCTAGAATGAATGGGTCAGTATGTGCGCTCGTATTATAAGTTCGTAAGAGCGATACATATCTCTCCCCTTGTCCCACGACCCAACTGTCTCCGCCGGCATCGGGAGGCGAGGCCTGCCACTCGAGGAGGCGTGGCCTGATGTTCAGGGGGCGTGACCGGAGACGAGCAGGAAGCGGGAGCCGGTCGCCGCACACGCAGGCGTTACTGGTCGTTCGGGGTCACGTGAGCGCGCAGGCGCAGCTCTACAGAGCCCGCTCCCTCACACAAAGCCCAGACGCAGAGAAAATGGCGGCAGGGGTCGAAGCGGCGGCCGAAGTGGCGGCGACAGAGCCTAAAATGGAGGAAGAGAGCGGCGCGCCCTGCGTGCCGAGTGGCAACGGAGCTCCGGGCCCGAAGGGGTGAGTATTCTAACAGCAATTTATCCTCCTCTAACTCCAGCCTGGTTACTTCGCAGCTCCGTTAGGTCTGTTGGCGGCTTTCTCTTTTCTCACGGCGGTGCGGCGTCTGCGCAGGCCTTTTCCCTGCCGAGAGTTGGGGGCGGCCGAGGCTGTGACGACGACGAAGCCAGGACAGCCTCACGGATCGCCCCCTGCCGACAGCGCTTGCCTCCGCTGCCTCCGCTGCCTCCGCTTCCTGGCTGGCTGCGCGCGTCGTCGAGGCCTCAGGCCTATGGCCTGGTATTATTCTCCGAGCAGTGATGGCGCGCGAGCTGCAGGAGCCCAAGGCACGCTGAACTTCTCACTGGGGTCTCGAGGATTGAGCCATTAAGACTGTGATTTCAGCCCCTAACATACAACCCACGGATGTGGAAGTATTCTGTCTCAATTTATCAGATCTGAGAAGTTAGGGGCGGGAGGCGTGCGCGTGCGGGGTGTCACGTGTACGGTCAGCAAACGGCGGCGCGACCGGGGTGTCAACACGGCCTTCGTTGCGGGGTTCCGAGACCCCGGTGTTCCCAGACCCCGGTGTTGCCCTCATCCTGCAAGAAGTGATTCTTCCATCAGAATGGCTCCGGACCCGGGCTCTAGGGCTGTAGTTCTTCCGCCTCTTTATAGCCCTACTTCCTAAAGTGCGTAGTTGGTATCAATGGGGAGAAATGATCCCTGCTTGCTCAGTGTTCACCTTAGCAACAGACAAAAAGTGTGCGGGTGGAGGCACCACTTCGGGGTTTCAGAAATTAGAATAGTCAGACGTCATCATCCCTTTTTTGGAATCCTGCTTGGAGGTCTGTTTAGGGACCTTGGTTTGTTTTTATAAGTGTCCTAGCACTGCCTGATGAGTCCTAGCCTTTTGGGAGAATTTGGAAGCTGCAGGATCCAAAGGGCAAAGTGTGGCCAGGATATATAGAGTGAGTTCAGTCTAGGTTGTCATTCAGACAGTGGGAAATTGAGCTAGACGCTGATTCTCAGAAAGAGGGATGAAAACATAGCAATGGCCTGACACTCCAAGTCCCTAGATTCGATTCCTAGTATCAGACCACAGGCCAGTCTTTCTGAGTCCCAAAATAGTTTTTCTTCAAGGAGGAAAACATAAGATTCTGCTCTTGTGGAACCCTCCTCATACTGATATACCAATATATCAGCTTGAGAAGGTCTGGAGAAACATTTTGGTTCTAAAATCAGCAGCCCATGTCTCTGAATTTTTGTTCTCCATCAAATTTATAAGGTGGGAAGTTTTAGGACCCTGGGAGTTGAGACTACTTAAACACTTGGGTTTTTTTTGTTTGTTTGTTTGCTTTTTGGTTTTTCGAGACAGGGTTTCTCTGTGTAGCCCTGACTGTCCTGGAACTCACTCTGTAGACCAGGCTGGCCTCAAACTCAGAAATCCACCTGCCTCTGCCTCCCAAGTGCTGGGAATAAAGGCATGCACCACCACTGCTTGACTTAAACACTTGTTAATAAAGCATTTACCAAGTAATGGCTATTTTGTTACTGGAGGAAATTTCAGATCTTTTATCTTTGTTAGGGAGAAGTAAAACACCATTGGTTAACTGGTTTGTGCTATTCAACACTTAGAGGCTGAGTTCCAGAGCTGATTTGGGCTACATAACAAGTTCAAGATTTGCCTAAGCTACATAAGTACTTGTCTATTGTATATGAGTGTGTGCGATTATAGCCCATTAATAGAGTATTGACCCAAGATGCACAAGGTCCTGGGGTCCACCCCACAGTACTGAGAGGAAAAGGAGGCCTCTCTTTATTACCAGTACTTTACTATGGAAAGTCTCAGCCTCGGAGTGTGCTCATTTTTACTTTCCCTTCCATCCTCTTGGGAACCCAGGATCTTGAGGATGCTAGACAAGCTCTGGGCTACACTTAAGCACCTTCAGTTGGCCTCATGTTCATTTTTTTCAGCCTTTGTTTTAGAGATGCCTTGTAGGATCAAATTCCCTCTTCCAGTCTTTGTTGTTCTCCAGTTTTTGAGTTAGATGCCTGGACAAACTATAGAGTTTACAGTATAGACCATGATGGCCTTGAATTCAGAACAACGCCCCTGCTTCTGTCACTGCCACCCTGTTGCTGGAATTACAAGTGTACACTACCATATCTGGTTCACCTTCTAGGATTTCTGAGGGCCTTATTTAAAAAGCTTTAAGAAAGTTATTTTTTGTCTAGGCAGTGTTAATGCGTGCCTTTAATCCCAGCACTTAGGAGGTAGAGGCAGGTGGATATCCAAGTTCAAGGCCAGCTTGGCCTACAGAGCCCAGGACAACTAGGGCTACACAATGAAACCCTGTTTCAGGGGCAAAAGATTTCTGTATATAGAATGTAATGCTGTTAGAGCCTTTCTATATGAAAGATGGCATTTTTAATAGAACACAATCCAGTGGTACAGTTTTTTAATTTCCACTGTATTCAGATAGATATCTTGTGACTGAGTCATTTGACAGACAGTATGAGCATAGGAAGCTTCAGAGAGGAAATAATAGCCTTTGTTGGAAAGAACCTGAATGGTCTGAGACTGGCTTAATGGAGAATACCTGAGAAAGTGGCAGCATTTAGTTTTGTAGTGTGGGTGAAAAACAGTTGTTATTTTTGCATTACAAAAATCTTGAAACAACAAATCTTGAAAAAGCACAGAGAAGTGCCTTTTTCTTCCCACCTTTTGACTAGGAATTGAACCCAGGTTTTAGTGCTTGTTAGGTATGCATGTACATTACCTACTGAACCTTTTTGCCAGCTTGTTTTTATTTTCATTAAAAATAATTATGTGAATGCATGTTTTGTCTGTTTATGTGTCTCTGCACAGCATGCATGCAGTTGCCCATGGAGGCCAGGAGAGGGCATTAGGTCTCCTGGAACTAGAATTTTGGGCAATTATTAGCTGTCATGTGGATACTAGAACTTGAACCCAGTCCCTCTGGAAGAACAGCCAATATTCTTATCCCTCATGAGCCAATCTCTCTAGCCCATTTATTTAGTTTTTGATAATAGAGATAAACTGATGACCTCCTGTGTGCTAGACAAGCACTCTACCATTGAGCTACAGTGAAATAAAAACCTTTTTATTTTTAAGTGTTGTGTGTATGCACACAGGTGAGTGCGAGTGCTTGGAGGTAGGAAGAGGGTGTCAAATCACTTGGAGCTGGAGATACAGGAAGTTGGGAGCTATGGGTGCTCTTAACAACCGAGCCATCACTACAGCCCTATTGTTTGGGAATTTCAGACAGCATTTCATTCTGTAGGTCAGGCTGGCCTTGAATCCTGCTTCTTCCGTCTCCTGAGTGCTATGAATACATATGTATACCATCATGCTCTGCTCTGTTTGCTGTACTTTTTTAAAAAAGTGATTGTATACTTGGTGAAAAGTACTTTTGAGGCACATTAGATTGTTAGCTCAAGATTAGAAATGGAAGCTCTTTATTTTGAGTGTATGCTGTCAGAGCTTTGCTGTTACTTTGTCCTTTGTGGGATTTTTTTTTTTTTTTTTAAATGACAGATAGCATCCTGCAAAGATAAGCTTGCCTTTTCCTTTTCTTTCTCTCTTCAAGGGTTTCCCAAATAGATTCTCGTATTACTCTGCTTTGCAATATTAGTTAAAACTGAACTGTCCCTTTGGTAGTTTGTAGTGAGTTCAGTGCTTAGGTTTCTTCTGTGATGGACAGTGGTTGGGATGTTTTAAAATCTCCCAAGTGAATACAAAACAAAAAGGCTAGAAGCAAATAGGTCTCCTTTTTACACCTCTCAAAATTATTATTGGTGTGCTGTGTGCTAATTCTTTTAAAGACTTGTGACTTAGTAGTAGCCTCCACATAAAAATGAAAATATTATTCAGACTTGATGTGTGACTCTAACTCTTAGTTACCCACAGTACTGGCTCCTACATATTTTGCTCTTAACATATACCAACTTACTTTTTGTCTTAGTATTTTTTTGTAGTCATAGTAGTAGAAATAGAGACAGTTTGCAAATTTATATTTGTTGAGGCAGGGTCTGATTGTAGATCATGTTTGCTTTAAACTAGATCATGTTTGTTCTAAACTCAGACCCACCTTCATCAGCCTTCCAGTGCTGGAATTAAAGGTGTTCTCTATCATGCCTGGCAGATGTTGTTTATTAACAAAGAAAAATATTGTTACACCTTTATTTTGGGGGGGGGGGTTGAAGGGAGGGAGTAAAGACAGGGTTTCTCTGTGTAGCCCTGGATGTCCTGGAATTCACAGAGAACCACCACAATCCTGCTGTTTTTGTTTTTGTTTTTAAGGCCAGATCTTACGTATCTTGGATTATTCTGAAATGCCATGGTAGATTGGTCTCTTAATTTACCATATTTTTCCTGCCCCTTATTCCTGAATTCTGAGAGTACTACCTTGCTACTTGACTAATTCTTGTTGATTCTCACAGCAAGCTTGTGTGCTACTATGGGTACAGGCTAGCTACGTTGGTTTGCTAGTAAAGAGTTACACTGTAAACGCACTGGATTATGTGTTTTGATAAGGGGAGAATCTGTACCTAGAATAGTATTCCATTAAGCTCCAGATTTAAAGGACTGTTAAAAAAAATCACTTTATGTAAGAGATTGTTTTCAAGAGGGAAGATATATTTTTATTCAGAAGATGTGATCAGAATTTCAGGGTATTGAGATTTTCCATATATTGAGAAATTCTAGAAATAGTATGAGTAGGAATTATGTATGGGAGTGTCATGAAGACATAAGAGATATTAGGATGACAGTAGAATTTTGTTTGTTTTCTGTTTGAGATAGGGTCTCTCTATGTATCTCTGGCTGTTCTGGAATTCATTATATTGTCCAACCTGTTTTGGAGCTCAGATCCACTTCAGTCCTGGGGTAAAGCACATACCACCATGCGAGAGTTGGTGCTGTTTTAGTATACTCAATAGAGCAGTCCTCATTGTTTATTTAAATTTGTATAAAGACATTCGATCTATATAAATTGTGACCTTTGTAGTATATTTTTAGTGTGGGAGAACAATGACTTGATAAATTGTCAAATTTTTTTTATATTCTTTTTTTTTTTTTTTTTTTTTTTGGTTTTTCGAGAAAATTGTCAATTTTCAAGCAACTCAGTAAAGCAATTCCAAAGTTATATTAAACAAATGTTGAATTAGGTACTTAACATGTTTTAGGTACTTAAATGTTTTGTAGGTACTTAACATGTTTTAGGCCTTAATAGTATATTATGAGATACAGCAAGTTATTAGACTATTAGAAAAGATTATTTTATTGGGCTTGATTAGAATTTTGAGTAGCCAGTTAACTGGGTGTCAAGATCTAATTTTATTTGGCAGTTTGGAATTGAGGGCCATATATTAAAATATATTAGCTGCTGTAGCTATATCTACCTATTGTGTCTGCTGTTTCTTTGAAAGATTACAGATTTGTTATTTTATGTTAAGGTTACAAGTCAAACTACTGGCATTTGGTAAGATGTTTAAAAAACATTGAGAAGAAAGTATAAATTTAACCCAAGCTGGGTGGTGTATACCAGTAGTCCCAGCACTCCTTTTTTTCCTTGTCCTGTGGACTGAACCGGATGGTCTTTTGTTAGCCAGATAAATGCTTTAATCTTTTTAACGCCACTTTGTAACATTTTTAAAGACTTTTCCTTGTTACTCCAGATAATCTTTGATCAGTTCTCCCTAGGTGTATGCCATTGATTCTCAATGGATTACCTTCCTTTCCTTTGGGAATCTTCTTAACAGGGTGTTGGATTGTTAACTGTTAACCTATTGAGTACAGTCAGGATGCCTCTAAGCATCCTGAAATGCAGACTATAGGATAACAAGAATATCTGCTGAGGCAGTAAGATTGCTAGTTCAGAGCAGTTCCAATCTAAAAATAAAGAGCTGAAGATATAGGTAGGTGGTAAAACAATGCCTAAGGTGTGCAAAACCCTGTATTCAATCCTCAGGACTGACTGCTAAACAATAACAACCCTTATCCCCATCCCAGACCTTGAAAAGACATGCAAAGATGATGTTTTTGTTTTTCTTTCGAGACAGAGTTTCTCTGTGCAGCCCTGGCTGTCCTGGAACTCACTCTGTAGACCAGGCTGGCCTCGAACTCAAGAAATCCGCCTGCCTCTGCCTCCCAAGTGCTTTAAAAGTAAACTATACGTCTGGCTAAAGTGCATAAGTCTAAAAATATGTTAATAAAATTCAGAATAAAGTAATAGACTAATTACAAATGGGTTGTGTGTAGTAGGTAGGTCAGGACAGCATCTTTCTACCATGTGGATTCCTAGAACTGAATTTGGGTTATCAGGCCTGGTGCCAAGTGTTTTTTACCTTTACTTGATGAGCTAACTTGCCAGCTCAATAACCTGATGTTTAAAAATGGTCAGAAGAGCTAGGTGTAGTGGTGTGGGCCTGTGTAATCTCAACACTAGAAGGTCAGAGGCAGGACTTCATCATCCTTGGCTAAAGTTTAAGGCTACATTGGGCTGAATGAGACTTTGTCTTTAAGGGAATAAAAAAGGACAAAGATTTGTCAACCTCTTACCAAGAATATGAATTGCAAATAAGCACATACAAAAACAAAACCCCAGAACTGTAAGTTATAGAGAAAGAAAATGAAGCCAATATATTGTACCCTGAAACTTCCGCTCTGGACCAACTTGGTCTCCAACTCAGATCTGCCTGCTTCTGTTAGGATTAAAAGTCATTACTGCCCAGCTGAATTTTAAATTTCTTGAACACTGCTTTTATTTTTCACAAAAACAGCCAAAAGGTATTATACAACAGATACAGATAATCATGTATTGTCATTTTAAAATTTGCTTCAGGTACTTTATCAATCTAATTTTGAATACTTTACAGATTTGGAGTATTTATGATAAAGATGCCTACAAAGGGCTAGTAAGATGATTCAGACACAGTGATGAAAGGTGCAGGACAAACATGGTGGGAGTAGAAAACTGACTCCCAACAGTTGTCTCCTCACTACCACATGCATTCCAGACAGCATGAATATCAGGCAAATACATACACACACAAATTATTAATAACTCAGCACTCAAGAGGCAGAGTTCAAATCCAACCTGCTTACATAGCTAGTTCCAGGTCATACAAGGCTGCATAGTGAGACCTTGTCTAAAAAAAAACTTTTCTATGAGAGTACATTTTGTATTATTTTCTTAAAAGGAGGACTTTCAGAATTACATATTAAGGGTCTGGAGAAATGACTCAGTGGTTAAGAGGACCCGAGTTTAATCAAATGTGGTAGCTCAGATCTGTCAGTAATTCCAGTTCCAGATGGATTTGACACCCTCTTCTGCCCTCCTTGGACACCAGACAAACATGTAGTACAAAAAATATTATGCATAGAATAAAGTAAATGTTTTTTTTTTAAATTGCATATAAGGATTTGGGAAGAAAATATTCAGTAGTCTTGTGACAAATGAAAAAAAAATAGCGTTGCGTATGTTATGATGAACTTTGTGGGATACTACCTGTTATATAATCTCCATTTGAATATGTTTGAGAAAAATCTCTTTGAGGAGTTATATTTAAATACCTTTCTATCCATAGTTCTCTGGTGGCTAGTGACAAGTGGATTGATGAATAATTTACCACCTTTAGTTAACATGTTATCTGCCAAGAAACATTGAGAGGTGCTTTGGCTGATAGTTGTGTTTGGTAAATTTAGGTGATGGATTCCCCACCTCACCCTCCACGGTCCCTTCTTCTGTGTTAGTCAGCATAAAGAATCATACCTAAGCCTGGGGATAGCACTCTTCTCTTGAGCATGGGTTGATGATAGGTAGGTAGGTTTGTTCTCATATTGCCGAGACTGACTCTGGTTCCTTTTTCGAGGTGTTAGGAATACAGGCATGTGCCACTATGCCCACTGCAGGAGTGGGTTAGGTTTTAGGGAATACATAATTGCAGACAGCTGCTCTGTGGAGACTTTAATTTGCAGTGTTCCAAATCAAAACCAGTATTGACCATGTCATACATAACTGTGTGGGATTATAAATCTGGTACAACAGGTAGTGTCTTTTCCTTGTATTAATGGAGAAACTTTTTTTCTCTTGAATTCAGTGAAGAACGACCTACTCAGAATGAGAAGAGGAAAGAGAAAAACATAAAAAGAGGAGGCAATCGCTTTGAGCCATATGCCAACCCAACTAAAAGATACAGAGCCTTCATTACAAATATACCTTTTGATGTGAAATGGCAGTCACTTAAAGACCTGGTTAAAGAAAAAGGTAATGGTACTGGTGGTGAAGTAGGGTAAGAAGGTCAATGTGTCATCTTCTCTGTGGCTATCCTCTGGTTTTTTTTGTCAGTGGAAGCTGCTCTAGGAAGAGCATGTGTTCTGTTCAGGTTTAATGCTATCCTTCAATCCCCTCATCCATTTTATGTGATCATGCCCATGTGTTAAATATAAATAGGGTGATTTATATGGTCCCTTGACCTACAAGTGACTTTACTGGCTTAATATGGTTATTGGGACGTCAGTCAGTGAGGGGAGTTTTTATGATAAAGAAATGTATCAAATTCTTCACATTATTTGTTGTTTTGGGGTGTGTGTGTGTGTGTGTGTGTGTGTGTGTGTTTAACTTTTTAAGTTTTTTAAAAGTCTGTTTGGAGATAGTTTTAAATTTTGTGGGTATCCTCCTGGAATCAAAACTTAGTGCCTTGAATGTATGCTGCTCAGATTCCAAACTCTGCAACAGGATTTTCTGTTTGAACTGTGAACTCTCCTTTGAAGTCAGAGATTGGCAATGGGAGATCTCAGGTCATCTGTGCATGTGTGCCTTAAAGGGTGTATGGTGTCTCAGCCCAGGCATCCAAATTCTGGGCTAAGACAGGGCAAATGACCAAGTGTTTTTGCACGCTGGAGCTTCACCCTCTCCTGCACTCTGTTTGCTTTTGTCCTCCTTTCCTTGATGATTCTTATCCCTGTTGGTGGCTCTTGGGACTGAAGAGATTGCTGGGTCCTGGTTTAGATAAGGTAGGGTGCCTTGAGCAGCTCCTCCTCCAAGGGAACCTAGGATCAAATCACCCTTAATGGAGTTTCTTTGAAAGACTGGAAGGAATTGGTTTTCTGGAGCATTCATAATGAAGAGAAGTTTGAGCTTGATTCGTTGAATGGTTAATTCTTAGTGACAAGGATACCACTTGGATGGCCCTTTTGGTGTGTGTACTGGTGGCCCAGCATTGAGTTTTGAAACTGAGTGGCCACTGCCATCATTATTCCATCACTTACTTGACAGTGACATGCAAGAAGCACCAGGCACTGTGAACCTTCATCACAGGTGCGCTCCTGTGTGGGATTCGTTTCTTGCCTTGATTAGCCAAATCACTCCTGCCAATTCTAGAGCAAGAGGGAGGTTTCTTTTGTCTGAAGAGAGTGTCATGTGGCATCCCAGATACAGTGTTCTTGGTTCTATGGGACTGCTGCTTTAATACAAGCTTAGAATTTCTGTACAGTACAGTTGGATCTCATTCGAATTAGTTTTTGGAATATACCTCAAATTTGTGTTCTTTTGTGATTTGGTTGAACCACTGAATTGCTATCTCCATTGATAATAAGGTATAGTAGTTCCAAGAACCAGGAATGTGGTTTTGGAAATGCAATTGTTAGAGTTTGTAAGAGATTGCAGGCCAAACTACTTTTTCATTTTTAGGAGTGTGTGAACCAGTTTTGGGACATGATGGATAAAGTAGGTGACATCTTTACTGCTTTACCATTCAGTAATTAAGTTTTGGAAGCCATAAAGTAGCAGCCATGATGTTTCTGGATGTAGAAGCAGTTCACCTCAATTTACTACTTTGTCCTGTACTAAGTGTGGAGCCAGCCTGGTGATTTATTCAGATCCTTCCATACTGGTTCTCATATTCCCTGGCATACTGCCATGGATGTGGGTGCTTCTCCCTCTCAGTGTACTTTTGGTGGTGTAACTCAGAATTACAGGTGTGCAGTAAATCTTGTTTTTTATTGAACATTAAAATGTTCTTGTTTAGAGCTCCCCAGTACAATCTAATTATTCTGCTGTATGAAAATTAGCAGTGTTAGCTTGGGAATACAGTGATTCATGAGAGAAAGGTTAATTTTTCTATAGTAGTGTTTAGAGTCAGTGAAGTTTAAAAAAACACTTACATTTATATAATGTATGGTTTAAAATGTCCTTGTTTGATTTTTTTTTTTAACGTGTTGTTTGTTTTTCCTGTCTTATTTTTTCCCTCCCTCCCCTCCCTCTTTCCCCCCTCCTTCTCCCTATCCCGACTCCCTCTAGACAGGGTTTCATGTTTCATTTTGTAGCTGAATGTTCTGGAGCTCGTTATATGGACCAGGATAGCCATAGAGATCAGTGAGTATGTCTCCAGATTAATGGCATAATGTGTTGTCGAAAGCCTTAAGTTTTTGAAAAACTTAAGTGGCAGATAGAAGTACTTAAATCCTAAAAGGGATTATTTCATAGTAACCACAACTAAACAGATCACAGAGATTAGACTGATGCAATCAAAGCAATTTTCCCAATCTGCAGTCTACCCTGATAAAACTATCTCCTCCTGGAATAAGAGCTAGGATTAGTTAGTTGTCTTTACCTCCAGTCTCTACCATTGCAACAGTGTCTTTAGTTGCAGCCTCTCAGAACAAGACAGGAAGGGCAACAGTGCTGGTAATAAGCGTCTCATGTACTCTTTCCTGACTTATGATCTTCCCTTTCTTTGATATCAAGTGTATATTTTGTCTTTAATTTTAGCACTTTATCAGCATTTTAGGATAGTCTGCTAATGATCTGGTAAAAACTTGGTCACTTGCATTTTCCCATTGGATAATGATGCAAAATTTGTTTGGTGGGGTTGATGGTGAAATCAGAGTATTATTACCCATTTCTAAGACGAGATGTATGGAAAGTATTGATTTCCTCTGAGCCATGTTGCTGTTTTGTTCAACTCCTGTCAGCTGTCAGTGAAGGTTCTAGATTAAGATACTGTTTGTGGACCTTACTGTTTACTTGAATACCTGCTCCCAGAGGAACAAAGTGAAGGTAGTTTTTTTTTTTTTTTTTTTTTTTTGGAGACAGGATCTCATCTCAGGTTTGTTTCAGACTCTTGATCTCTCTTGCCTTAGTCTAGGATGACAGATGACTTTCACAACTTGAGCATCCTTTTTAATGGAGACAATGGTTGTGGTGCTAGAGAATTCCTAGATTGAAGAAAAAAAATGGGAACCACTTTTACACGAATTTAAATTAGAGGTTCCAGAACTATGTTTGAAAGTAACTTTCATTATCCACAGCTACTCATATAAATTACAGTAGAATATGGGATACTGTCTTAAAAGTGTTGGACTGTAGGGCTTGGGTACCAAAAGTGAAGATTTCTTTTCAACAAAATTTGTTTGTGGGGGTTGTTTTTGTTTTGTTTCTGTTTTTGTTTTGTTTTTTGGCATCTTAATGTCTTACATTAGTTAGAGACCTTAAAATTCTCAGAATGAAGAAAGTTGGGTTTTGGGCTTCTTATTTCTTGGTCTACCTAGGGAGTTAGCAGTGAGGAGGTGGGGCAGCTGCGGCTGAGGCAGGACTTAGCTGTACTGGTGAATAAACAGTATGCCCAGTTTGAGGAAGAAAGAAAAGTCAGTGATACACTCTCAAATCCTAGTTTAGCAGCAGTCAGTTTAATTTGTATAAACAAAGATTTCTTTAAGCCTTTAATCCTTCCATTCTTATTTAATGACCATCACTGAGTAAATTTCAGATTGCTGCTGACAGAAAACTGAGGCCCAGAGGGCAGGTGTAGTCCAGTAGAAAACCTCTCCTGTTTCTCTGCAATAATTTGCATTGTGGGTTGAATGAGACAAAACTGCTTTCAATTTAAATCAAGTTCCTGCCCAGTCTGTTCTTCATATTTTCCTGTTGGAAATTGAGCTGTTATTTTGCAAGGTCTGCTATACAAAAAAAGCACTCAGATGTTTTAAACTGCTGTTGAGCCCCAGCAGTACAGCCTGTGAAGCTTTCTTCTGTGGTCTTTGCTATAGGTAGTAGAAAGTTTGCTTGTCCTCTATAAGCCTGAATTTGGCTTAGTCAGTTTCTTTCTGATCTGTCCATAGGTCAGCTCATTGTTGTGTAGAGTAATTTGCCATATTCGAAGTTGTCTTTTTTTTTTTTTTTCTTTTTCTTTTGAGACAGGGCTTCACTATGTTAGACCAGAGAGGCCTTGGGATCCTCCTCTCTCCAAGGGTCTCCCAACTGAAGTTGTCTTTATAGAGAAACTTTCTGTACTGGGTCTTTAATCTATGCAATTTTCCCTTAGATTGGCTGAGTAGTGACCACTATGATACAAAAACGTATATTCAACAATGTGTCCTGCTTTCTTTCATGTACATATTCCCCCCTTTAAAAAAAAAAAAGGATCCAGGTATGGTAGCATACCCCAGTAATCTCCAGCACTTGAGAGGTGAACGAAGAAGGATTGGTCATTTAGAGGCAAGTCTGAGCTACATGAGACCTTGTCTTAAAAACATGGCCTGGTTCTGTAGGTAAAAGTGTTTGCTCTATATGCAAAAAGACTTTAGCTTGAATTCCCCACAACAGTACAATAATCTTACTGGTCCTACAAGGAAATTGTGGCAGAATCCTTAGAGGCTCACAAACCAGCTACACTGGTGTATGCAGAGGCAAAAATGAGAGTGCCTTAATCAATGTAGGGGACAAGGACCTAAGGTTGTCTTCTGACCTCCACAGTGATGCCATGGGACACACACCCCTTCTCACACGGGCGTGTACATGTATATACAAACACAAAGATTCCAAAAAAGATGAAAGAAAGATCCTAGGTTCAATCCCTAGCACACAAGCACACATCTCTATTCTCTTCAGAAAAGCTTTAGTTTCTTTATTCTTTTATTTTTTTTTTTTTTAGTCTCTTATTTAGATACTTTGACATTTAAAGGTACAGTAGACTTGTCTTAGAAGTCTAAAGTCTACTCTTGGGATTCTGTGGATTCTATCCAGGTTGTTGATCAAGGAGCTGTAGCATGTGTCATTAACTTTGAGTTCCACTTGTGTGGCTGCTGTTGTCGTTCAACTTACCTTCTAACTATGTACTAGTACAAAAATGAAACAGTCTTTTTAAAGCTTTCTTCCTCTATAGATAGGAATTACAAACAGTTGACAGATTATCCCTAAGAATAACCAGATTAAGTCTTTGAGGGTATCAAGATTGGAATGTTCCAAACTTGTGAGGAGCATGATTATGTTGATTGTACCTCAGTATAGAAATACTTATTTCTGAGCCACAGAAAATATTTCTAACAGGGATGTCATTTTTAAATCAAATTTTTAGTGCACAGAATTGAAGCTGGGTGTATGTCATTACTAGAATGTCAAGTAGGAAAAGCTGTAATTTTCTTAACTTAGTATTTTGTTAAATGGTTATGACTGGAAAATGTTATTTTTGGACTTAGTTGTTTTCTAGTTGCAATAACCTTTTTTTTGGGTAAAGTGTCTTTGGACACAAGCTAGAAATTTCAAATGCAACAGTCCTTGGATTCTGACAAACTTAAAAGTTGTCTTGAGGTTGATATGGTGATTCTTTTTATTTAAGGTCATTGGACAGTAGTCACAACTGGTAGGAAATAAACTTGGAATGTCTTCACTGGTTTGACACTAGGCATTTTCATCAGTAGAGATAAGAGCTGTTGGTCAGTGAATGGCTGCTGCTGTTGAAATATGCTTTTAAAAATGGCTTTAGAAGTGGTCATGGAGTTTTGGAACTGTTAACTTTTGAAAGGATAACATAAAGCCAACCTGTACAACTGTTACTTGGCTATGATCATTTTTTTTTTTGTTTGCCTATATTTGTACTCAGTGTACAAATGTACAAAAGTCAAATGTAATGGCCTCTTCCATTTCCTTCCCCCCACTTGCACTGATTCTTCTTGTTTTGTGCAAAGTACCAGTTTTATAACATTTCAGGAAAGGACGAGAAGGTTGAGGCTATAAAGTTTAAACTTTGAACACTTTGTCTTCAACCACTGTGCAACTCCATTAATAAATACACCCTTAAAATATTCATTGTGTCTGTGAAATAATTAGATTTTGTTTTTCATTTGAATCATTCTGTATTTGAAAAATTCTAATTCTAATGTCCTTTGAACAAAGGAGTTGTAAGTAGGGAGGACCAATCAAGGCCATTAATGGGTCATGTTTACCTGGGCACTGCTAAACCTAAGTGAGTTGAAGACTTTAATCATCCTATGGAAAGAGTGGTTGATTCCTAAGAAATTCTTCCATCTCTCTTTTTTAAACTTTGGAAATTGGATTTAGACGTTGTTTTCTATAAGTTAATGCTTTGAGCTATCTTCAAGTTCAGCAGCCATTTTGGTGGTTGTCTAGATGGATTCTAATATCTGGTTCTGGTGGTCATGAATTGGCAATCCAAAGCTTGAGGAAAATCTGCAGAAATTTTTAAAAATCTGCTATTTTTTTCATTGCATATAGCTTGGACTCATCGTACTATTTAACTGTCTTGTTGCCTACTAAACCCCAAACTTGAATTTTTACCCTCTTACGGGGATTTTTAAAAATGGAAAGAAAATAGCCTGATGATATTCTGATTTAACAATTGTATAGCCAATATTCTTCTTCCAAACCATAGTGTCTTGGACTGTATACAGAATCTAGCTATAGAATTTGAGGAGCCCAGTACAAAATGAGAGGCTGTTTGTTAACATTAGAAATTTCAAGATGGTTGAGGCTAAAAACCTGAACTGTTACACAGTTTGTACACACAAAACTGGCCCTGAAGTTGTATCTATATGCCTTTTGGTTTATGTATAGGCACCTTCTTGTATTTGTGGCATGTGAGCTCAGTTCAGTGGCATTGTGATGTGTGTGCTGTTTATCTTGACTTCACTAGTAAGAGTATACCTGCAAAAATGTCTTTTCTTCCTTCCCTCAAAAGTGAATCTTGCAGAATTCTTTCCTGTAGATTTGGATTGCCTCTAGTCATGAGTGAGCATTACAGACAGGGAAATTGATAATGGAAATCTGTGGAAGTAGTGTGCTTGTGGTGGGAGGAAAATCAAGGACATATTGTTAATGAGTTTTCACCTATTTTACTGCACACCTGTAATGCCTAGTTTGGTGGTTTAGAGAATATGGAGTGTTTCTGGGCTTTCTTATAAGGCAGAGGCTCCATACAAGGTTGCTGATGATTGTTCTAAATTCCCATTGTTTTCTTGGCTTTTCTCCCTTGGTTTATGTGTCGTCTGGAAACTGATTTGTAGTTGGTGAGGTAACATACGTGGAGCTCTTAATGGACGCTGAAGGAAAGTCAAGGGTAAGTGTCTGAGAGAATTTCTTCTGTGGATTTACTACATGACAAATGTAACTGTATGGTGGCGTGGACTCGAATGAAATCAGGAAGGCAGTGAGTGCTCATGTTACTGTAGCCATGTTTGATTTTGCCAACATTCCAGTAGGGTGGGAGGGGGCTTGCAATCAGGAGTCCCGCTTTTCCAAATGGCTGGCCAAAGAGCTTTCTGGTATTCTGTTTGGATGCCCAATTTGGATAACTGGGGACCAATAGCAGCATTGTCTCTTTGTTTAACAGGAATTGGCTGTGTGTGAATTATGCATGGAATTTTAGTGGTGGTATAATTAAAGTAAAAGTGTGTTCTTGTCTAGAAAATGTTACTCTCGGTTGTTTGCTGATTTGAAAGTTGTGTGAACCAAAGATTCTGAAAAGTAGCCTTTGTGCCAGTAAATTGTAAACCACACATTACAAACCTGAATATTCAAAATTGGCCTAGTTTAATGAGAACATAAACTATTTTTCTGTCGTGAAATAGAATGGCTTAGAATAATCAAAAGGATGAGTTTAGTTTATGGAAAGGATGGATTTATTTAGTAGGAGTATGGTAAAGATTGATTGAGTACAGAGGGAAGCAGATCAAAAGTTTGTGTGATTTCTTGGAGAACCTGATTTAGGTCTGCTCATTATAACTTAGTAGCTTTAGTGCAGTGCTGGTAATGTGTAGGAAAAGGAGATTAAGGAGCCCAGCTTTTTACAAGGAAGGCTAGGTCGTGCACTTCTGTCAGCTTCCCTTTAGAAGGATTAATTTTAAAAATCTTGACTTTTATTACATACATCATATCTTTAATTTGTTTGTAACCATCATTGATATTTACTGTTTTTGTTTTTTGTTTTTTTCTTTTTCCCCTTTGCTCATCTGACTGGTCTGTGGCTTCTTTCAATCAAAGGGATGCGCGTAAGTATTACTTATACTTACTAGCATTTGAGTTTTCCAAGTTGTAGAACTGGTTTTCATTTGTCTTTTGACTTTTTTTTTTTTTTTTTTAATAGTGTTGTTGAATTCAAGATGGAGGAGAGCATGAAAAAAGCTGCTGAAGTTCTAAACAAGCATAGTCTGAGTGGAAGGCCACTGAAAGTCAAAGAAGTGAGCTCTTTTTGTTTCCCTCTTCCCTGAACCCAAGACCTTGTATCTACTAGGAAAACTGTATACTACTGAATTATATTCCCAACTCAAAAAGTAAGGTGTAACTTTGATTAGGATAAGAATGGTCTTTGACTACAATGTACTGAGTAGACAAACCTATTATTTTTAGTTTATTTGGTTCTTTGTTCTTTTAAGACAGGCCCTGTAGTCAAGACTGGCCTTGAACTCATGATCTTTCTGTCTTTGTCTCTTAATCGATATGCACTTAGTCTGTTTTAATAGAAGATAGTGACTTTGTAATGGCAGATCTTGAACCTAAGCTTTAATCCTTGCTGTCTCAGAAATACAAAACCTGAGCCTCTACATTTTAGAATGGGAATTGTGTTTGGAAGTCTGAACACTATTCTTCGCCCATCTGGTTGGTTGGTTGGTTGGTTGGTTTGTTTGTTTGAGACAGAATGAATCTTGCTAGTGGTTTCAGCCTCCTAAGTGTTACGATTACAGTGATGTGTCACAGTAAACCTGCCTCTATTTTTGTGTATGTGGTATGTACCTATGTGTACATACTTGTGTTCAGGTGGTCATGCTAGTAGCGAATGTTTTTCTTCCTCAATCATTCTACCTTAGATTTTGAGGTAGGTGCTCTCACTGAACCTGGGCTCACTGTTGAAGCTAGACTGGCAGGCCAGTGAACTCCAGGGATCTTTCTGTTTTCCCATTCCTTTCAGCACTGGGATTACAAGCGTGGCTCACACCCTCAGCTTTTACATGGGTGGCTGAGGATCTGAGCTCTGTTATTAATGCTTGTTTATTTACCCACTGAGCCATCTTCCTATCCCTCTTAGAATTTTTCCAAACCATGGGGTTTTTGTTTGTTTGTTTGTTTTGTTTTTGTGGTGGTGACGGAAAGATTGAACCTAGGGCTTTGTGCCTATAAGATTGCCACTATACTTTTCTTTCTGTAGAAGGATGTTTTATTAACTGCCAAATATTATTTGCCTCCTTGACTGTGTGTGTATCTGGGGAGCAGTTTTAAGATGTCTGAGATCAGTTCTTTGCTGTGTATCCCAGGCTAATTTATAACTCAGTATCCCCCTGCCTTATCTGCCTGTGTCGATTAAAGGCAGGTATCACCCTTCTAGATCTTTTTCTTTTGGAAGGAACACAATATATTTGGGACTTAGAGGAAAACATGGTCAGGTATAAGTCAATTCATGTTAATGGTAAATTGAAGAGGCGGGCTTCAGGAGTTGGGTGGCACTGGAAAGATGGCTCAATGGTTGGGAATGCTTGTTGCTTTTCCAGAGAGGATCTGCATTTGATTTCCAGCACTCAAGTGGGAAATACACAGGTCACAATGACCTGTATAACTCCAGCTCCAAGGCATGTCCACATGCATTTGCTATACACCCCATATGGACATATAGACACAAATAAGAATAAGATAGATAAATAATCATGCCAGCATCAGATTTCCATAATCCTGTTCAGGTGCTGATACATTGACTGTACTTGAGTGCCAGCACTGGTACCCTTGAGGGCTTTGGGGAATCTGGATTATAGAACCGTGATTTCAGACTTTGCGAAAAATCTTTGATGCGTTTTATAGAAATTACACTAATTAGTAAGAGTCAACTATTACATGCCCACAAAGATCTTGTTTCGGTCTGGAATTTTTAACTCAGGTCAGCCAATCCTTTTATCCCTTACTGTTCATTTTAGTTAAAAATTGAAGGTTGCTTTTAGATTTTTAGTTTTATGCTTTCTGTTTCTGAACTGTAGAACTCTTCTGATTGCTGTGGTTTATTTCATCCTGTTAATAATTTGAGAAATACCTTTCAGACTGTCTGTTGATCTTTGCAGATAATTGTTTGCTTGTCTTTCTTTGTTGTCAGAAATGGGAGTGGCTGGTGCATACTGTGCCATTTGATAAGGTCTGCCACTACTAAGTTATATCCAAAGACAGACTTACCGAGTACACAGCAAGGGGTATCCGACTGGACTGTAACAGAGTCCCACCTGAAGTTCTTTACTTATTTTGAGACAAGGTTTCACTTACCTTCATAGGCTAGCTTTGAAAAGTTCAAGCAGGCCTTGAACTGCTTTAGCAATCCTGAGAATTAAGGTTACAGACCTTTACCACCACTTTTTTACCATGCTTTACTAAGAGCCATTTTATTTTATTTGTTTAATGATTGGTGCCGAGGATTGCACTTAGGAATACTAGGCAGAAACTCTGTCACTGAGCTGCACCTCAGCAGAAGACAGCCTCTGTAGTGGTGAAGCAGTTCCACTAGTTTCTGCAAGCCTACATCTGACCTACTTCTAGCTGTAACGCTTTGTGCTTCTTTCAGGATCCTGATGGTGAACATGCAAGGAGAGCAATGCAAAAGGTGATGGCTACGACTGGTGGGATGGGTATGGGACCCGGTGGCCCAGGAATGATTAATATCCCACCCAGTATCCTAAATAATCCTAACATCCCAAATGAGATTATCCATGCATTACAGGCTGGAAGACTTGGAAGCACAGTATTTGTAGCAAATGTAAGTAAACGGGAACATTCTCTAAAATACAAAAATAGGGAGGGATGGAAATAATGTGAAAATAGTATGCATTTAATTTAATTTTAAATTAAATTAAAACAAATTAGAAAAATGTACGAAACACTTTAGATTGTATCACTGTTATACAAGTAATTAGTTAGATATACGGAAGATAGCGTGTTTTTATTTTAAAGTGGGCCTTCTACTTTGTTCTCTTGTAACCACTGCATTCGTGGCTTCGGGATTGACCTCAGCCCTATTGGGTCTTGTTTACTGAGGTTTTCAGATGTTTACAAAGACAGTGGCTGAGTATGCTTCCTTATAGGGGTTGATTTAGGTATAGGAAAGAATGAACAGTCAGTCAATATAGTCACTTTTTTTTTGTATCTAGAGTAAATGGTGATATTTTTATTCTCTGCAAGGGCAAATACTTTTAGAACAAAGTGTGTTCAGGAGTGTTGAAAAGACTTAAAAGGAGGAGTGACTTTTTGGGGTTTTCAAGACAGTTTCTCAGTAGTAAGCCTTGGTTGGCCTTGAACTCAAGAGATCTGCCTGCCTTTGCCTTCCAAGTGTTGAAATTAAAGGCAGGTGCTACCACCATCCTGCTTTTTAAGTATGAGGGGAAAAGTTTGTAAAATTTGAGGAGACTTAAGCTGTTCCATTTAAGAAGAGAGACAATAAATAGCAGAGTTAAGGCCAGGTTCTGCAATCCTATTTGAAAAATTCCACGTAAGTTAATTTTCTTGTAAAGTCAGTCAAAGCAAGTCTTAATATAGTAAAAGTGTATCTTTTTCCCCAAAGAAGTTTACCTTGAGGTTTTTACCCCCTTCTTTTACCTAGCTGGATTATAAAGTTGGCTGGAAGAAACTGAAGGAAGTATTTAGTATGGCTGGTGTGGTGGTCCGAGCAGACATTCTGGAAGATAAAGATGGGAAAAGTCGTGGAATAGGCACTGTGACTTTTGAACAGTCCATTGAAGCTGTGCAAGCTATATGTATCCTTTTGTGGGAGTTCAGCTCATGGTACACAGTGCCCACAGCACTGTTAGGCATTAGTATACCCAAGTGTATTACAATAACAAGGTGGAAGTAACTATTTTCTCTGTGACTAGAGTGAATAAATTACTATGGAATCTGAACATTTTCTGGAGTGGAATACAGATGGGTAAAAGGTGTGGTTGTATCATAGACATATGCTATGAATAGTCTTTTCTGGTGTTTCAGAAGAGTTTAGGAAATAAATTATTCATGAGAACTGGGGCTTTTATGTGTTTATAATATCTTTATGGACTGAACACTGTGTTGTAGAGTAGACATTGTTTGAAGAGACCCTCTCCTTGCCGTAGGCTTGCCCTTGGGTTACATCTTTTTTAATCACAGTGGAATATGCCACATGTGGCTACAGCAATTAAACTCAGGAGACTTACGGGTTGCTTTACCCAGAAAACATGATATTTCAGAAACAGTAGAACTTGTCCTGTTGAACACATAGAAAACTGCTTTAACTAATTGCCAGAAACACTCTGTAGTGTAAAGTGATTACTAAAACTTCATATCTAAAGAGTTGAAATAGCTTATGAACTCAGAGAGGGACTGGTAGCTACGGAGTTGTTACCTTTTAACATTTTATATGGTGTGGTTTAACAGTTGTTAGAAATAGCCTTAACTGTAATACCAGCTATGTTTAATGGCCAGTTGCTGTTTGATAGACCGATGCATGTCAAGATGGTAAGTTACTAGGATCATTTTCTTTGTAATATGTTCAAATAAGTTAGGAAAAATGTAGAATTACTAAAACTATATCTAGCCCTTAAACTAAACCTGTTGTTTAGTAGGCTGCAGAATGATGAGCGCCTTTGCTCACGGAAGTGTTTTCTGTAGATACCTCTCTGGTTAACTATTATTGTTAACCCCTATGTTCAGGAAGTCTATTGAGTATCCTGCTTGAGCAAATAATCAGCTACAAAGAATCCTTAGCATAGAGCTCCAGTTTTCAAAGTATAACATACAGTGTTTGGTTAGTATTACGTTTGTAATGAACAAATATTTGATTCAGACAGCTTTTAAAGGTCTATTGAAGTTCAGTCTTAATAAACAATAAACCTGCTATAGTGTTGCCAAAGTTAATAATTTATAGAAACAGTACTGGAAGATATTGAGGCCAGTCTGGCTAGGATTCAGATTCAGGAATAAAATAAAAGGAACTTTAAATTTTGTTTAAACTTGAAGGAGTTTAAGTCTTTGAATAGCTAATGGATTCATAAAACTCAAAAAACATGAAAAGAGAGGCTAGAGAGTTAGCTCAGCAGTTAAGAGCATTAGCTGTTGTTCCAGAAGACCCCTGTTCAATTCCTAGTACCCACATGACAGTTCACCATTGTCTGTAACACCAGCTCCAATAGTGTAACACCTTCATACAGATACATGTGGGTAAAATACCAATGTACATAAGAGAAACATAAATGATAGTGTGAGCCTCACTAGTACTTACTACTCAGCTCCTGCCCTACCCCACGCAATAATACAAATGCATGTTTATCCTTCCCATTGGCACAGAAGATAAAAACATGCTCCTGTATACCTCCTTATGTTTGATACAGTTGTTCTGCTGTGCCATGGCTGTGTCATAGTTTTTTATATTTAAATGGTTTTTGGTTTCTTTAGTTTAAATTTTTGCTTTTTCCCTGGTGCTAGAGACTGGACACAGGGCCTTGTACATGATAGGCAGGCATTTTATCTCTGGGCTACATCTCAAAACCTGTCTTTGTTATCATTGTTTGTTTGTCTTTTGTGACAGTTTTGTGTAATGTAAGCTCTCCTAGAACTAGCTGTGTTTCCCAGAGCTGGTCTTGAATTCTTGATCCTTTTGTGTAAGTCTCTCAAGTATTGGGATTACAGGTGTGCAGCACACAGTACCTAGCTTATCTGGTTCTTTGTTGTGATAATTGTTTCCCATCTTTTGCTTTTGGTGCTCCAGTAGAGATTAAGCTCTTTTTTCTTTTTCTTCTTTTCCAGGATGAGAGGGCTTTACCAAAGGGAGATTTTTTTCCTCCTGAACGCCCACAGCAACTTCCCCGTGAGTATATGAGTTATACTAGATAGAAACTGTTACAGTTATATTTATTCTTGCATTTGTGGAAAGGATACCTTGGGGATTCTCTTGATTTGTTTGTCCTGTCACCACCCCACCCTACACAAGTTGCACCGTGTAGCTTTGGCTAGCCTGGAACTCAGAGATGTGCTTGCCTCTGCTTCTTAGGTGCTAGGATCAATGATGTACACTGTGTCATGCATGTCTTGATTAGTTGTTTTCTATAGATTTTTTAGTATAAGAAATGAGTAACGAAATTTACAACTTAAGAGTTTTGATAGTGGCACTGGCTCAGAGGGTAAAGGCATCTGATGCAAAACCTGATGACTTGAGTTTTAAACCCGCCCCCCCCCCCCCGCACCCCCGACACTCACATGTTCGAGGAAGAGAATAATTCCTTTAAGTTGTACTCTGACCTCTATTCATGTACCAAGGTATATACATGCTTTTCTGTGTGTGGTGGTCTGAGTGATAATGGCTCTCATTGGCTCATTTATTTGAATGTTTGGTTTCTAGTTGATGATGGTACTATTTAGAAGGATTAGGTGTGGCCTCGTTGGAGATGATAAGTCACTGGGGCAGGCTTCAAGGTTTCATAGGCCCACAATATCCCCAGTTAACTGTCTGCTTCATCTTTGTAGAGATGTTAGCTTTTAATTACTTTTCTAGCACAATATCTGCCTTTCTGTTGCCATGCTCCCTGCCATGATGATCAGGGAGTCTTAACTCCTAGAACCATGAGTCCCATATTAAACTTTTTTAATGAGCTGCCTTGGTCCTGGTATCTTATCACAGCATTAGGAAAGTAACATATTGTGATTCTCTGTTGCAGACAATTTTTTTTTTTTTTAAGAAGGGCTCTTGGATTACACCATGGGCAGGCTGCCCAGATATAGAGGGCAGAATTGTGCAGTTTAAAAGTGTCTTGGAGTAGATGGGTGGTTAAACAAATTGCAAATGGAATAAATGACAAGCTGAGCTGGATTTTGCCATATAGTCTATCAGTATCCCTTTCAGGTATATTCTCAGGGCTAAAACTGTATGTCCATGTGAAGAAATTACATAAATACTTAGAGCAGCATGACTCAGGTAGTCAGAAAGTCAACTCAGACTTGTTGGTACACACTTGTTATCACAGGACTCAGAGTCTGAAGCAGGCAGATACAAATTCAAAGCCGGCCTGAGTACACAGGTAGATGTTGTTAAGAAAGGGAAGGGAGGATGTTGGAAATGATCCATTAGTTTATGTATAGGTATCTAAAATCTGGCAAAAATCAGTTGGTCAGTCAAAAAAGGGAGGAGAGGGAATGGAGCCACAATTCAGTATAGAAAAACTTTGTTTCCAACTGTGGGCAGTACCCAGAACAGGTGGATCTCAAAGTCAGCAAGCAGTTACGTGGTTGCTGAGGAGAGAGCTGAGGAGTGACTGCTACTGAGGATGAAGTTTTTAGAGTGAAGGAAAAGTTAATGAAATTGTGATAATTGCTAGCCTGAAAGAGCCCGTGGCTTTAAGAATAGATCAGAAATGCAGATACAGAGATTGGGAACTTAACTAAGGGTTCAGATTACCTAGTACCAAAAAAGGGATCAGGGAGACAGGAGATGGCTTGTCTGTTGAATGGACCGTATTTTCTTACTACCTGTCTGCAAGCAGGTAGTCACTTACCATGCTTGTTGTGGTTCTTGTTGATGCTTGTGCTAGAGGTAGAGGAGCACTGTGCCCCAGGGAGCCCATTATCCCTGGTTCTTGGTCTCTTGGTATGGCTCAAAGGGTTGACCTCAGAGCTTTGAGTACATTGGAGTAATAACCCTTGGTGACTTCTTGGAGCCGTTTCCATGCAATTAAAAACCTACTTGATAGATTAAGTACCTAGGGCCTGTCACTGTTTTTTGTTGTTCATTATCTTGGTTTAAGTGTCAGACCTCTGACTCTTTCCAGATACCAGTCTGCATCCTTGTTTGTATTTGTTGAGCATAGCAGTGAGGATGTGCTTGATATCAATTTAGTAGCTCTTGAGGTAGTGGCACACATTTGTGATACCAGCATTCACAGGGTAGTGGTAAGATGATCTCAAGTTGGAGGCCAGTCTTGGGGTGCATAGTAAGACCTTGTTTTTAAAAGAAGGGGGCAAAGAGGGGAGGGGAGAGAAAAAGGTTAGATTTCTTTAGGAAAAAAAATGGAGTGGGACTCAGGCATTATGCATAACTTTAATCCCAGTACTCAGGCAGGGGCATGTGGATCTTTGTAAGTTTGAGGCTAGAGAGGGCTAGATAGTGGTACTATATTACTTGTTTCTTTTTTTGTTGTTGTTGTTTTTGTTTGGTTTTTTTTTGTTGTTGTTGTTGTTTTTCGAGACAGGGTTTCTCTGTGTAGCCCTGGCTGTCCTGGAACTCACTCAGTAGACCAGGCTGGCCTCGAACTCAGAAATCCGCCTGCCTCTGCCTCCCAAGTGCTGGGATTAAAGGCGTGCGCCACCACTGCCCGGCTACTTGATTCTTTAGTGCATTCTTTTTGTGTGTGTATGTTAATGTGCAGATTCTTGAAGAGCATAGGACAGCTTTTGAATGCACCAGCTTTCTATACCATAGGTTTTGGAGGTAGAATTCAGGCTTGGGAGTAAGGGCCTTAACCCTTGAGTCATCTTGCTAGCCTACGAACTGACTTTTTAGCTGCCCGTGTTGTGTAGGTACACATTACATACTCTGACTGCATGTAAAAAGCTGAATCTTCATTAAAAAGGGACACTCACAGGTATGCAGGTGTTTAGGTGTTGAAGTCAAGTCAGGCCCTGGGCTTGCTTGGTTTAGGGACAAAGCATGGCAGCTAGAATATACTAGTTGTCTTGCCTCTGAGTGTCACCTTGTTTTCAGAAAAGGAAGCCACATTCTTGACTTTCTCTGCTTCTTTCAGATGGACTTGGTGGTATTGGCATGGGGTTAGGACCTGGAGGGCAGCCTATTGATGCCAACCACCTGAACAAAGGCATTGGAATGGGAAACCTAGGGCCTGCAGGTGAGAATTGTAGTGGGGATAACTGGGGAAAATTTAATTTATTTAAAGCCACTATTAGGGCAGTTGTATCTGGAGATTTTCAAATATGATTAATGCAGTTGGGACAAAATCCCCTTTTCATCTCAGCTTCATGTGCACAAAAGCAATATTGTTTTTATTGAGTTGAAATTTTTTTAAGCCACTGTGCCTCTTCATGTTAGTCATGATGACTTTTGAGCAGACATAGGCCGTTCAGTAAAAGGAAGCAAGGTAGAAAGTCGGTCTCACCCAAGGTCACACTGAGTAACAGTGCAGCCCCACTCCACCTGATAGTGACGTGACTTTTTCCATAAGTATGAGCATTGATAAAATAAAAGGAATTTGAAAAGCTTTTCTGAATGACAAAACTCATGGGTCTCAAGGAAAAATGGATAGTGTCTTTGCAGGAAGACAAGGAAAACATAATGAGTGAAAGCTTGGCTGTGTAGTTTTTTTTTTTTTTTTCTATGTACTGTATTTCCTTGTCATTAAGGCATATTTCATTCTTTTGGATCTAGACTTGGACTTTTCATAGACTCATTTGAAACAGTGATGTGGATACCCTGCCTTACCACTGTCACTCTTGCCTATTCCTGATATCATGGCTCTACCAACCTCAGCACGCTTTATTTGATTAGGAATGGGGGAGGGAGCATTGGTGGCTTAGAAACTGCTTTTTTATTATTAAAATTTTGCTTTTAATAGGGTTTTTTTTAAACATCTATTTCTGTTCTACAGCATTTTAAAAAGTGCCTTTACATAGTTTGTGTCTGATTGTTATATTTTATATGTTGTCTGGTTTGGTCATTTAATAAAATTACATGGGCTCCAATTTTAATCCACATTTAAACTTAACTCTGTTAAAGCTTTTGCTTGAAATATAATCTTGACAGTTGAAATAGTGGCTACCCCACCTTTGAAATATAATAATATCAAAGGTTTCTTTTTATTTATTTATTGGTTTGGAATTTTGTGCTTTTAAAGTTAAGCATTACTGTTATTTGATATAAAGTTTGTTTGCATTGACTTTCTCTTTTAAAGGAATGGGAATGGAAGGCATAGGATTTGGAATAAATAAAATCGGAGGTAAGAAATTTAAAATAAAGTACATATGTAATCAAAGTGTTTTCTTCTCATTTTTCTTGTCTTCGAAACCATGCATGTGCATTCTTCCTTTAGTTTCTAGAAGTCTGAGTATAAGAATTACTTGATTTTGTCTGTCTGTCATTCCAGTGGGTGTCTGTTGCCTCGATTCTGATCACTCACTAGCTCTGTGACCTTGGGCAAATTGCTTTTATCTCTCTGTATTTTTGTTTGTGTTTTCATGAGGGGGTTGAATCAAGCCAGGTTTTTAAAAAGGAAGTCAACCTTTTTCCTCACCCAAAGTTCTAAAACTTTGTACATTCATAACATAATGCCAAAAGTGAAATATAAAATCAGTTTTCCTTGCCGGATGAATGTGAGCAGGCTTGTTGGGATGACATTAAATATTTTTCTTATAGGCATGGAAGGACCCTTTGGTGGTGGTATGGAAAACATGGGGCGATTTGGATCAGGGATGAACATGGGCCGAATAAATGGTAAGAATGGCGTCTCCTCCTGCTTGTGTCTTGTCTACCCTTTGATAGCTGAGGGCTTCTTGTTGTCTTTAATACTGTAATCTTACTGTGCATGATAGCCCACCTGTTTTTCCACTTAATAACATACTTTTGAAATTGCAAAAAAATGGTAGACATATCTAAACCTGGTTCTCTTTAAGACTTTGAAGGTAGTAGTCAGTGTATCAGACCCCCTCAGTACTTGAGTAGTAAAAAATTTAAATTTACTTACTGTCCCCAGCAGTCAAACACATAGATATCTGTAGTTATGCTTCCTGCATTCAAAAACATTTTCCAGGACTAGAGAGAGATTTCAGCCTTTGAGAGTATGCACAGCTTATGCAGGAGACTCAGGTTCAGTGTACTAGCACCCACGTGATGACTCTCAACTGTCTGTGACTCCAGTTCCAGGAGCCTGACACCTCTGTTGACCTCTGCAGGTTCTGAGTATCGTTTTTTCCTCACCCCTTCTCCCTCCCCACACACATAATATAGTTTTTTAAAGAATGCTTTCCAAAATGCTCTTGGCACAGAATGCCCTATTGGTACATTTTAATTTTTTACCACACTTACTTATTTTTTTCTATACTTACCAAAGTATGGAAAAGTCATTTATAAAATCCAGTTATGTAACCAATTATAAGATCCATTTCAACCTTATAAGGGAGATAATGCTTATTACAATATTGACAGTACATTGATGTCAACCTGCTAGCCTTGCTTTGGTTTACTTGGCCTTATGTAAACATAAATTCAAGGGGTGGACCTCCCACCAGGTTCACTCAATCAGAGGCTTACAGTATTTTGTAGACCTGGGCCTGAGATGAGAAAAGCAGAAGACAGAAGAAAAGTGGCTAATGCATGCCTGACTTGGCCCATGGTAGACTGTCCATCCTGTAGCTGCTAATGTGGTCTTACAGTTTCTCTCAGTCTGTATGCCCAAGGAATCACGGTTGACGGTTAGAATTAAATCTCCTAATACCACTAACTAAAAGGGGGTAATACCTAGCTTCACTGCCTTGGAGACGTCATCCATCCTGAGACAAAGCTCTAATCTGCTCTTTGGCTTTGTTTGCCTCGTTGATAAAATAAGGCTATCTGTTTGCAAGTACAGAAGAGGTTCTAAAGCCTCAGATCACTTCAGAGCATCAAGCCTGTAATGCTGAACACATCAGCTAACATGTTAGCCTTATTTTGTTTCACTTCGCCTTATGTAGACAGTGTTGACCTCTTGTTGAATTATACTGCAGGACTGGACCATCTTTGATAGAAATCATTGGCACTGTCTCTTAATCTGTGGGGTTTTGAGTCAGATTAGTTGTGACAAGACTTCAGATAACTATCTGCTATACATCTGGCTTGAACAACTTAGGGATGGATTGATCTTTGCCTCTGCTTGCATTAGTTAATGAGATCTCATTATTTGAGGAGACAAAAGTTTGTCCAGAATGTATTAGGTTACTACATATCTGGTGATAAGATAAATCTCACCACAGGTGTTTGAAAATCTTGCAACAGTTGCTTATATATAGTAGGTGAAGAGAATCACATATGTTCCCCTCTTCTCCTTTCCTCTTTCTCCTCCTCCTTCTCCGACTGTTGTTATTGTCTTTTGAGACAGACTTTCTTTATATAACAGCCCTGGCTTTCCTACGACTCTCTGCGTAGACTAGGCTGGCCTCAAACTCGGAGATCCACTTGCTTCTGCCTTCCAAGTGCTGGAATTAAAGGCATGGGCCACCATGCATCACTATGATTCATTCTTATATGCTCAGAAAGAAAATCACCTGACTTAATTGGTAAGAAAACCATAACATATTTGATTTAGATTTCTTCAGCACATAAATTAGGATGGGAGATATCAAAAGGTCCTGGTGACAGTGTGATGGTCCAAAAATGAAATAATATCCTCTTCACACTTAAGTGTTAACCAACACATATATTTTAAAATAGAACAACCAATATCACTAAATTCAGTCCTTCTAAGAATCACTTGAGTAGGTATTGTTACCCTCATATTGTCAGAAACTGGGGCACGAAGAGTAATTTGCCTAAGGTCACAGTGATTAGCAATGCTGGGATGTGAATTCAGCCTTTCTTTAGAACTTGCCTCTTCATCATGCTTCCATCCTGTCTTTTAGAATTGCCTCTAGCATGGTGGCACCCCTGTGCTGAGAAACTGGATGTCTTTGCTTTGAAATCTCTTTTATGCCAAAAGAAGTTTGATTTCTACTTGTTGAAAAGCTGTTCCCTAAGTCATTAAGATTAGGTCATAGGAGTCATTTAAGAATTTGTGCTTTTTTGTTTTGTTTCTGGTTTTGGTTGGTTGTTTTGTTTTTGTTCTTTAGTAATGTGTCCAAGTAGTATGTGGCAAGCTAGCGTCTTCTAAGGTGTTTTTGAGGATTGCACCATCCAGCCTCCAGAGAGCTATATGCAGGTTTTGTTACCTTTTCTCTGGTTCCTAATATAGATAGATAGTGGTGAGGAGATGAAGGAAAGTTACATTGTCAGTAATGCAGAGGCACAGGTTTACATTTCCAGTGAACTGAGTTCCGTTTTCAAGAGTCCACATGGTTGAAGAAGAAAACTTGAATTCTGCAAGTTGTCCTATGGTAACTTGGCATATGCACTCACACATAGACAGCACGTCTAAACAAAAGTGTAAAAATCCTAGCCCAGCCTGCTTCCACATCTCTTAATTGTTTACTTCCTTGAAAGGATAAGTCTGTGAGCTACAGTTATACACTAAAAGGTATATAGTACACAGTACCAGTTTGTCTGATACTCCCAAGGAGTGAAATAATACTGTTTTTATTCTCCCTCAGGCTGAACTTAGAACCCAGTGCCTCATACATGCCAGACAAACATACCATAGATTTATACTCCTCAGTCTATCCAATACTAGATTTTCCTATGACTTCTGAGTAGAGGAAGAAAGCAAAGTGATATGCATTTGAATCTTGCATGAGAAAAAATGGACGTATATGTATAGGAATAAAGTAGATAGTAGTAGGAGTCATATAAGACTTTTTTTAAAATGAAGGTTATTTTATGAGTATGAGTGAGAGCCTTGTATGTCTGTGCATCATAAGCATGATGTTGCCTTTGAGGTCAGAAGAGGCTATTGGAACTCCAGAACTGGGACAGACAGCTGTGAGCCTATGTGGGTGCTAGGAACCACACCCAGCTTGTCTGCTTTTAACCACTGAGCCATCTCTCTAGCTCCATGAAAGACTATCTTAGGCAGGTATAAACGTGATTGGTCTTTCCCTCACAGAACTTCAACATTTTTAATACATTGCAAAAATATGAAGACAAATAGCTCTCAACAGTATTACAGTGGTATAAAGAACAAATGGATAGGAGTCTGTGCCCAGGTATATCTCTTCATTCGGTTTGGGCAGCCTTTGCCTCATGCTTGCCAGGCCTGTGACCTTGACCAAGTTACTAAAGGGATTTTAGTTAGCCTCTATGAAAAGGCAGCGGTGGTTGTGAGTATTTAGTGATATAACAGTTTTGGTAATGGATAAAAAGGGTTTCATATGGGCAGGGTCCACTTTAGGGCATAACAATACCAGGTATAGTCTTGCCAATTTTTTTGTTTCCAGTTGATAGTAGCTATGGTCTCTAAATGTTTTAGGCCCTAGGAAGATTGTCTACGTCGTTGAGCTAAGCATCCCAACTCTACAGTTGTTTTTTTGGCTTGTAGACAGTGTCTTTTTCTGAAATTTAGGAACTACTGAAACTGGTTCCCAGTATTTGGTGGCTGTTGTTGGGTGGAAATTTTTCGTCACAGCATGGTTAGGAAGCAAAGGGGTTTCTTTTTAAATTTAGTTTTATATGTCTAAGTGTTTGCCTGTGTGTATGTCTGTGTAACACTTTTATTCCTGGTGCCCAAGGAGGCCAGAAAGGATGTCAGATCTCATGGAACTGGAGTTACAGAGTGTGAGCTGGGAATTGAACCCACGATTTGGAAAAACAGCCAGTGTTCTTAACTATTGAGCCACCTTTTCATCCCATAAATGGTGTTTTCTTCAATCTAACCTAACGAGTGCTAGTGAAGATGTACTACCTTTAACTTTATGTATGTAAATCTAAACGGGCATGAGAGACTAGAGAGTATATAAATAGAAAAAAGAGGCTTTAAAGGAGAGTAGTAGAGAGAGTAATAATAGAGTAATAGTACATATGATATATGAAAGTGAAAGAGGGCTCTGGCATCCTAGGGAGGGTTGAGGGAGGAGCAAGCAAAACTTAGGAAGTACAAAAATAGCATGAAGAAATCTCTTCTTGGTTTGTTAATAAAGAAAGAATAAAACTGGGTCAGTAATAATAAAGATATCTAAGTCTGAAAGAGGGGAAATGTTTGTTTTTCCTGCTTTGCTTTGACTATCTGACTAGTTCTGATTCTTCAACTTTTAAAATTTGTAAGAGTGAGTTCATACCTGTATCTGACTAGGATGATTGAATATCCTATTGCTACAATCAATTTGTTTTTGTATCTAAACTAGTACTTCATAAAAGATATATTTTAAAACACTGTCTTGGCATCATGTCTGTGCCAAAAATAAAATGACATGCTATTGTGCTATGAAACTTCCATCCTTCTCATTCTGTTATCCTTCTCACCTGTGTGACAAGGGTTCCTGTCCTGAAGTGTCTGTGAAGTTACATGACAACAGGAACAGGTCCTGTTCTGACCTGGATGGAAACATTACCTGTAGGCCTTGCTACTGTGGTACTTGGTTTCTAATTAATACTCTTTACTCATTGAATTCCCTGCTACTACTTGCGATCAAACACAAAGGAGTAGAACAGTCTGTACCAAATAAAATAGTGAAGTTGGATTTTCAGAGTAATGGCCTGGATTGGTTTGGGTTTCCTTCAGTTTCTTATCTGTTACCTCCTTCCTACACATTGCCCCTTTTGAATCATGGCAGTAGATCTTTGCACTTCTTGGTGCTTTAAAAAAAATAGGTTTGTGGTCCTTGCTCTTGGATGCAGTTGAAGAGAGATGATAGCTATGAATGGCCAGGAGAGTGTCTGATGAGTAGGTGTGATAGAGCTTTTGTTTTCAGGCCCTAGGCTGCTATATCAGCAGCACATGATGCTAAGACCTAGAAAGAATTGTTCTTTACAACCAGTAGATAATTATGCTCAAACCAAAAATGTAGGGAGACAGGGTAAAGGAACAATTGAAGTTGATGACTTGGATGCCCAGAGATTTGGCATAGAGTTAGTTGGAGCATCTGCATGGGGGTACAGGGGGTAGGGGCGAGGTATCTATGAATATCTTTAGAAAGTTTGATTGTTTCAATTTGTTGAGTACATTTTCCTACATAGCAAAAGACTGAGGAGAATATATGCTTTTAATCCCAGCACTCAGGAGTCAGGGGTAGTTGGATCTCTGAGTTCAGGACAGCCAAGGCTATACAGAGAAACCTGTCTTGAAAAACAAAAAAAAAAAAGATGGGAGAAATACAAGATGTTTTGGGGGTTAGGTTGTTGGGGAGGGATTGTTTTCCTTTCCAAAGATGTCCTTTTATTATATTACAACATACAAGGTAAGACTTGCCTACCTTGAAAAGTACAAGAAAGATAATAAAATGGATATTTTCTCATTAAATATTTTCATATGTATGCTTTATCAAATGTCAAAATGATTGTTTTGCAAAATAATAAGGAATAGAACACAGCTGTGGCAAGCAAATTGTTTGTGCTTTTTGTTTGTTTTGCTTTATAAATTGTTATCCTTTTGGTTATATTTTAATGTTTTCTAGACAAGGTTTCTCTGTCTGGCCCTGGCTATTCTGGCACTTACTCAGTAGACCAGGCTGGCCTTGAACTACAGAGGTCCACCTGCCTCTGCCTCCTCCTTCATAGGGTTGTGATTAAAGATGTGTGCCACCACCACCTAGTTTCTAAGTCTAAAAATCTCTGCTCTTAAAAAAAAAAAAAAAAAAAATCTGTCTTTAAAGTTTCCAGGAAGTTTCATCATTTCTTTTGAAAGCCCTCTTCCTTCTAATTAATTCTGTTTTCCTAGATTTTTTTTTTTATGACTGATGACCTCATTAGAAGGACACATTAGAAGGACAGTGAGCAAAATTTAGTGTGGTTTTATTTTTTGTCTCCAAAGCAGTAACAGGAATGTCTTCTGTCTGCCAGGCCCTGTGGAACCTGGCCAAGCTTGCTGGGTTGGGAGCCAAGTAGCCATTCATTCTCCCCATTATTTTCCTACATGCCCAGGATGATTATTATTCTACTTCTCCATCAGCAATCAGGGTACATTTAAGTGTCTTCTCTCAGTTCTTTGCAAATACTGTCCATTATGTTATGCATTCTTGTAAAGATGATGACCAGGGTGACTTGCTTCACCTCTACTCCCTTATAAACACCACATAGTAGTGGGTGTTTCCCAACTAAAAGGAGATGCCAGAGTCTGTAAGAACAGCTCTGTGGACCTCAGGAGGGCAAAGGTTACATGGGTGGCATTCTTTCTGGACCATCAGGTGCCTGCCATTAGCAAGTGTGCTCTAAGATTGCTATGGCTACATGGCAGCATAGAGCATAGCATATAGGTATGTGGTCCTAAAAGATGGCCACAGAAAGTGCATCTGCTTGTGTATGTCATTCCATATAGATTTCCCCTGTGGTCTCATTTGTAAGCCATTATAACTGCTGGGAAGCCCAGCTAGCAAATTTGATGTATTTTAAGGACTTATTTTCTGCTCGTGATAGAAGCTAAAGCTTTGGATTTCTAAGGAGGATATTAATAATAGCAGTAGCAAACTTAAGGAGGCTTGGATGAGCCATTGTCCAGCAAGCAGCAATGTTTTCTTGATGGGACAGTGGGGCAGGGAGATAATTCTTGTGTGTCTTAGTTACCATCACATACTGCCTACTCACTGGGTGCTGATGGTCCTCACCTCCTGCTCTGTACAGGTACTTTGAATTACTTTGTGATGCGGAGAAGGGGAGACTGCTGGCTCCAGGACACCTGGAGAACCCTAGGTTTTTGGCCCACTGAGGAAGCCTCATTACTAAGTGTGTCCAGACCATCTTAGAAAACTGATACTGAGCAAGGGTTGAAGGCCCTCCTCTTTGTTCTCTTTTCTGGACAGATTTGCAGGCACCCTGTAAACTGCATTGTTACTTTCTTCGTTTTGTAAAATGATGTTGTTATATGTATGTTTCTCAAACCTGTTCCCCTTTTCTTAAAATATGTATACGTTTAGAACATGATGAGCAGGTTTCTGTTACAGAAAAATTTGGCTAATTTTTTCTTTCTGATTTTCTTAGAAATCCTAAGTAATGCACTGAAGAGAGGAGAGATCATTGCAAAGCAAGGAGGAGGTAGGATTCACTTAGCTTGATGTTCTGTGTGTTGTTGTTGTTGTTGTTAGAACAAGCATTTAATGGGAAGTCAACAGTAATGTGACAAACATGGTCTCTGACACAGGTGACCCAGGGTTGCATCAATCGCTGCCTTTTCCTAACTGTGGCTTGTGACAAGTGACAAAACTCATCTATAAAATGGAGAAAGGGGGCTAATTGGTACAACTTTTAAAGTCTATAGAAAGAGCCGGTGCATGTAAAAAGTCTTAAAACTGAAAAGTGCACCACCTAATGCATGACAAATGTTTGTTGAAACCTGCATAAATTGAATACTGCAAACATTTTGGTATATGATCTTCCATGAGCACTTAGAATTAAATGTACTATGAAGATTTAATGTACTGTGGGTGTGTAGGTGTGTAGGTGCCAGTGGAGACCAGAGGCAGCAGATCTCTTGAGAGTTGGAGCTATAGGTTGATTGTAGGTTGTGAGCTGTGAATCCTGGGAACTGAATGGATTCTGGTACTTTGCAGGAGTTGTAACTGCTCTTAACTGCAGAGCCAGCCTTAACCTTACCTTTTAAGGCTTACTCACTCCACCCTCCCTTTTTCCCTTCAGTCCTTGAGTTTAGCTTTCCTTTTGGCAGCCCATTGCCAGGCATTTCTGTGGGATCCTTGCTAAGTTCTTTCCTGATTCTGCTGCTGTGGGCATGTGGCTGCCAGCACCATTACTATATTATGTGTCAAGCGGGCAACTTTTTTCCTCTTGCAAATGTGAAGAAGTTACTTTGTGAGCTACTTCTGTTCTGAAATGCTAACATTCTTGAAGTTGTGCTTGGATTTTTCCAACCAGTGTGCTGCATTTCAGCCATAGAAGTGTTGCACAGAAAGGTGAGTTGATTTGTGCCAGGTCACACAGCTTTGGCCAGTTATATACTGTTAGAAAAATTACTGAGTGATCTCTTGGTGAATTTGTACCTTGTGTCAGTAGTAGGCTAGTTGTGGGCTACACTGCTGTGCTGAGAAGTGGGCACTGTGAAACTTCACTTTTGAGTTCTGCTTGGTGAAGTGATGGGGTCATGGCCTTGGTGATGGAGTCAGATCTTCCCTATCCAGGGTTGCAAGCATTATGGATAAGAATCATTGTGCACTGGTCTCTGACTCTTAGCCTCTTCCAGAATTGAACTTGCCATCCTGTCAGCATCTTTTTTCCAAAGCCAATGAAATAGCTATCAATTTCCCTTATAGAAGGAAAGGTTCCAGAAAATGACCAGTTTGTATGCTTGTGTATATTGAGGGTCATTTTGTTTTGTCTTCTGCTTACATGGCTGTGTAATCATTTTGTTGTGCCCTGGAAGTGCTAAGGAATTGTAGCTAGAGTGGCCATCAATCAGCAGGACATTTTAAGAGGGACAAGTTGACAGAGGATGAAGGTTGTTGTGACTTTGAATTGTCTCCATGTAACTCCCTGTCAGTTACCCTGAGTATGAAGATTTCCATGCTTTTATTTTAAGAGCATTCTTAATGTCTGCTGATGGGGAAATGACAAAGTTTTTTAGAAATTGAAGTGTGGCTGGCTACTCATAGCTTGTCACGGGTACCAGTATAGAGGTAAAGTTTTATTCCTTCTAAATTTTATTATGAAATTTTTATATGTTATGTAATGAAAAGGATGATTGTGTGGATTTCAATGCTAAGATTTGAGAGGCTATTTTTTTTTTTTTGTTTTTCGAGACAGGGTTTCTCTGTGTAGCCCTGGCTGTCCTGGAACTCACTCTGGAGACCGGGCTGGCCTTGAACTCAGAAATCCGCCTGCCTCTGCCTCCCAAGTGCTGGGATTGAAGGCGTGCGCCAGCACTGCCCGGCAAAAGGCCTTTTTTTTTTAAACGGTAAATTACTTTGAGCATGACTTTCTGGTTTGTGGTTGAACTTAGGATCTGAAGTGTCCAGCCAGGCATACATACATTGGTATATGAACAGCTACACAAGTCCCTGACTTCCACTTGTGCTTTTTATTCCTGTTTCAGGTGGAGCTGGAGGCAGTGTCCCTGGGATCGAGAGGATGGGCCCTGGCATTGACCGCATTAGCGGTGCTGGCATGGAGCGCATGGGCGCAGGCTTAGGCCATGGCATGGATCGAGTGGGCTCTGAGATTGAGCGTATGGGCCTGGTCATGGACCGCATGGGCTCAGTTGAGCGCATGGGCTCTGGCATCGAGCGCATGGGCCCACTAGGCCTTGACCACATGGCCTCCAGTATTGAGCGCATGGGCCAGACCATGGAGCGCATTGGTTCTGGTGTGGAGCGCATGGGTGCCGGCATGGGCTTCGGCCTGGAGCGCATGGCCGCACCCATTGACCGCGTGGGCCAAACCATTGAGCGCATGGGCTCTGGTGTAGAGCGCATGGGTCCTGCCATTGAGCGGATGGGCCTAAGCATGGATCGGATGGTGCCCACAGGCATGGGGGCCGGCCTGGAGCGCATGGGTCCTGTGATGGATCGGATGGCCACCGGCCTGGAGCGCATGGGCGCCAACAACCTGGAGCGCATGGGCCTGGAGCGCATGGGAGCCAACAGTCTTGAGCGCATGGGCCTGGAGCGAATGGGCGCCAACAGCCTGGAACGGATGGGCCCTGCCATGGGCCCAGCATTGGGCGCTGGTATTGAGCGAATGGGCCTGGCCATGGGTGGCGCCGGCGGTGCTAGCTTTGACCGAGCCATTGAGATGGAGCGAGGCAACTTTGGAGGAAGCTTCGCAGGTTCCTTTGGCGGAGCTGGAGGCCATGCACCTGGAGTAGCCAGGAAGGCCTGCCAGATATTTGTGAGAAATGTAAGTGGTTCTTTAGTGGAATTCCTGTGTTGTGAATGAAGTTATGGGGAGGTCAGTGGACTGAGTGATACAGGATGGAGAGGGAAGTCTGATGAAGGGAGAACTGGGCAGTATGGGTGGTACAGCTTGCCCATCTCCAGAGTTGGACTGGAGGTTGAGGGGTTACTGGAAGAGCAGTAGTCCCAGTTCCAGGCATGGTGGCCCACTCCTTTAATACCAGCACTCTAGAGGCAGAGGTGAGGTGGCACTCTGTGAGAGCCAGTCTAACAAGAGCTACAAAATAAGACACTTGTCTCCAAAATACAAAGAAACAAAAATACAATAGTCTGGCATTTGTCTATGATATGCCACGTGAGAAATAGACTGAGCTGTAAAGGTCTGTGGTTTCTGATCCTTTGGATTGAGGAGCACTTCAGTCTTGGCACAGTGATTCTGAGAAAGGTGACTGTGCTTGAATTACATTTTGTCATTGAATTGTGAGTTGTGCCACTTAATAGCCTAATTCTAGATAGACTTGTTTTGTTCCCTGCTGATTGTCTTAAAGAGGTCAGGAAGTGAGGATTTTTTTTTTTTTTTTTTGTTTGGAGGGATTATTGGGGATTAAACCTAGGGCTGTACACATACTAGGCCATATACCCCATAAGCTACATACCCAGCCCAAGTACCTTCCAGTCATATTCTCATATCTGTTGTAATGTGTGTACATTAAGACTTTGTGGTATCACAGATTAGTCTGCCTCTTTTTTCCTCAGCTCCCATTTGATTTTACATGGAAGATGCTAAAGGACAAATTCAATGAATGTGGTAAGTGTCTGTTTAAAATAGGCTCTGTGTGCTTTCCTGTGTTGTGGCTTGTTGGTGATGCTATTGAGTTGGAGCAGTGAAGCTTCTTTCCTAGTCTTAACAACCACTGTCCATGGGCTCCAGAGTCCATGGGCCTTGCCATTGTTCTACCTCTGCAGGTGTACAGGCAGGTGCTGGGTGTCCTGGTATGTGTCGTTCTGTATGCTCATTTCATCCTTGTAGTGCTTTCCTAGTTAATTTTTTGAAGCAGACTCTCACTTTATAACCTAGACTGAACTCGAGTTCATGATTCTCTTCTTGCCTCTGCCTTGCGTTTGCTGGAACTGTAGGTAAATGCCACCTCTCCTGCATTTATTTCAGTTTCTGAGAGGAGGCAGTATTGTCATCTTTTTACATAAGAGTCAGCAAAGCAGTATTCCTAAGGTCACAGACTTGTAAGAAGCAAAAAGTAAATTCAAGAAAAATTGCTTTCCTCCTTTAAGCTCATAGCTGGTTTGGTTGCTCAGAGAACTCAGGATCAGCACTTGTAGATCTGAGCACCCGATGCGGGGTGAAAGTCTCTGGTTGTGGATTCTTAAACACATGAGACAACCTTTCTGGAAAGCTTTGGTGACCTCAATGCAGTAATGCAGTCTTCCCGTTCTCGTTGCACCTTCTCAGCTAAACCAAGTGTGGGTGGGTGGCTGCTGGGTCAAGACACCTGTTTCTTGTTTCCTCTTGCAGAAATGGCTCACATTCTAATGTACTTGGTGCTTTCCCTGATTCTTTGGGATAAGCTGTAGAGTCAAAGCCAACCTTCTTGCTTGGTTCTGTGATTCTCTGAATTGCAATTTTTATGACCGTCAATATTCCAAAAACGGAATGAAATGTGTCACCCTCCCACTTCTGAGAAAATGCATATTCAAAAGATTCTGGAAACCTGGTTCCATTTCTCTCCTGCCCTTGAACATGAGTTATATGTTCTGCTGATATTCTCTGCTTTCCTACCAGAAAATCCTCTCTGCCCCTTTACTCTTTTCCTCTCTTTTTTTCTCCGAGATAGCCTCCAAAGTCCTTATGTAGCCAACAATGACCTTAAACTCTTTAGGTTTTTGGGGGAGTGGGGGGCACTGTAGATTGGGTCTCTTGAAACTCAGATGGGCCCTCACTATAGAGCTGAAAATAGCCTTGAACTTGTAGACTTCTTAATTCTACGTCCTAAATGCTGGGATTACAGAGGTGTGCCACCCTGCCTGGTTTGTACAAATGTTGGGTCTCAAACCAGGAGTTTTATGTATGCATGCACTGTGCCCACTGAGCTGCATCCTTAGTGACCTTGAATTCTTGATTCTTCTACTTCCAACTCCCAACCTGGGATTACAGGTGAGACACCGGTCCATTTTTCTTTCTGTCTTCCCTCTTTTTTTCTTCTGTTTTGTCAATCCCTTTTCAGCCTGGGCCTTGCCAGGTAGCTCCAGACTGGCCTAGAACTCAAAATCTTGCTTTAGCCTCCCAAGTATTGGGATTGCAAGTGTGTACCATTGTGTCCTACTCTGGCAGGAATGTTTATTCTGATGAATTTCTACTTAATATCTTTCAGAACTTTATCATGAGAAGCCACTGGATTGTCACCTCTCCCCAAGCCATTAGTAACACTAGAATTATGGGCTCTAACAACACTAATGTGTCTTTGACTCTTACTTTATTATAAACCCATTTCTTTTGTGCGTGACACATACCTGGGTACATAATAATCATATAGGTTCGTAAGCTGCACACTAGGTATACTTGCCTTACATTGGGGCAGTATAGAACCATCATATTGGTAATGGCCTTGTGACAAGATAGTTGTATTCAACAATCTAAAGTTGACTCCATAGTCCTCTCTATATATAACTTGCTGGAGCATAAGGGCAAACATTTGAACCCATTTGGCAGGTTCTTCACAACAAGTTAGGCTGTTGTCATGCTTGGAGAACAATGGCAATGTAGTGGAGGGGGCTGTAGTTGCTGGCGCCGCCATACGTGGTGTTCTGAGCATTCACTTCATACGCAAGGGTCTCTCCTTTTTGACTCTGTCACCGAAATCCAACAGGTGATCTGGACTGAGTGGAGCCCAGACTGAGGCTGAGCTCTGGGTTTGCCTGATGCGTGTGGTCTCTTCTTCCCTCCCTGTGCCAGGACATGTGCTGTACGCCGACATCAAGATGGAGAACGGAAAGTCCAAGGGGTGCGGTGTGGTTAAGTTTGAGTCTCCAGAGGTGGCTGAGAGAGCCTGCCGGATGATGAATGGCATGAAGCTGAGTGGCGAGAGATTGATGTTCGAATTGATAGAAATGCTTAAGCAGTTGCCTTTTTTAAACATCAATACCAGACCTCTGAATTTGTATTTTTTCTTGTTAACCATTTTAATTTGTTGGCTGGATGTATAAAGATGTTTAAAAAATTCAGTTGCTTTTTGGGGTAATTTGAATTAATTTTTTAATGATTGGGGTTCTATTTGACTGTTTGCATTGAGATTGCAATGTGCGCAATTTTTTTTGTAGTTGTGGCATCTTGTTGACATCGAATATGACTTTGATAATAAATACCAGTTCCTGAAAGTGGCTTGCCTTTTTTGTTTTTGTGTATTTTGTAGAGGTGGCCATTTGAGGTCTGCAGAGTGAGGCAGCTTACACTTCCTTCTTCCTCAAAGCTGTCAACACCAGGGATCTCACCCTCGTTGTTGCTTGTCTGTGGGCCCCAGGGTTTGAAGAGAGGACCTGGTTATACTAGGAACACTATTAGTAAAGATTCTAGAAGGTTGTTATTTTCCTAGGTGTGATAATAGCAATCCTGAAATATCTTACAGCAATCCTGAAAGTCATCCTGTGGCTTTATTCTATGAATCCCAGCTCACTTAACTTTGGCTTTTCTTTGTTCAAGCCCATTGAGAATGTCACTATTTGGGACATACTTCATAATGATGTCTTGTTAGGCAGGAGCCCTACCAGTGATGAGTCATCATAGATTCCCTCACTTGGCATCACAAGTGCTTGTACCCTACAAGAGGTTTTCAGGTGCAGCTACTAGTCATCCAAGTTGTGTGTGGATGTATCCTCTCTCATCGGCTCCTTTTAATTAGGAGGGTAACTGATTATTTTTCCCAACTTTGGTGCCTGTGTTCTGCTGTGTGTGCCAGCAAGGAAGGAGAGAAAAGACAAGAAACAAGGATATTTTAAAGAGGAGTTTTATATAAGCACATGCCTTTGGGTATCTGGTTGCCAGGCTGGGATCCAGGGCTCCTGAGTGAGCAGTGGCTGGACTGTTGTCCTGGAACCCACTTATCTGCTATGCTGTCACTGAGGAAATGGTTGCATGTCCAGAGGGTCTGCAGAGAAGGATGAATTTCAATGACCCTGTGTCACAGAGGCATGATACAAAGCATCCCTATGGGAATCACTGTACATACCCCCGAAGCTGACGTCATCATATACTTCAGTTTCCCTGGGAGAGAGAGCATAGTATAGTCAGCAGAGGACAACCCCGGTGTTCACCACTCCACCCAGGCATGACCAACACTTACAAGGGCAACAATGCAGTTCTGGGCACATAGCCATCTGCAGGAGAGAACGGGTAAGAGTGGCTTCTTAGCCCTAGCACCCCTCACTCCTTTCTCTGGTTGTAGGCCAAGCACACTTACACTTGCCCTTGGGGTCCCGGCAAAGCATCTCATCCTTGCTAGTGAACTCAATCACCTCTAGGATCTCTCCACGCCGGATGCCCAGGTGCTTGCCACCCCACGACGGGTCTTGGCATTGGGGTCAATCATCATCTTTGTGTGAATCACAATTTCACCTTCAAACTTGAAGAACATCATGTTAAGACTTAACTTCTGTTAGCTTGGTTTCCTCCTCGGGTTAGAAGTCCTGGGCCCTGGGTACCAATTTTCCCAGGACTCATTCTTTGCTCCATGTTCTCACCTTGAACTTCTTTCTAAACTCTCTTTCAGCTTTTTCTGCCTTCCTGATCTGTTTCAGCAGCTTGGGGTCTGTGGTTGGCAGCTGCTGTGGCTGAGTGGTCTTCTTCCTGAAAGACCCAGGTATTGGGGTATTTATGAGCAAGAAGTACTCCCATCAGAGTACCAGAGCTCAGCCCAACACCATAACACCCCATTTGCCTTGTGTACCTGAGCTCTGGCTCCTGTTGAGGCCATCTGGTGGCTTGCTGGGTAGACTGCATTTCATCTGAGAGCATTGAACAGAAGTCAGGACAAAGGCTGTATGCCTCTACCCTAGTGACTTGTGAGATGATCCTGCCCGCTCTGAGTTCTCAGTGATTCCCAGAATCTCAACCACTTTTTTCTATCTTTCTCTCAGCTCACCAGTTCTTCTGGGTAAGGTTCACTTTGGAGAGGAAAATAAAGGCTGAGAAGTTTGTCTAAGGCTACCCAGCTAGTAAGGTAGGATGGATTTGTAGGCCTTTTTGTTAAGTAGACCAGGCTACCCTGGAATTTAGATCTATCTACCTCTGCCTTCTTGAGTGCTGGGATTAAAGGTGTGGCCACCATGACCAGCCTACAAGTTGTAGGCTTTGGGAACCATTTTGCCTCTGCCTCCCAGAATATGGTGGAAGTTATACGATGTTGGATTCAGAGCTAAAAACAAAACATTCCCTTATAGCAGGCATCCACTGCTCACCTTTGAGGAGGAGCAGCCAGGGTGGGGTTTTTAGCCTGAACCTTCTGCTGCTGAGGCTGATTGGCCAATTTCCCAGGGGGCTAACTTGTACTACTTCCCAGAAGTAAGCCAGGCCTTCAGAGTGAGTCCAACTGTTGGCAGAGAGCTTGCATGCCAACCTCTTGAAGCCTGAGTGAGGGCCTAAATCAAAAGCCTCATTTTGTCACTGTGGACATTTCAGACTGATTTTTCTGATGAGCAGCCCACAGAGGGGGTGTCTGTGTGCACCTCTTGATCTCCACTCTGCTGCAAATATCTGGTTCCTACCCAGAACCTGTACCGCACCTGCTTCTCTCATGTGCCTCAGCCTTGTGTGGTCTCACAGTTAGAAGCAAACTTGACTGGTACACTGGGTCATGTGGTCCTTGGTTACCCTACAGCTTGTTCTGGCCTTTTCTGTTGGTATGTCCATGTCCCGGAAAGGCTGAACCCGACCTATTCCCCAGATGCGTCCCCAGCTGAAAAAAGAGGGGGCCTGCCTTCCTTCAAAGGAACCCAAGTGTAGGAGGGAGAAGCTAGTGGTTTCAGGCCACTCTAAAAAGATCACCGAAATGCTCAAAGCAGCCTTTAAGAGGCTGTGTGCATAGAGGAAGGCTCACACCACATTCCACTAAAAGAAAATCAGAAGAAGTCCGGTATTTAATCATGATCTTGAAGAACAGTGAATAAAGACTGGGAGAATGTTACTAAAATCATTGGGGGCGGGGGTGTGGTCAGTTTAGGAAAGGGAGGTCCTTCTTAATCCTGGAAACAGTAGCCAGGGCTCTCACCAGCTTCTCTGCAAAGCTGCACCCTATCAAAAAACCCAACCAACTACCCCCCCCCAACAACAACAAAAAAACCCCGAAAAACCAAAAACCATAGGGTATCTTCTCAATGGAAGCATGAGAGGGCAAGGTAAGAAACTACCATCAGCACTTAAGAGGCAGAGGTAGTCATTTATCTGAGTTCAAGGACAGCATGGTCTGTAGAGTGAGCTCCATCCAGGACATCCAAGGCTGTTACACAGAAACCCTATCTCTAAAAACCAAGAAAGAAAAAAGTACTAAAGGAGGTATTGCAAATATTGTCATGGTTCTATCACGATAAGCAAACAAAGGGACCCAGGAAGGAGCAAGGGCAGGAGAATTTGAAGGCACCTGGCTTTGTATGTGGACCTCCAGTTGGGACGGGGAGAGCAAGTGCATCTTAAAGCCTAGAGTCCCCTCCTAGGAGGCCCAGTAAGACAGTCAGGGGAAGAGAAGCTCAGCTGGGATCCCAACAGCTGGAATCAGCTGGTTGACCTAATCTTAGATACTTGAACTCATTGGTAACTTCCTTGGCTGTAGCTGCAGAGTCAGCAGTTTTCTCATAGAAGCTCATGTTGCCATGGAGGTACCAATCTTGGAGTCCCTTGAATTGACTTAAAAGAAACTTCTGCCACACTTCCTCCAGCCTAAACTTCTGATTTCAGGGATACATCTTGCTGGGGCATCCTTCTAGGATGGACGCAAGGAACCTGGTGGGTAGGATTTGATTTGGTTTTGTTTGCAAGGTTTCATCTAATCCAGGTTAGTCTTGATTGCTAAGTAGCAAAGGTTGATCATCCTGCCCCCTTTATAAAGGGAACATGCCATATGATCTCACTCATTCCCTGCCTACTATACTGCCTAGTCTTGTTTGCCAACTTTAATTTTGTCAATTCTTTCATTGCTGTTCATTCTCGTCACACTTCCTCCAGCCTAAACCTGGTTGCTTGGGTACCTCTGGGCTTCCCCTTCCTCACCATCTTGCCCACCAGCATCCATTTTGGTCTGGATCACTTTCTGGTCTTAAACCTGGAGCATGAGAGAATGCCTTTGCAGTTAATGTTTCACGGGTGCCCAGGCCAACCACCAAGACCACCTACAAACCTCTGCCTCCGGGGCTGAGACTAGAGTCATCTGTGGCCTCCACAGCATCATACAGTTCATAGATCTCATCCGAGTTCCTGAAAGGATACTTGAAATGAGGGCTTTCTTTAGCCTCACACCCATGCCTGATCCCACTCTCCATGCACTCACTGTGCATTATGTTGAGGTTGTTGGGCTTGGAAGTGGTTCCCAGTAGAAGAGTGTGTCTTCAGTACAGCTGTGGAGGAAAGAGCAAGGAAGGGAAATGACTCTGCTCAGATCTTTAGCACCCTCTCTGCCTGAGCCACCTACCCTAACTCACCTGTGGCTGTTGCTGGGGCTCTCCTGAAGCTTTGGATATTGATGGGGACTGGTGGTAGTGGGGGCTTGGCTGGGGGGAGTCCCAGGTTGCTGGCTGAGGGCAGGGGCCGCCGTCGGGGTGGGTGCTGGACTTGGAAGTCTTCTGATCTCCAGCGGGGTTTCCCAGGGACTCTAAGCCAGGGCTGAGAGGGAATTGGGGGCTGGAGCCCACAGTAGCAGAGGGCAGGGAGCATTCAGACACAGAACCAGGGAGCTTGGGCTTTCTAGGCAGGCCCTTGGGGAACTCAGGCTGGAAGAACTTGCTGTGTTGAGGCTGCAGAAACGTCTTCGGTAGCGAGCTGAACTCAGGCTCTGAGGATGTTCTAGGGAGGCGACCCAATTCTGACTGTGAGGGCTTCTTAGAAAGCACATTGGGGTCTGGCTGCTGAGTCTTCTTGGGAACCTTGCAGACTTCAGGCTCCGAGGATGTCCTGGTAAGGTCACTTGGCTGGAGCTGTGGATGCTTCTTGGGGAATGCATTGAAGTCTGACAGTGGGGAGTGAGACTGGGGGTTACATGACTCAGACTGCCAGGGGGATGTCTGGGGGACCTCATAGAACATGGGCTGCTTTGGGGACTTGGGGCAACCAGTGGCTTGAGGAGGATATGGAGGCTTCCTAAAGTTCTCATTGAACTCAGACTTCACAGTGTTCTTAGGAAAGGTATTGATGTCAGGCTGTGGGGAGTGGGAGTAAAACTCACTGGACCCACACTTAGAGGGTGATGTCTGAGGAACTTCGATGGACTCTGACTGTGTCAGGGACTTCCTAGAGAAACCAACAGCCTCAGGCTGCTGGGGCTTCTTGGGAAAGGTACCGAACTCAGATGGCAAGGATCTCAGAGGGCCATCATTGGACTCAAGCTGCCAAAACTTCTTGGGTTTGAGCTCTCCTAGAGGCCTGGCAGAATTGTTGAGCTCCGGCTTCAGGGGCTTCTGGGCAGGTACACGAGGCTCCTGGGGTGTCTCAAGCTGTGGAGAGCTCTTGGAGAGCTCTCCAAACTCAGGTTTGGGGAGCTTCTTGGGGAGATTAGAGAATTCAGGCTGTGGGGGCTTGGGGAGGCTGGCAAACTGGGACTGTGGTGGCTTTTTGAGGTCTGCAAACTCAGCCTGGGAAGGCTTTTTGAGACCAGTGAACTCTGGATGCAGAGGCTTCCTTGGGAGTTGAGCTTGTACAGGCTTCTTGGCTAGATCAGTGAACTCAAGCTGTGGCAACTTTTTAAGACCTTCGGGTTGCGGGGGCTTCTTGGGGAGGTCTACAGACTGCAGCTGCAGTGGTTTCAAGGACACTGCACTGAGCTCAGACTGTGAGGACTTCTTGGGCTGCTCACTTAACTCAGTCTGTGGAAACTTCTTCAAGAGTTTGTTGAACTCAGGCTTTGGGGTTTTTCTGAACGGTTCTCCAAGTTCTGGCTGAGAGGCCTGGAACTTAGCTTGGAGGTTTCGGAAGTCCTGATTGCTTCCCTAAAAGGACACGGGTCATTCAGGAAGGGTCTCATAACAAGAAGGCCGATGGAGAAACAGTTACAGTTGGTCATAGGCAAACAAGCCATCACCCTCCTCTTCCCTCAGGTTCCCATTCTAACGTTGGCTCTTCCTCAACCTCAGCTTCTCTTTTTGGGTAAGAACTACTCCTGTCCCAGGTTCCCGGAACCCACACCCTCCAGACTCCTCCACCTAAGCTGTGTCTAACCTCTAACAGGACCTTGCTATTTATGCCTCTCCAGTAGCCCATGGCCCTCACATAGTACTTCCGAGCAACAGTGCTTTCCCAGCATCTTCAACCTCTGTGCTACTGCTCCCCCTGACCCTCTCTTTGCCTCCTGCCTGACCACTAGGTTCTCCCCAGTCCTTTATTTATTTATTTATTTTTTCTGATTTCAAAATACATCCGGAATTCAACCACTTCTCACTGTCACCCCAGCTAGAGGAACTGTCTACCACAGTCCAGATCACTGTAATGGGGTCCTTCCTGGTCTGCTGCCCTAGGGGATGCCTGCTAAGTGTCTGCTCCTTAAGGGTGACCTCGGAGACAACCCCATTTTAAATCAGTTTTCTCTCCCCAGTTGCCCACATTCACCAGCATTTTCTATTTTCTTTGTCTCCTATTACCTGTGAAGCTTTTTATATTCTGCTGTCTTTACAAGGTTGTTTTGAGGGTTTTTATTTTAGTGTTGTTAGGGATGGAACCTAGCACTTTAATGAACAAGCTCCGTAGCAGTGAGCTATAAACTCCTCAGTGATGAGGGCTTTTGTCTTTTTTTTTTTTTTTTTTTTTTTTTTTGTATTTTTTTGGAGCAGGGTCTCATGTTATCCTGGGCTGGCCTCAAACTTGCTTTATAGTTGAGGATAACCTTGAACTCCTGATCCTTCTGCCTCCAGGTGTGTGCCACCATTAGCTTTATTTGTTTACTTGTTTCGAATCAGCTTCTCACTATGTACCACAGGCTGGTCTGGGATTCAGCAGTTCTACTGCTTCAGCCGTCTGAGTGCTGGGATTACAGGTGTATACACCATACCCAGTTTGACTATAAACTGTAAAATTTTATTTGGGGGGCTAGAGAGATTGCTCAGTAGGCAAAGTACTTGTCACACAAGCCTGGGTTCTATCTTCATTATTCATACATAAAGAAGTCAGGAGGAGTACCTGTCATCCTAGCTCTGGAGAGGTTAAGAGAGGAGGCTCTCTAGGGCCTGCTGGCCAGCTAGTCTAGCTAAGTTAACAATCTCCACATGCATCTATTTAAGATGTGGGTATAAGGTCTCATAGTTCCTGACATGAGGACCAGCAGGCAGGCTCCCCAAATGAGTACAGGCACCCTATGACATGTTCAGAACATCTGCAGTGCTCTGAAGTCTGACCGGCTCTTTGCCCTAGCTAGGTCACAGGTGCTGGTAGATATATAGGTAGATACTCCCAGACTATCTTCACCAAGGGTAAAGAAGATTGGAGGACAGAGAGGACAGAACCTAGTGAATTCATCTAGAGATGGACTCAGAAGAATCTCTGGGAAAGAAGCAATTGTTGCCTGGGGTCAGATATGCCTGTGTTAAAGCCCCAGTCTAAGTGAGTTGAGGCAACAGCTCCAGATGACCACAGGGGTAGATAAGGAAGGGCTTAGCAGAGCACAGCTTGGATAACTGGCTGGAGATGGGAACTGATGTAGCAGGTGCATGACCCCTTTAATCCTCCCACAGGAAACCTCTGCTTATATACTGGGCTGAGGGTATATTGTTCCATGCAGACCCAGCTAGCCCCACACTGCCTTGTAGTCACAGATAAAAAGCTGGTTCACAGGCACTCAAGCTGTTCTCTATCTTTTCCTGGTCCATTTCATCCCCAAGACTGTTCTAGCTCTTTTCTGCTAGGCTACCCATCGGGGCATATTTACCAGTTCCCCAGTTTCCACTTGTGCCCCTTGTTACCTGGCCAGAATGAACTTCCAGTGGGGGCTTGAGGACTCACCATGGCTTCAGGGGCTGATGAACCACAGGGTGAATGGGTTCTGAGCTTAGGCTTCTGCCTTGAGGAAGTAATTGTGGTTTCTGCTCCACGGGCTGACACACCAAGTGGGGGCTGTTGGGGTGGGGAGGACAGAGAAGGAAGGAGGCGGAGATGGCCTTTCTGTCCCCTCCTTGAGTTCCTGCCTGTCCACTACTGTCCCCAAGATCAGGTTATTAGACCTAAGCACATCTCTAAAGCTGCCACTAGCCTATTGATTCCCTATTGTCCCCCTTAGTCTTAATTCTTTGGGGTCCTGACAAGCTTTGTCTCCAAAGAAGCAAGCTTAGGCCAAACTCGGGACAGCCATAGAAACAGAGCACCTCAGTAGGGATTTTATGTTTTTTTCTGGGTCTTAGGAAGTCTCTAAAGAGTTAGACCTAGGATATGGCTGGTGCAATGATGAGGACATATCTGTCCTCCTGTATTGCTTCATCTACCTTGTTTCACCACTTGTACTCTCAACAGGACTTCCCTGTTAAGGTGACAAATGCCCCATCAACCAGGGCTGTACACCCAAAGCATAATCAACTGGGTAGCAGATTTATGGGTGAGTGGTATTAAAAGATTTGTAAGTCCTGGGCTGAGGGAATATCATTGTTCCTGTGAAGGTAAGGGGTTTTAGGACTCTCAAGTTTCTAGTGGTTAAAGGAAGCAGAGGAGAAAACTGGATTGCAGGAAAATGGAAACAGCTCTTGAGAGCACAAAGTGGGACAAAAGTAGATACAGGAAAAGGAGAGCCCTGAGCACAGGATTCAGTCTACAGGAACAAAAAAACTCTGTACTCAGCAGGGTACAGAGCTATGATTCTCAGTTTGGGAACAGAATAGAATTCCTTGACCTGTTAAAAAAGATCTTCCAGAGATTCTGATATCACTAGTCTGGGATGTGGTCCAAGCAGGACTATTTAGACCCTAGCAGGGTGGTTCCAGTGCATAAGATGAGTATACATGTGTTGGTGTCCCTGGAGTCACAAAGTGCATGTTCTAAGCACCTGGCATAGTGATGCATACTTGTAATCCCAGCAGAAGTAGGAAGTTCATTACATTTCCAAGACTAGCCTAATCTACATAGTGAATTTCAGGCCAGCCAGTGCTACATAATGAGACCCAGACTCAGAAACTTAACCAAAAAGTGCATGTACTGCCTCGGTACAGTGGCACACATCTATAATCCCAGCATTTGGGAGATTAGGGGCAAGAGGATATTAAATGCATGGCCATCCTCGGGCTAGAAAGTTGAGACCCTGTTTAAAGGACATAGTGACTTTATCTCAGCACTTGGGAGGTAGAGGCAGGTGGGTCTCTTGAGTTCTAGGCCAGCCTGGTCTACATAGCAAGTTGTAGGACAGCCAGGGCTACGTAGTGAGAACCTGTCTTGGGGGGGAAAAAGTTGAGACACTGTCAAAGGAAGATAACATAAAATAATAAAATAAATCCAAGCTTGTAGCTCTGTTGGTAGTGACTTATATAGCATGTACAAAGCCTTCAATCTGACTTCCAGAACCTCATAAAACAGAACGTGGGAGGAAAAACAGGAGGGTTGGGAAGTCTGGTAGTTTAAGGCCATAGTTCCTGTGCAGCAAGGAACACACACAATGAAACACAATCTTAGAAACAAAATAAACCATGTTTTGACTTCGGTGATGAGTCTGCTGTTGGGTATTATGATACTGACAGAGTAGCAAGAACCTGTATAACTCTTGGGAATGAGCCAGGTGAGGTTTCATGAGCTTATTTAAATGGAAAGAAAGCAGCTTAGGCTAGAAGACATGCCTCCCTTATTTTAGCACACAGCATCAAGATTCTGGTGCTTCTGTTTTCCTGTCTTGGGTCACAGTTCCTAGAAACGAGTCTGCTTTTACATGAGTCTCAAGTGGATAGGGATGGCTTAATCTGCATTTTAAGTTTCCAGAATCTTGATGAATGGAGTCAGAGGTAGGAATATGAAAGAAACCATGCCTATAATCCTAGCTACTGGTTGAGAGTGTGGCTGATGGATCACACATTCAATTCATCAATTCAGGTTTGGTAATTGAGTGGAGACCCAATCGCAAAACCAAAAACGGGCCAGTGAGATGGGGCTAGGGTTGCTGTGGTCATGGTTAAAATATTTGCTAGATAACTGAATGACCTTCCTGGAACCCACGGAAGGTGGAGGGGAAAAACCAATCCCACAGCTGTCCTTTGATCTTTATGCTGACCTGGAAGCACACAGTAGGCAATCAAGGCCAGCTACAAGCTAAAGGGCTGAACTGCAGGTGACCCAGCAGGAGAGCTCCCAGCATGGCTGCCTCCCAATTTTGTACTTTGCTCGCATGAGCATGACCTGGTTCTAACTGAACTATGGAACTAGAAGCCTAAAATGCTCAAGGGCCAAATAAATTATTGTGGTGTGCCTGGAAGATCTGGTAGTTTTTTTTTGAAGGAAGAAGCTGGAGGGAGCCAGAACGCGGTCCAGACGCACGCATGAGCTGGTTGCTGCACTCCACCTTTCTTAGCCAGGATAATATAAGCAATTTGTCATCCCTCAGGTGACCAAATTGTTAGTGCATAATTGCCAAGGTAGCCTGAAACTTGACCCCCGAAGACAAGTCTCTAGGAATTGTCCCATCTGTTCAAGTCAACCTCATTTTCGGCGCAGCTGCACAAGTGCCTGCCAGCAGACGCTTTTCCCACACTGACACTCTAGGGTGTTTCTCTATGGAAAGCTGGAGCACTAGGAAGACTTCGTTGTCTATGTGGGAGTTGGGGTAGAGCACTATGGTGTCCCAGTTTAAAGAGAAGGAGGTCGGGGGATTAATGGGAATTCAGGAGCAGGGTGTGGGTGGCACAAGCCATGGGTGGGGATGGGGATCCGCAAGGCTTCCCAGAAGAGCAAAGATTGGGCATGTGTAAAGCAACAAGGATAGACAGGTACTTTGGGCAGCAAACAGGGTACAGTGGAAGTTCTTTACATCCCTGATATCTGACCCCCAAAACTATGTTTCTGGGACAGGAACCACTGAGAAGACATTTTCCCAAATCCCCTAGTCTTCCCCACTCAACCCCTTTCATCCAGAAGATCCCAAAGTGCGAACATTATGACCTCTACCTTATTTTGTGTGGGTGCATCAATCTGTGCCTATGTTTGCAGAAGTTAAAGGTTGCCATCAGTGGTCTTCAACTTCTTTTTGAGACAAGTTCTCAGAACTTGAATCTCACTTTTTGCTAGACTAGCTGGCCAAGAAGTCATAGGTATCTATTTCTTCCCTTCACCTCCCCGCTAATCACTTGCTATTCTTTTACACTGGCTTAATAAACTGATTCAAAACCAAGTATGGCTGCTGTAAATCATTCTGTGGATCCTACAGACAGGTTAAAGACAGGATAGGAGGGCTGTGACAGGGATGTAGAGCCCGGAGGACCTAGCTTAGCAGGTGACTAATCTGTAGCGTTTTGGCTACAGGACAAAGAGGTGATAGAGGGTAATTTTGATTTAAAGTTAGGATACAAGGAAGTGGTAAGACAAACTGGGGTGGTACCAAGGAGGTCTTTGGGTTTTTCTTTTCCAGATTCTTACATTTCCCAGAAGAAGCAGGTATGAAGAACATGGCCATGGAAGAAGATGGGGAGGTTTGAGAACGAGCCTTGGGCTACTAGAACAGGATCTGTGTTTGTGTATGTGTTGTGCATGTGGGGTACAGGCAAACCATACTAGCACACGTGGGGATCAGAGAGAAGTTAATATTAGAATGCTTTCCTCAGTCACCTCACTTTGAGACAAGGCCTTTCAATGGAACCTTTAACTCGCTGATTTGGATAGACTGGCTGGCCATCAAGCCCTGAGGATGTTCTCTTCACCCCTCCCCCAATACTGGGTTACAAACATGCTATCATACCGTTTTAAAATGGCTGCTGGGAATCTGGACTCAGATCGTTTGTACCTACTATGCCATCTCTCCAGGCCAAAGAGTCTATCCAGAGAGCTATAGGGGCACTGATGAGCACTGGCAAAAGACTGTTTCCACAGGCGCTCTGACTGGGGTAAGAGGGGATGCCCTAGACAGACAGAGAATTTAAGACGGCTGAACAATACACTGGACTTCTATTTCCAAGAGGCATGGCCAGCCTGGCTCTGGACTGGAACAGAAGCAAAACACCATTATTTTCTTTGTGGATATATATGAGAGAGGGGTGATGGGGGCGGGGGAGGGGGAAGGGAGATAAGTATCTTACATATTCCATATCTAGCCAGGATGACTTTGAATTCCTAATCCTCGAGTCCACTCTCCTACCCTCCAGCTCTGGAAATGTATGCACTCATTAGCATGCCTAGCTTATATGGTGCTAGGGATAGAAAGACTCCTTTGCATGCTAGGCAAGTACTGTACTGAGCTACACCTTCATCCTTAGTACATTTTCAAATGGACCCCAGACTCTCCAGACATTGGGGCAGAAGCCAGCAACAACAGCTTTGCTGGCTGCAGGGAGGATGCGGATAAAGTTCAGTTCTCCATCTTGCCCCACCCAACTCCACTACAGCCACCCATGTCCTCTCTGTGAACCCACTGGCCTCAGGGCAGGGGTGGGAAGTGTCTCTAACCCAGGAGAGCTCAGAGTTTACTCAGACCTAGATTTCCACATTGCCTTCCTAATTTTTGATACTTAATAACAAAATTTCTTGAGACACTGTTGCTATGTAGCCCAGGTTGGTGTGAACTTGAAAAGAGTGATCTTTGTTTTCCAAGAGCTTGGATGTGCCACTACACCTTGGGACTTCCCCCTACCCCCTTCCTTTTTTTGAGACAGTGTTCACTATGTATCCTGGCTGGACCTTGTCACTTAGATCAGGCCTTGAATTTACAGAGATCTGCTTGACTTTGCCTGTCAAGTACTGAGATTAAAGGTGTGTGCCACAATGCTTTAAGCTCAGGGCCTAACATATGAAAGGACAACTTTGGATACTTGATTTTCTTTTCCCATCCCACTCACACAGTCCCATCAGGGTTGCACCGGTAAGCACTTGAACATGGTGAGCCATGAACTTTTGTTTGGTTTTTGTTATTTTTCAAGACAGGGTTTCTCTGTGTAGCCCTGACTGTCCTAGAACTAGCTCTATAGAACAGGCTGGCCATGAACTCAGAGATGCACTTACCTCTGCCTCTCAAGTGCTGGGATTAAAGTCATGTGGCACTATGCCTGTTTTTTTTGTTTTTTGTTTTTCCAATAAAGGAAAACAACCTGGAAAAAAACCCACAACCCTATTCTATCTGGCTTCTGGAAGTTGTGGAATGAACAGTGGCCACTGACTACCCCTATCTACAGCTGGCTAGGTGGACACTGAGCTGGAGACCTGGATTCCACAGCTGAGGTGCCAGGAAAACAGGAATACTGATGAGGGTCAGATTCTGTGAAGTCAATCCTAAGTCCCCCTCCCATGATGTGTGAGCACCCTAGTCCCATAGGTAGCAGCAGCCTAGTGCTTATTTGGGGGCTTTCAGGAGAAGGCTCAGCAGTTAAAAGTTAACTCTCAAATAAATTAGTGAAAAAAAAAAGATTAACTGACACACACACACACAAAAAACCAACAAAGAAAGTTCACTCTCATACTGCTCTTACAGAAGACCCACGTTTGGTTCCCAGCACCCACACTGGCAGCTCACAAGTGCTCGGGGATCCTATACCCTCTTTTGGCTGCCATGAGCATTACACTTGTGTACACACATACACTCTGGCACTCTCTCTCTCATAAAAAATAAAAACATTAAAAAAATCTTATTTGGAGGGCAAGGGACCCAAGACACAGCACACACTGGCTCAATGTGTCTCTCTTATTGTCCTCTCCCTACTCAAATTACAAAAATCTCTGTATCCCCTCCTACTCAGCCCAACAAAGCTGGCTTAAAGCTGTGATACCCCAGGAGCAAACAGGGTTGGGTCTGTATAGAGTTGAAGAGGGGCCAGCTGAGCTTGGCCCTCATCCCTTGCCTCTAGCTCCATGCCTGAACATTCCTCAGCCTTACCCAACTGGGTAAGGAACTCAGGTATCAGGGATGTGGGGTCACTAGGGTCGTCCTGGAGGTGTAATGTCATGGAGGACTGAGAGGCCGTGAAGAAGTCACACTGCATACACAAATAATGGCCATGCACATGTTGCCACACGATGTGGCTGGGAGCCACGTACCCTGCAGGCAGGCAGGCAGACCTCAGTGAGTCCTGGGTCTCCCTCCAGAGAGCCTTTCAACCATGGATGGTAGATGTCACCCAGAAGAGATTAGACGTTCCCCTGGGTCCAGGCAAGCTGGATTCTTCTTCCTGGGCTTGATTGCCCATCACTGCAGGCACCACATTTGCCTCCCACCCCTGAACCCACCATAGGAGAAGACCACTCAGAGACTGGACAAGATACAAATGTTTACACAGGAACACCAGCACAGATGAAGGCACGGGTACCAGTCATTTAAAGGTAAAAATCATGTATTTTAAGGGACAGGCAGGGCCTGCACAGAGCACAGGAATGAAGGCCCCTCCACCCTGCCCTGGTGGTCACCTGCACGCACCTGAGGGCGCATCGGAGCCGCCCTGAGGTCTTCTGGGACTACTGGTAGCACCTGTAGGAAAGAAGCAGTTCAAGTTCAGAATAAGGATAGGCTCAGCCAGCTTTGCAGGCAACCTGCTCCTATACTCACCTTGACTCTTCTTCCAGATGGCAGTGCTGGATGCTGGTGGCCCTGGAGTGGCAGCCAGGAATGGGCGCAGTCGAGGGGGACTCAGGCCAAAGGGTGCAGGGTTTAAGTATGGAAGGAAGGGCCCAGTGGGGGCAGAGGTGAAAGGCTCAAGTAGTGGGAATGGCAGGCCCAGGGCCGATGAAGGGTCAGACTCTGGGGGACGTTCGGATACAGGTGGCTCTTTGTCCAGGGCAGGGGGTGGTGGCGGGGCTGGGTTCTGACCATGGTCTATACAAACATGCAGATGCTTGAAGAGCGAGCGATGAGTGCGGAAGCGCAGGAGGCAATTCTCACACCTGGGGGCAGGACAGTACTGGACTGTCTCCTGGGCAACAGGAAGGGCCTATCCATTGCTACCCAGGGACCAGGAGGTGAGAAGAGTATCTACATCACAATCTCTGTAGGTCTGCACCCGAAGTGAAAGAGCTTGGCCTACATGCTCTCCTTTACTGTAGTCTTACTCCTTCTGGACCTTTCCAGCTCAGAATCTCAAGTTTTGATTTTACTTAGGTGCCAGTTTTTTCCAGATAAGATATGAGGTGGAACTGGACGGAACCACAGTATGTATATCCTGCACCTCCAAGCTGAGCCTGCAGCCAGAATGACTTACTCCTAATTCACATCTGTTATCCATGCATGGTTAGGGGTGGTTTCCCAGGACACACTCATACTTCAACCCACCCTTCCTCCATACACATTGGGAAGCACTAAAGATCTGGGAATAGACAGAGGGGATGGTCAGAGCCTCACTTGAAGTAGCGATTGGGCTTGTAATGCAGCTTGCCGTGGGCTACCAGCTCCTGCATGCTGGGGAAACTCTCAGTGCAGCTCAGGGCCGAGCATCGGAAGAGTTTGCCTGGCAGGGACAAAGTGCAGATGTGGAGTGGGGTGGTTAAGACTAACCCTGGGGGGCTCTGTCTGTCTTTCACCCTGCTGGCTGTCTGTCTGCTTCACTATCAGCAGCCCTAATCTTACCTTCCAGTGACTGCGTGGGTGGGCAGTGGGTACGGAGATGCTGTGCTAGATCACGGACACTGGAGAAACTGAGGCAGCAGCCAGGGCTAGAGCAGGGTATTTGTTTCCCTACAGGATAAATGGGTGTCATTACTCTTTTTCTACTGACCTCCCCCCATTCCCAAAGCCTTGAACACTCCCCACTCAGCTACTGTTAGAATAAACTGCCTGGAAGGGCTGGATTGGTTTAGTTCCTCCCTGGAGCCACACCTGACATACTGACAAGATGTTCAGTACATGGTGAAGACCACCCCCCCAATGGGATATAAGGTGATTCTTTATCCTGCACCATCTGAGTCCTATCAAAGGCATGTGACTCCACCAGAAAGCTTCACAGATAACCTGGTGGTGGACGTCGTCTGGGCAACCGAAGGTCTTCAGTGGTCCCCACGCCTGTGTTGGTTGAGCCAGTCTGGCAGCTGTCTGGGGCTGGATAGGCAACTTGCTGCAGAGGTCCTCCACGGTCCCACACTGGTGGTGTGGATGTTGGATTAGGGCTAGGATCCTCCACGGGGGAAAAAGTGGCTGTAGCTGCCACATCTGGTGATGCCACCTCCTTGTCGGGCTCACTGGAGCTGGATTCCACAGTGGCCTGTGTGTCTGAGCTGGGCCTAGATAGTTCCTCCTGGTGCAAGAAGTGGCTACAATCAGGCTAAGATCCCTAGGACAGAGGGAAGCCCTTCTACTACAAAGGTCCACAAGACTCTAGGTTTCTATCTCCCTCCACTCACCAGATATTACCCAGTCATTCCACTTTCTGAGTCACCAGCAAGATAAAGGAGGTAAGGACAGACTGAGCTACTGTCTCCTAATTCCAATTGCAGAAGGAGTTATCAGGGATTGTGCATAAAAGAATATCATCAACATCCCTTACTTTTCAACTCTGGCAGGAGAGGCACCATGGGCGGAGGCGTAGCCTAGAGGAGCAACCGGGAAAGGCTGGAGAGCCTAGACTGGACTGTGAGATGCTGGGGAATACTGACTGAGCTAGAGCTGAGCTGACGACCTCAGAGAAGCCCAGGGCCAGGACGTGTTAAATTTAGGGGCTGAACTCCTGGAGAGTGGGCGTGGCCAAGCGAACCCAGACCTAACTGCAAGGGCTGGACGCTCACTAATTGACAGACAGCGGCGGGCGGGGACCCGGATGTGGGGGCGGGGCCGGCTGGAGGGGGCACGCGGCAGGACCGTTCCCTGTCAGTCCCGCTGCTCTTCCGCGCCCGCATGCGGGGTGCTGCGCTCACCATCCTTTACTCAGTTAGACCTCTGGTTCCCGTGCCTTCGGTGACTCTGGCTCCAGCAGGGACGATTTCCTCGGCGACACGGGCTCACGTTCACGTCAGCGCCATTTTTCTGCTTCTCAGATCTCGCGAGATACGGGGTGTGGCCTAATTCTGGGCGCTTCTCTAGGAGGAGGGGCCTGAGACCAGACTGCAGCAGTTAGGCAGGTGAATCCTTGTCAGCCTCACTGCAGAATCAGAGGGCAAAGTTCCAACAAGAGAAATCTTTTCAGGCTTTAGTGTCCTCGTCTGCAAAATGGGCACCTCCATCCCTTCTCTGCATGCCCCATAACCAACTCTAGTTAGGAAATGAACAGCAATTTTCTTCTTTTTTACCAGATCAGGTTAACTTGGAGCTTCCCACCTTAGCCTGCAGATACATGTATGACAGACACTATGTGCTTTTGATTGGACATTTTAGAGAAAACTGACAACAGCTCTCCCCTCCCCCCTTTTTAGCCTAGGCTGGCCTTACACAGAAGTTGACCTTGAACTTGGATGCCAATACACCAGGTTTTAGGCCGTACTAGGTATCGTATATGCTAGGTATCATATATCATAACACTCTACAAAGCAAGCTACATCCTTAGCTATATACACATACATATACAAATGAGTATGTATATGCACAGATGTGAGCAAGTAAGTGTGGAGGTCCAAAGTAGACACTGTCTTCCTCTAATGCTCTCCCCTTTATTTATTGAGGCAACATCTCTCACTGAAGTTGGAGCTCACCAGTTCCCACCTATCTATCTCGCTTACTTGTCAGTAGATTCCTATGGCCACCTATGAAAGTGCCCCATTATAGGTAGCTACTGTGCCTCACAGGGAGTGCTGGGATCCGAACTTCCTCATTTACATGAGTATTTACACTCATTTACATGTGGTCCTGAACCCTGGTCCTTGTGTCTGCACAGAGCCATCTTTCTTGAAAGCACCATATTTTTTCAGCACATTCAGTCTGCAGTAAGAACAAATCTGCTGTAATAGCCCAATGTGGGAAACATGCTAACTGTGGATTTTCAGGTTAGGTGAACAGGCAAATTCCACAGGTAGTGAGGTGTGAACATGAATCCCAAGTGCACTGGTACGGAGAGGTTCCTTGCCCACCCTACTTTCCTTAAGTGCATCCTATATGCCAGGAAGGAACTTATTACTGCTCTTGGAAGACTTGAGTCAACCACTGAACAGAGAGACAATAAATCCACAACAGCAGAAAAATAATCTATGATTTATCCTAGGAGATAAGAAAACAAACAAAATTGATGTGAAATGACGAGTCAGGGCAGCGTGTTTGAGGGGGTGCCTTGAGCTATGCCTTGATGCATGGGGAAGCAGAGCACTCTGGGAAGCTGGCACAGATATCCTGAGCTGGCAAGGAGCAAGCTCCCCTTTGGTGAGCAACAGTGAGACCTCTGCACTATTGAAACAAAATAAAGATGTGGTATGGAGGTCAGAGAGGGAACCTGGGTGAGTCCTGGCCTTGCAAGAGGTGGAAGAGAGAGAAACCATGGTTTCTGATGTAGTCATTGATGAATGTTTGTTTTTCCATTTTCGTTATGTGGTTGCATGTGTATGTGTATACATGTTTGTGGGGTATTTGTGTGTGCATATTCACATGTGTGGGTACATGTCCACTTTGTTGCTTGTGCATGTGGAGGCTGGTGGTTGCAGTGGGGAATAATCCTCCATGCCTCTTCCTCATTATTCAATGAGACAGGACCTCAAAATCAAGCCCAGAGCTTACCAATATGGCGATTCTTGCTCTGGGGATCCCCTGTTTCCACCTCCTGAGGCTGAAACTGTAGGCGGGCCATAGAGCCCAACTGGCATTTACCTGGTGGCCAGGGATTTGAACTCAGGTCCTCATGTTCTTTGGTAGAAGCAGTTGTATGACAAGACTTTTCCCAGGGAAACACAAAAATTTCCACTCACCTTAGATAAAGAGCCCATGATAAAGCAAAGTATGAATAATACTGAAGTCCACCATGGTGAACCAAGGGTTTTCTTTTTTCTTTCTTTCTTTTTTTTTTTTTTGAGACAGGGTTTCTCTGTGTAGCCCTGGCTGTCCTGGAACTCATTCTGTAGACCAGGCTGGCCTCGAACTCAGAAATCTGCCTGCCTCTGCCTCCCAAGTGCTGGGATTAAAGGCGTGCGCCACCACCGCCCGGCTAAACCAAGGGTTTTCTTGAGTTACTTATAGGAATATAGTCGATGGGTTACTTACAGAGGGAGAAATGACTCAAAGATATTTGAGCCTGCATTACCAAATTCCACTGCCTAATGAGTGATATCTCACAAAAGCTGGGAACCTGGAACACACTCCATAGCAGCTCAATTGGTTGGAGAATGTTCTTTCCAAGTGACTCAGTTGATCTAAACCTCTTCCAGGTAGCTGGCCAGGTCTCAGAGTCTTATTTGCAGCTTGGTTTTTCTGAGAGTGACTCTCAGCAACCTGTATGGTTTATTATGATAGGGAGGGGCCTAGTGAACCTTGTCAGTTTCAGGGACTTCCTGAAGCTATTTTAAATGTTTACCTTTTGGCTTAAGAAGCTTCCCTACTGATGGAACAGCTACATAACCTCTGAGCCATCTCCCCAACCACATAGATGTCTTTGGTGGAAGATCCAACATCTCTTTCTGGTGATCATTTGAAGGGTGGCCTTTGGGTTAGGAGGCAAAGTAGAACTTAGATCTCAGATTTCTATACATTCAACCATTCAAGAGATGTTTATCGAGTCATAAACAACTAAAGACTTTATATGCAACATATGTTTAGGTAAACATATGTTTAATCTGTATGTGCCACTATAGGCAAAGGAGATGGTTAAATGTCTTCACATTTAAAAACAGAGAAAAATAGGGGCTAGAAAGATGACCCAGTGGTTGAGCTCTTGTAGAGAACCCAAGTTCAGTGCCCAGCACCCACATGGTAGCTCACAACTGTCTGTTCCTGGGAATTGGATGTCATCTTATAGCCTCTGCTGGCACTTATACTCACACAGATACACAGATATGCATAAATAAATAATAATATAAATCTCTATTTTTGAAAGATATAATTATTTTATTTATATGAGTACATCATTGTTCTCTTCAGACACACTAGAAGAAGGCATCAGATCCTTAGAGATGGTTGTGAGTCACCATGTGGTTTCTGGGAATTGAACTCAGGACCTCAGGAAGAGCAGTCAGTGCTCTTAACCACTGAGCCATCTCTCTAGCCCTAATATAAATCTCTTAAAAAGTAAAATTAAAACTAAAAAAAGAGAAAACCATTGAATGCTCAGCTCTAATGAGACCTATATATCACACCCTTCCCTCCAGGGATCGTCTTCTCAGAAGAAATATCTATAAGAATCATAGGAGGTAAATAACATCAAGGACACAACGACCCCTGGTAGGTTGACCATACCTTTCCAAGAATAAAGGGGCAACACAAACTAGATCCAATGGGGAAATTTTAAAAAAGAAGGAAATTGTAAAGTTCATTTGGAATGGATGGGCTGATGGAGAGAGGGTGGGATTGTCACTCAGTTAGTAGACTGTGGTAGAGCACTTGTCATCCCAGCACTGGCAAGTTGGAGGCAGGAGGGTCAGGAATTCAAAGTCATCTTCAGTTATATATAGAATTCAATACCAGCCTGCACAACATGAGACCCTCTCTCAAAAAGCTCAAACAAGCCAGGAATGTTAGCACATACCTTTAACCCCAGTAATTGGTAGGCAGAAGCAGTCTGATCAGTATGACCAGCCTGATCTACATAAAAGTTCTAGGCTAGCCAGGGCTACATAGTGAAACTCTATCTCACAAACAAACAAACAACTAACTACCAAACATCTCCCACAAACAATGATACCAGTAACAAATTAAAGAGGAGGTCCAAGAAAATGGCACAGTGTTGGGATTAAAAGTGTATTGCCACACCCAGGCTTCTTTTGTACTAGAATCATAGGTGTGTCACCATGTGTGGCTAGTAAGATCTTTTTTCAAGAGAAGAGTGGGGCCTGGAGAGATGGCTCAACATGCAAGCAAAACACTCATACACCTAAAATAAAATAAATTTAAATTTTATTATATCTAATTTTTGGGAGGGGAAAAACACACACCCAGGGTCTTCCTAGTTGGTCAACATGCATGCAAAGAATAAGAGACTGTTGAATGCTCAACTCTAAATGAGATCATACCCAGGGATCATCTTCTTAGGAGAAATGTCAGAAAGAATGTAAGAATCAGAGATGGTCAATAACATCAAGAAAACAGTGACACCTGACAGGTTGACCACACACCAAGGCAGGCCAAAACTAGATCCAATGGGGAAATTTTAAAACAGAAAGAAAGAAATCTTCAGGTTCATTTGGAATGGATGGGAGTGTGGAAAGAGGATGGTTATGGGGGAATCTGGAGGTGGTGGTGAATATGTTCAAAATATGTTGTATAAAATTCTCAAATATGTAGCCAAAAAATGCTGAATTTTTTCATCTTCCTGGCCTCCACACCCAGAGTGATTGGATTATAGGTATATACCACAACATCTGTTGTATGCCATATTAGTGACCCAATTCAGGGTTTTGTGTATTTAGGAAAGCACTTGGCCAGCTGGGCCTCTTTTTTTGTTGCAAGGTGGAGAGGTGCTTTTGTGCTGGGGAAGGAAGGATAGGGTGAGGCCAAGAAAAGAACAGGGCCACAAGGAAGGGAGAGGAGGGGCCGGATGTAAGAAATTTTGTGAAAGAGCCCACAGGATGTGGGGCTGAGGCCTGGCTAGAATGTAGGTGATGGCAGTTCACAGTGTGGAGTTGTCCCTAACCTAATTATTGAAAACTGTGTGCTAGAATATATCAAGCCCACTTTTCTTCTCTCCAATCTTTCCCAATCAGGCATCCTTCCCAATACTTAAGCATCCGCCCTGCTCATAGCCTTCCTTCCTGTAAATGAGGTATCCTCTGTGCCAGTGGAGTGAGGGGACTGTACCTTCAAACTCCAAGGAGGGGAGAGCAATCTGCATAGTGAGTTTGAGGGGGAAAAATGGAACCCTTTCTTCCTTTCTGGCCTTTCTTCCTCCTCCTTCTTTTCCTCCTCCTCTCTCCTTTTGTGTAGCCTCCTTGCTTTGTAGCCATGATGAGTGCACTCCTGGGTCTTCTGCTTTTACCTCTTGTATGCTGGGATGATGGGATGTGTACTACCAATGCCTGGTTTATGGGTGCTGGAGATGGAAGCAAGGACTTTCTTCATGCTAGGAAAGCACTCTATCTCTTGAGCTACGTCTCCGACTGACCTTGTTTTTCTTCTTCTCGTTTGTTCCCTTTCCTTTCCTCTTTAATTTTTAATTTTTAATTTTCCTTTCCTTCTTCCATTTTGGTACTGGGTTGGAACATAGAGCTTCATGCATGATAAGCAAACACTACCAACTAAGCTATCTCCCTAGCCCTTTACTTTCTTTTGTAATGGAAGTTTATTTATTTAAAATTACACTTAAATTCAATTTTTTGCTATGTGTATGTGGGCACACATGTGCTTGGCTGTGTATGTTGAGGTCACAGGGCACCTAGCAGAATTGGTTTTCTTCTTCCATCATGTGGGGCCTAGGCATGGAACCAAGTTGTCAGATTTGGTAGGAAGCATTTCTACTTGCTGAGTCACCCCTCTGGCTCTAAACAATTTATAAACTATCATTATTATTTTGAATTTTTTTCTGTGTTTATTTTATGTATATAAGTGCTTTGTCTACACGTGTGTACATGTACTGTGTGTGTGTCTGGGCCCAGGGAGGCCAGAATAAGGTGTTAGATACCTTGGACTGGAGTTATAGATGGTTGTGAGCTATGTTGTGGGTACTGTGAATCAAACTCTGGTACCCTAGGAGAGCAGTCAGTGCTCTTAACTGCTGAGCCATCTCTCTAGTCCCAGTGTGTTATTAGTGGGAGAGAACACACGAAAGAGGAAAACTTGGCATAGTTGGCTCTATCCCTCCACCTTTATGTGGGTTCTGGGGATGAAATCCAGGTTCCCGGGAGGGAACAATAAACACCTTTGCCTGCTGAGTCTCTCACCCTTTCATAAAAGTCATGAACTCTTATGAGGCCTGAACACTAGAAAAGAACTATAGGCAACTAAGGAATGTTGAGAAAGACAGAAATAGTCTTCCCCAGACAATAATATGCCAATTGGTTATCCAATATCAAATGGTCAGCCCTGAAAACACATACGTACAAATGATATTGTACAGACCGAGCAAGTATATTTATATATTTAGGAAGGGGGAGATGATTATTTTATAACCTCAAAAAATAATTATTTTATAATTTCAAAAAAGAAAATAATATTTAAAATAAATAAATCTTAAGTTTTAACACTGGCTGGTGAAACCAGGCAGAGGACACATCTTTAACGTTAGCACTTACAAGGCAAAGGACGGCAGATCTGTAGGAGTTCCAGGCTAATGTGCCCACAAGGTAAGTTTCTGCCTGTCTCTGTGGTCTCTTTGTTTCTCTGTCTCTTGCAGACCCGGGTTTAACTTCATGCTAAACGAGTCTTCTTGATCTTGAACTAAAGTGTAAGAGACTTCAGAGACCGAGTGGTCCAGCCACACTCAAGGACTGTAAAAACTTTTGCAGAATGACTGACTAACCTGAGGCCTGATAAGGCTCAGCTGCTTTCTTGTGCTTGTTTTCCAGCCAAGGTTAGTTTCTTGAGGCAAATGCAGAGGGGAAAGGAAAAAGGACCAGATGGGCTTTTCTCGGCAGCCTTCCCCCCACCTCCTCAAAGGATCCTCAAAATTAGCTATGTAGGGGCTGCTGAGGTGGTTTAATGGGTTAAGGCCCTTACCACTAAACCTGATGACCTGAGTTTGATTCGATTCCTGGAATCTGCCTAGGGGAAGTAGAGAATTAAGTTCACAAGGTTGTCCTCTGACGCACACACACACACACACACACACACACACACACACTAAACGTTTTTTTAAAAAAATTAGCTGTATAGCCAAGGATGACATTGACATTGCTCTTCCTGCTTCGTAAGTATTGAGATCGCAGGCATGGTCCACCAAGCCCAGTTTTATGTAGTCCTGATGAAACTGTGGGGATTATGCTTGAGAGGAAAGCAACTAAGTCACAGCCCCAGCCCCATAACTCAGTAATTTACTTCTTGCTTTTACCTGACACATGTTTATTGCCTCAGTGATGAGAGAAAGTGGAAAGGTCTAATTGTCAAAGTCTCTTAACTCTGGGCAGTGCACAGCACTTTGCTCACAGGGCAGGACATGATTCGTTTTGTACACACAAGGCAGCTGGGAGGTAGGTTCTGCAGCAAATACTATTGGACACATGATCAAATGGAGACTTAGATAGCAATTCAACCCATGAGAAGGCAGTACCAGGCATGGGGTGCTACAGTGGTGATCCTCCATACACAGGGCCCCCACTGGGCTGAAGGCCACAAGCCTGCGTGTTCTGGCCAGTGCAGACAGGATAATCAAGACTTCCACTGACAGGGTTTGGCTCCCAGGCAGGCAAGCAGGCAGGCTGGTGGATAGATGATCAGATCTTCTCCACATAGTTTCCTGGAAAGAGACCTTCCTGGCCATGAAGCCGACCCTTCCACCAGCCAGAAGAATCTGTGGGAGAAAAGAGCTTCAAGTGCCCAGTACACACTGGAGAAAGCCCACATGTCTGTTCTGTATCTATCTTAGATTTTTATTTTAATTAATTAATTAACTAGTTAATTAATTGTGCTTTTGAGATATGGTGTAATGTGACTCTGGCTGTTTTGGCTGGAGAGATGGCTTAGTGGAGGAAGTATTTGTTGTACATGTGTGAGGACCTGAGCTTGGTTCTTTTGAACCAATGAAAGCCAGAGGCAGTGGTATATGACACATCTGCTATTCCAGCTCAGTGGTGAAACAGGAGAATCCCCATAATCTCCTGGGTGAGCTAGCCTGGCATATATGATAGCAAGCAACAGGAGACACTGTCTCAAACAAGGTGGAAGGTAAGGACTGATTCTAGATTGCCCTCTGACCTCTGTATGTGCACCATGGTACCTGTGGACATATGTATGTAAAACATAGGAATGCACGTGTGTATGCACACATATACACACAGACACACACATAGATTAAGTCCACAGATACACATGTCTATATACACATTCTCACAGACACATACACACAAAGATGTGTGCATTGTGTGCTTGGTTGCTAAGGTCGTCCTTGGATTCCTAAGCCTCCTGCATCTGACCCCTGAGAACTGTGATTATGGGCAGGAACAGTCACACTGAGTTTTGTTTTGATTGGAGACTGGTTCTATCTCTATGACTTGGCTTTATACTCTGCAACCTCCCTCTACAGTCTCTGAAGTTCTAGGATTATATGTTTGTGCCATCATACATGACTATCAGCAGTTGGATCTGAAGTTGATTAGGATCAAGTCCAGGGCCTTGTACCTGCTAGGCATGTGATCTATTGCTGAGTAGTTTACTGACTAAGCCTGTACCCAGACTTCCATCTCTTTCCCACCCTTCCATTCCCTCATCCTCCCTTTACATTGAGAAGGATAGAATCCAGAACCTCATACTTGTGAAGCCAGTGCTCTACCACTGATCTGCATTCACAGTCTCTGTCATTCTCTAGATGATTTACTTGTGGTCTGTTATCAAACCACCTTCTTCCATAGACCCCGTCCTTCAACTCCCAGGTTTAGTCAGGAATAACCAGGTCCCCTTGACACCCAGGAGGCCTTGCTATCCACTTTTGGAGTGTGTGAAGAACCCATCTGTGGTTATTCCAGAGGATGGAGGTAAGAATTGAGCAGGGCCATCTAGACTCAGCTTCCTTCCCACTGTCAAGGATTTGTAAAGTCAGCTGTTACTGACAAAAATAAAGGTTTCAGCCTGGCAATGTGGTGGTCAACTGTCATGGTGGTGACCAGGAGGTTGAGGGAGGAAGGTTAATGAGTTCAAAACCACCCTAGGCATGTCCTTCTCTCTAAATGAAATGAAATAATAAGGATGCTTAGGCACTAGATGTGATGAAGCCACAGCCCTTGTGCTTTAGGATCAGTGTTCAGACACAAGGATATCAAGACTATGCAGCTCTGGTGAGGCTAAGAGCTTAATCTTCCTATTCATTCATTTAATCCTCCTTTTTAAAATGAGTGTACACTGCTGCATTCAGCTTTAATTTTTTATTACACTTTCTTTTTCAACAATGTGTGTGCATGATATGCACCTCTATGTCACATGTGTTGCATGCTTTTGCATGTGTGTAGGAGCCATGTATGTGGGTACATGTATGTATGGAGACCCTATGTTATCATCCTCTTCTGCTCATCTACCTAATTCACTGAGGCAGAATCTTCCAGTCAGAACCACAGCTCAACGATGTGGCTAGGCCTACTATCCAGCGTGCTCTGAGGATCCTGTGTCTGTCTTCTGAGTCTGGAATTACAGATACGTTGCCATGCCTACCCAGCATTTACTGGTATCTGGGAATCAGAACTCTGGTCCTCACATTTTCAAGGCAAGAGCTTTAACCATGGAGCCATCTCCCCAGCCCAGCATCGGGGTGTGTGTGTGTCTTTAGGTCAAAGTCCAATCTTTCCTTCCATCATGTGATTGTGTGGGTCCTTCGGATGAAACTGAGAGCAACAGATATGGTGGTAACGACTTTTATCCATTGGGCCATCACCTCATGAGCCCTAGCTCTTGTTCTTGCATGGATGGAAAGGCTATGCAGTAATGTGTGACTGTGTCTCACTGTGTCAGGGTTCTGAAGACTCCACACTCTCAACCCCTGCCCCAGAATACAAACCTTCCATGAGGATCTCAATTACTTCATTCACGTTAAAGCTCAGCTCATCCACATCTTGGCCTATGTATTGATACAGTGCCCGGCACCTCGGGCCATGTGTCCTTGGTTGGGGCTTAGGCCGGCCCACTCCTGGCACAGGTCTCTGCCCTATGCTTCTCTTCCTTTGCATGCTGTAGGGGAGGACAGTGTGGGTCTCATCACAGCCCTAGATACTCCCCTATCCCACGACTACCTCCTGGGGCTGTGCCCTCTATCTTTCCCTACCTACCCTGCCACACCCTGGTCAGGCACATTAAGGAATTCTGTGTTGTGCTCCGAAGGTGGCCGTGCTCGAGGACGTCTGCTGGCTCCTAGGGTTGAGGATGGAGGGCCCCGTGGAGGCCTCTGGGAACTCCTGCCAGAGGTGATCTCCAGGGTAGGGCCTTACCTGGGAAGAAGGTGGTACCACATTTCGATTCAGGCCTATGGTGGAAGCAAAGATAGACATATTTGTCATGAGTGGCTGCGGATATTTGGGGACTCAGCTCTAAGATCTAAGCCTCACAGAAGATGCAGCCACTCCCAACCTGAGGTCTGAGACCAACTCTATGGTCGTTCCTTCTTTCCACATTCTCTTGGGTTCTGAGGGCCAAATTCAGGCCCCCAAGCTATATGCACCAAGAGCCTTTACTTGAAGAGGAATCTGTGGGTTCTTCCTTCCTCCTCTTCCTCTTCTTTTTCCTCCTCCTCTTCTTCTTCTCTTCCTCTTTCTCTCTCCCCACCCCCTTCTACCTCTCATTCCACTTTTGATTCAGGGTTTCACTATGTAGCCCTGGCTGGCCTGGCACTGGATATGTAGACCAAGCTGGCCTTGAACTTTCAGATATCAACTTGCCTCCTGTGTCCTAGAATTAAGTGTTCACTATACCCGGCTCAGATGTGTGTGTGTTTATTTTTGAGACAGGGTGTCATGTGGCCTGGTTGCATCACACTTCCTGTGCAGTTGACACACTAAATTTATATGGCTTTCTGCATGCTAAACAAGCACTCTATGACTGGGATAAAAGTGTGGAAATGTAGATAGCAAATCCAAGCAGAGGTCTGGAGGCAAGAATAAATTTGATGAGTTGGCTAAATAAAATGTAGTTTACCGGCTAGGGAGAGGTCGGTGACTAGCTAGGGTAGGATCTTAAAGGTATTCCCAATTATTCTTATCCTGCCTGCATCTTGTAGTGTATAGAAGAGCTATGATAAGGTGAGATAATGCTCTTGTTAGCTTCTTAAGTCCACAGCAGACAAAGGAAGTCACTAAGTGTTGTATCTCCTTACCTCTGGGGGGCCCAGGGGCTGCTCGAGTGGGAGCCTGCGCTGCCCTTCGAGGTCTTCCTTGGGCTAACCCCTTCCGTGTAGGCTCTGAAAGAAGAAGAAATCAGAGATAGGTTTGATTTGTGGCTCAGCCAGACTAGGTCCTTGGCCCAGGTCCAACACTACTCCACATTGGTTCAGCCTGAGACCACGCCCCTGCGAACTCAGAGGTTCTTCTGTGTTAGTTGCAGGTGGGGATTTCATACCTATTTTTTAAGCTCTCCCACTCCAGGACACGCCCCACCAAATGTTGACAGCTTAGTGTTGCTTCTATGGCCATGCCTCTCCAAGTTTCTCTCCCTCTTACTGGTCATTTCTCTAAGGCAAGATGTCTTCTTCTATACCTTGACCCTAGAGGCCCTAACCTCTCTAGACTAGCCTAGTTAGTTGGTTTCGCCCCCACCAAAGTTGTTTGGTCTTCAGTGACCACGCCCCAGGCCCCGCCCCCACGATGCCCAGTTCTGGTTCCCTCTGACTTACTGGTGCTCTTAGGCAATCCGTCCCCAATGCTGACAGTGAGAGCTCGACCCCCAGCCTTGAGCACAGCCAAGTCACCTGTCCCGCGAGAAAAGGTGACGTTTCGGGTACTGCCTCCGCCCCAGCCTTCCTTCTTCACCCGGAACTGCAGCCTAGGGGAGAGAAAGGTGTTTGGGTGCACCAGTTGGGATCCCTTTTCCACACCCCACTTGTCCCGAGGTCCCTGTGGTAGATAGGGGGCACTGCCCATAGGTCCGGCAGAGGGTGGCTATAGATTGAGGGGCGTACACGTCGCTGAAGGTGAGGGGTAGGGGCCTGCGCGCTGCCTCTTCAAAACGCTTGCTCAGAAGGCTGACAAATTCGGTCTTGAAGATACTTTCTAAGAAGCTGTCAGCAACATCTTCTTGAAGGATGAAGAAGTCATCCTGTCGGGTGCTGGGGAAAAGGCAAGAGAGCATTAAGTAGGAGTGCAGGAAGTCATGATGTTAGGGTCCAATCTACGAGGATCAAGTTGGGGCAAGGGAGGAGGAGGAGCCTGGGAGGGTAATAACTGAGAATGACCAGAGGTCAGGTAGGAAGGAGGGACAGAAACTGTCTCCACACAAAGATCATGAAAGTAGGGCCAGACCTGAGTTGCATTCTCTGGGACCCACATCGTGGAATGCCTTTGCACAGACCTCCACTCATGTACTGTGATGTGTGCCCCTCCCCCCAAATAAAATGTAATTAAATAGTTTGTTGAAGATCATGAGAGTAGAGGCAAGTGAATGTGGCAGGTAGCAGCAAGACAGCTAAAGGTATAATAGCACCTACAGTTACCATGGTAACAAGCAAGGAGGCAGCAGAGAAACACCTGACAGGTGGGTTACTACAGGACAGATGGCCAATTGTCCTTACCTGAGGGACACCCCTCGGAGGGCCTGGATCTCCAATTTCTTCTTCAGGACTTCACGCACCAAACCCTTCTCTGGTCCTCTTTTCACCTTCTCTCTCCCAATCACATACACACACTTTGGGGTCAGGATCAAGTCTCGTTTGATGGGCTGCAGGAAGGCAAAGCCAGAGGCTGATGGGTGGTCCCAGGGGATGGGCAGCCTGGCACCAGAGATCAACTCTAGACAAGGGTGGAGCTTTCAGGGCAGTGACTGAGAAATCTCTTTGTATGTGAGTTGCCAAATCATGTAAGAAATAGAATAAAGGTGAGGTTATATTGTTTAGAGAATGTATGTCAGGGCTAGTCGATAGGTACAAGATAAAAGAAACACTGACGGATGCAGTCTGCCACTGTAGCTGTGTGTGTGTGTGTGTGTGTGTGTGTGTGTGTGTGTGTGTTGTGGACTGCTGTCCTCTGGTATGACATGGCTGTTGTCCTCTGCAGCCAAATTTACCTTCAAGAGACGTGCACAAGATTGGGCCTACTAACTTGATTTCGGATGAGGGATTCATGTGGACCTGTCCCTCCTTGAAGATCTATATAGGCAGCTAATGGTTTGTGAGGGAGAATTAGAGATATATTTTCTCGAGTGGCCTAGCCAGTTTTAAGTTGCCAGTGCTTCCATAAGTAACCAATCTCTCATCCATGTTTCTGGAAACAAGAAGCTAAACTTGTGTCACCGAGCTAGTCTTTAATGGAATCATTTCTTTGGTCTGTCATCAGTGTCCTATTAGGAGAAATGAGACATTTGTTAGTCTCTCTAGGAAAAGTTCACAAAACTGTCTGCGTGTGTATACATTTGTGCTGGGGAAGGAATTCTTGTATGCTAAGCATGCGAGGCCAAACTACTCAATCTTGGGAAAGGCCTCCATCTTTTTTTTTTTGGTTTTTGAGACAGGTTTCTCTGTGTAGCCCTGGCTGTCCTGGAACTCACTCTGTAGACCAGGCTGGCCTCGAACTCAGAAATCCCCTGCCTCTGCCTCCCAAGTGCTGGGATTAAAGGTGTGCGCCACCACCGCCCGGCTAAGCTCAGTTTTGTAAAGGTATGGATTGAGCCAGGTCGGTGGTGGCCTACGACTTTAATCTCAGTACTTGGGAGGCAGAGGCAGGTGGATTTCTGAGTTCTAGGCCAAGGTGGTCTACAGAGTGAGTTCCAGAATAGCTAGGCTACAAGTGAGACCCTATCTTGGGGGGAGAAGGTGAGTATTGATTGCTTGAGGAAGTGAATACACATCACAGAGGTAGATAAGAGCATATTTTCTAAACAGTCTCTTTGTGGTGGGACACACTTGTAATCTTGGGGCTTGGGAGGTTAGGGCAGGAGGATTGTATGTTTTAGGCCAGGCTTAAGAATGAAAAAAAAAAAATGGTCACAAGTAAGGGACATGTCTGTATATGAACCACATGAATCGATGAGTTGTATAGGAAAGTAGCTATGATGGTTAGTTATATTTTACTTTGGTAGCTACTTTTTTGTGTGTATCTGTGTTTGTGCAAACATGTGCATGACATGGCATGGAGGTCAGAGGACAACCTATGGGAGTCAGTTCTCTCCCTCTACAAACTGGGTTCTAGGGATTGAACTCAGGTCTTCAGGTTGTCAGAAGTACCTTTACCTGCTGTGCCATCTTGCCATCTGTGCCATATATTTACACACCTGTGCATGTCTGTGAGGGGTTCTCTAGATTATGTTAATTGGTCATGATTTCCGGGACAGTCATGCAGGCACCTGTGAACAAGGCTCTCTTGACCCGGTGAGAGTGTTACTATAGACAGGGGCTTCAGAGTCAAGTGAAGATGCAATGGGCAAGCATGTCTAAGCCAGGTGACAGACGTGGTCCTGTGCAACAGGCTTCTGGATAAAGTGAATATGTCATCTTAGACAGATGTATCAGGGAGAAAATGAGAGTGTATCTGATGTGTGTCTGGGTTACACAAGGACAGGCTTGATAGACAGCTCTATTACTAGCTGTGGGAATGTGGACGGGTGTGACAGTGTGACATGAGATGTCTCCCTCCCCCCACCCCCCCACCCCCCACCTAGGGTTTCATATAGCACAGGCTGCCTGGAGCTCACTATATAGTAGAGGATGGCCATGAATCATGATCCCCCTGGCCTCCCCCAGGAGCTGGGATTATAGGTATTAGCTACCCTGCCGGTTTATGTAGTACTGGGGATACATACATACACACACAGGGTGCATGCTAACCAAGTACTCTGCCAATTGTGCTACAGCCCCATGAGGTCATGTTTGATGGACAGCAGTATCTACCACAGTGGAAGTTGTACTTGTGGATAGGTGTGTCTGGGCCTGGTGGAGGCGTGTCCGTGAGGAAAGAGGTCTGGAGGCTAGGTGAACATACATGCATGGACAGGTGCATCTGGATCCCATGCGTGGTATGCCTCTGGTGTGGGTGCTCAGCAGAGGCACAACCTCAGATGGGAACACTTGGTCTCAGGTCTCACCTTGAAGCGGCGGTCGTACTTGGTGACTGAGTCGGCAAAGTCCACTCTTTCCCTTTTGGCCAGGAACTGGCGTAGCTCGGGCCGCTCCTCCAGCCCCAGATAGTCCCCGACGAAGTTCCGGTTGATGCTGTTTCGCCTTCGTTCCTTCTTGTTCAGTAGGATGTTGGAAGCTGAGAGAGGACATGTGTGTAGTTAAAAATCATGGCCTTTCCTTAATCCTCTTGTCCCCAGACTGAGCCTCCTAATGAAGGCCCCTCACCTTCTTCCCGCATCTCTTCATACTTTCGGACTGCTACATGGCGCCGCCAGGCTTTCTGGATAGTGCGGGCGAAGCCGTCAAACTTCCTCTCTCGCATCTCTTCCAGGAGGAAAAGCTGAACAGGAGGGAGGAATAGTGGGTCCCGGCATCTCCCAAGTCCCTGACTTCCCATGGACCCTCCTGGATAGCCTCACACTTGTATGCAGTTGAGGACAACCTTGAACTCCCGAATCTCCTGCCTCTCCCTGAGTCAAGTTGGGATGATAGGCAAGCACCATTACATCTGGTTTATGGGCTGCTGAAAGGAACCAAGGGCTTTTTTGTATCCTAGGCAAGTACTTTATCAAATGAGCCACATTCTCACCATCCAAAATAGTTTTCATTTTCTTTTCTGGACTGCACCCAGAAGTCCTTCCTACTTAGGGGCTCATGCCCTCTACATTAAATTAGAACAGGGGTGGTGTGCTGGACACACAGCTCCACGGTTGAGTACCTGTGGCTCTTGTGCAAGACCTAAGTTCTGTTCCCAGTACTCATGTCAGGCAGCCCACAACCACCTGTAATTCCAGCTCCATGGGATCCAACACCCTCATTTGGCCTCAGTGGGCACCCTCTTACACACATACATATACATTAATAAAATTAAACTAGAACTCTGGGTTTGTCTCGTTAGCTTCAAATCCCAGTTCAACCACTGGTTTGCTATGTGTGTGTGTGTGTCTGTGTGTGTGTGTGTGTGTGTGTGTGTGTGTATGTGTGTGTGTGTGTGTGTTTCCGGGATGAACTTATGGCAGCTAGAAGACAACTTTCTGGAGTCAGTTCTCACTTTCCACTGTGTGGTTCCAGGGATCAAATTCAGTGTCAAGATTGGTAAGAGCCTTTATCCTCTGAGATGTCTCAACAGCCCTGACTTTTCTTTTAACCATTTTCTCTCCTTTTGTTTTTATTTCTTAAAGATTTATTTATTTTTAAATTTAAATATTTGTTTATTTTTAATTTTTATGTGTATGGGTGTTTGCCCACATGACTATCTGGGCAATAGAGAGCATTAATTCATCTATAATTGGAGGTATGAATGTTTGTGAGCCAGCACATGGATGCTGGGAACTGAATCTAGGTCCTCTGAAAGGGCAGCAAGTGCTTTTAACTGCTGAGCCATCTTTTCAGCCCATCTATCTTCATTTTTCGCCTTTTATTTTACTAAAGTCTTTTCATCTGAGTCACTCCCATGCTTCTCCCTATAAAACTTTTACTTTTGGAGTTGGAGTTCAGTGGTTAAGAACACTGGCTGCTCTTCCAGAGGACCTGGGTTGGTTTGGTTCCCAGTACCTACATGGTGGCTCACAACTCTCTGTAACTCCAGTTCCAGGGATCTGATGCCCTCTTCTGGCCATCACAGGTACTGCATGCACATGGAATAGGCAGGTAAAACACCCCCACACAGAAATAAAATATTTACAAAATGTATTTGTTTGTTTTGAGAAAAATTCTCTCCACGTGACCCTGGATGCCATGGAAATCACACTATAGACCAGGTTGGCCTTAAATTCATAGAGATCCTCTTCCTTCTGCCTCTGAGAGTTGGGATTAAAGGGATGTACCATAACACAAAGCTGGTAACACGCCTTTAATTCCAGAATACAGGGAGATCTCTGTGAGTCTGAGGCCAGTCTGCTGTATGTAGCAGATTCCAGGCCAGCCAGGGCTACATAGTGAGACCTTGTCAAAAACAAAAAAGCTCAACAAATAATCTCACCCCCCTTTTCAACCTCACCCCCCCACCCATTCTGATAAAAAACTGACCACTAACTTGTCATGTGTTAATAGTTCCCACTTAGCTAATTTTTCAAAAATTAAAGTCTCCACACTAAAAATTTTGTCACAATTAAATTTTTGAGACAGGGTGGTCTGGAACTCATGGTCCTAATGCCAGCCTCCTGGGTGTTGGCATACAGTGATGAGCGACTGTACCCAACCTCAAATTTAATTTTTCTTATATAGCTTACCAGAGGGGCTGGGATGTACCTCAGTTGGGCAGAGTGTTTGCCTAGTATTCACAAACCCTGGGTTCCACCCTCAGAACTACCTTACCAAAACCAAAGCCAAACCCTGTGGCTGTGGTACCCCAGGTATGAGGTGGTAATAGGAGGAAAAAGTTTGAGGATGCACAATGAGGTGGAGGCCAGCCTGGGTTTCGCTGGACTCTGTCTTAAGAAAAAGAAGAGTTTGGCCTAGTTCATTTTATTTTATGTATTTTTTCCTACTGTGTGTCAATTTTTGGAGGGTTAATTTCTTGTGGAAATTTTGCCTGCCATAATTAGGAAGTTGGGATTCTCATTCTCTTTCCCATCCTCTCATTCTTTCTCCCTCCCCTATTTGTTCCCTGTGTCCTGTCTTACATGTTACAAGCTAAATTCTCCTAGGCAGTTTTACACATTTGCACCTTTGTTCTTTGGTAACACTTTACTTCTCCCACCTTCTTCCCTTACTCTCTACCCCAGCTTTTCCCTTCCTTCTCAGGGTCTCACTCTGTAGCATAGTATGGTCTGGAATTCACAGGGATTCTCCTGCTTCAGCTCTCTAGTGCTTGAATTGTAGATAACAAGTTCTATCAGTAATAAGTTATACTTTTTTCTTTTTATGGTGATGGGGAATGGGGCACAGGGCTTTTTAGGTTAGGCAATGGTTCCATCATTGAACCCAGCCCCAGCCCCTCACAGGAGCATTCTAGGCAGGTGCTCTACCGTCAACTCACCCTCTCAGTCCCTTACTAGCAGATTCTATGTGGGAATTCTAACTTTTGAGACATTCAGACCTCTCTCTCTTTTTCTCTATCTCTCTAATATATAAATATCTATCTATAGAATATATCTAACAATATGCATGTATATCTGTATATATATCAGGAAGGGAGAAGCAGAAGGGGTGGAGAGGAGCAGAAGGGATGAACAAAGTAGTAAGGAAGGACAAGGGGAAGGGATCTCTGCATAAATAGGGTTTTTTATTCTACCAAAGGAGCACCACCACACTATGCCCTGTATTCGTTCTCTCCCTGATCTGGCCCCCCCCAAACTGGCCAGAAAACAGGGCCTTTTCTGAGTACATGCTTATGTCTCAGACACTATGGCAGGTGACTTCCTGCTTTGTCAAAGACAAAGTTTGACAAAGTTTGATCAAGGTCACATGGTGGTGTCAAGAAGTAACCAAAGTCTCCCCTTCACCCTGTCAGGGTCTTGCTATACCTTTACTCTAGCTTTGAACTTACAGTTTCCTGCCTCAGCCTCTGGAAGGCTGGGATTATAGTTGTTGTGTACTACCAGACCAGCACATGCATTCTGTCTGTCTGTCTGTCTGTCTCTGTCTCTCTTTGGTGCTGAGGATGGAACCCAGGGCTTCAAATATGCTGGGCAGATGCTCGGTCACCGATGCTCCGTCACCGATGCTCCGTCATCCGTCACCCGATGCTCAGTCACCGATGCTCTGTCATCCGTCACCGATGCTCGGTCACCGATGCTCCGTCACCGATTCTCCGTCACCGATGCTCCGTCACCGATGCTCCGTCACCGATGCTCCGAGCTTGCTCCGTCACCGATGCTCCATCATCTGTCACCGATGCTCCTCGTCACCGATGCTCCGTCACCGATGCTCCATCACTGATGCTCGGTCTCCGGCGTCAGCCTCAGCTCTCCCTTCCCCTCCCTCTGTCATCTTCTTTCTTTGTTTTCTTATATTTTTTCACCATTTAAAAATGTGTGAGCACATCTGTGTGTTTGTCTGTGTGTGTGTGTCTGTGAGTGTCTCTTTGTGTAAATGTGTTTGTGTCTGTATGTCTTTATGTGAATGTGTGTGTATTGTGTGTGTGTGAGAAAGAGAGAGAGAGAGAGAGAGAGAGAGAGAGAGAGAGAGAGGAGAGAGAGAGACAGACAGACAGTATGGTTCAGTAGTCTTATGGTGTTCATGTGTAGGTCAGAGGAGAACAAGTCTGTAGAGTTGTTCATCCACCTTTATGTGAGTTCCTGAGATCCATCCTGAGAACTCAGCTTGTTGGGTTTGTTATGCACTTTTACCCACTGGTCCCCATCCCTCTTTATCTCTCACACACTCACCGACTCAGGATTCTTAACAAAGACCTTGGTACTCCCCATCTGGTACTGGTCTGGCTCCATGTTGACAGCACGAAGCAGGTGCTGAACACCCTGGCGTTCATCTCCACGCCACCGTGGCCATGTCTCAGGGTCAGAATGGCATACCTAGAGATAGAGGCCATGAGGATGTGGAGACATTTGGAGCAGGCCTGATGGTTGGTCATTTCAATAGGAGAGGTAGTTGACGCAAGAGAGACAAGTGCATTACCTTTGCAGGAACTTGGAGAACTGACGACGGTAGGCAAAGCCTGCCCTTCGCACTCGGATGTTCTCCCTCAGGCCCAGATACTCTACCTGGTGCTTCACCCTGTGGGAGTGAGGTTTCCTGAGATCCAGAAAGTGGGAGATGCCCAGGGAAAACTAGGGTACGAGGTCTGGATTTGTGCTGGGTGTATCGCAGGGGTCGGCAGTCTATCTATCTATCTATCTATCTATCTATCTACCATTTGTTTATGATTCTATCATTATCTACCCATGGATTATCTATTGTCTATTTATCTATTAATCATCTATCTAATTTGTCACCTGTCTACATGTTGCCTATCTAATTTTTTTTTTTATTTTCTTTTTTTTTTATTTTATTTTTTTTTATTTTCAGCAAATCAAAAAAATTTAAAAAGCATTCAAACAGAATAAAATGAAAATAAACAAACAAACAAATTACCAAGGGTCAGATATACTTATACAAGAATTCTATAGAGCCTTCAAACAAGCAACACTTTTTGAGTTATGTTTAAAAAAATTCAGAACCACAATAAGCTCCTTCACAAAGCAAATAATATTGAAATAGTGAAATCAAGTGTAAATCCAACAAAAATATATAAATTATAGTCCAGTATCCCTCATGAATATACATACAAAAATTCTCAATGAAGTAGTTGCAAACTGAATACAAGAGATATAAAAAAATGATATTCCATGAATAACTGAACAACTGTTTTTTTTTTTTTTTTTTTAGAAGACCGTACTCCATATACAGGCTGCATGTTTTGGGATAGTCCCCACTCCAGATGTTTGAGACCTACATGAAAACCAAGCTGCACATTTACAACATATGTGCAGGGAGGCCTAGGTTCAGCCCATGGAGGTAGATCTGTGTAGACTAGGTATGCTCCACGGTTGGTGATTCAGTCTCTGAGAGCTCCAAGGGTTCAGGATCGTTTACTCTGTTGATCTTCCTGTGCAGTTCCTATCTCCTTAGGGCCCACAATCCTTCCATCTATTCTTCTATAAGAGTCCTCAAGCTCCATCCACTGTTTGGCTCTGGATGTCTGTATCTGTCTGAGTCAGCTGCTGGTTAGAGCCTCTCAGAGGACAGCTTGATGGTCTGTTCTCAGGCTGGAGGTTTAGATCCTGGAGCTCTGGCTGAATCTTTGATACTCGTTCTAAAAAGGACAAAAACACCCTCACTTTGGTCTTCCTCCTTCTTTTGAGTTTCATGAGGTTTATGCATTGCATCTTAGGTATTGTGTGTTTTGGGGCTAATATCCGCTTATCAGTGAGTGCATACCATGTGTGTTCTTTTGTGATTGGGTCATCTCACTCAGGATGATATTTTCTAGCTCCATCCATTTGTCTAAGAATTTCATGAGCTCATTATTTTTAATGGCTGAGTAGTACTCCATTGTGTAAATGTACCACATTTTCTGTATCCATTCTTCTGTTGAAGGACATCTGGTTCTTTCCAGCTTCTGGCTATTATGAATAAGGCCGCTATAAACATAATGGAGCATGTGGCCCTGTTGCATGTTGAAATATCTTCTGGGTATATACCCAGGAGGGGTATAGCTGGGTCCTCAGGTAACACCATGTTCAATTTTCTGAGGTATCGCCAGACTGCTTTCCATAGTGGTTGTACCAGCTTGCAATCCCACCAACAATGGAGGAGTGTTCCTCTTTCTCCACATCCTCGCCAACATCTGCTGTCACCTGTGTTTTGGATCTTAGCCAATCTGACTGGTGTGAGGTGGAATCTCAGTGTTGTTTTCATTTGCATTTCCCTGATGACTAGGGATGCTGAGCACTTCTTTAGATGTTTCTCAATCATTCGAGTTTCCTCAGTTGAGAGTTCCTTGTTCAACTCTCTACCCCCATTTTTTAATAGGGTTATTTGATGGTCTGGAATCTAGTTTCTTCAGTTCTTTGTATACCTTGGATATTAGCCCTCTATCAGATGTAAGGTTGGTGAAGATCTTTTCCCAGTCAGTTGGTTCCCGCTTTGTCCTGTTGACCGTATCCTTTGCTTTACAGAAGCTTTGCAGTTTTATGAGATCCCATTTGTCAATTCTTGATCTTAGAGCATACGCCATTGGTGTTCTGTTCAGGAACTTTTCCCTTTTGCCCATATGATCAAGGCTTTTCCCTATTTTCTCTTCTATTAGTTTCAGTGTAGCTGGTTTTATGTGGAGGTCCTTGATCCACTTGGAATTGAGCTTTGTACAAGGAGATAAGTATGGATCAATTTGCATTCTTCTACAAGTTGACTTCCAGTTGGACCAGCACCATTTGTTGAAAATGCTGTCTTTTTTCCACTGGATACTTTGAGCTCCTTTGTCAAAGATCAAGTGACCATAGGTATGGGGGTTCATTTCTGGGTCTTCTATTCTATTCCATTGATCCTCCTGACTGTCTCTGTTCCAATACCATGCCGTTTTTATCACTATTGCTTTGTAGTACAGCTTGAAATCGGGGATGGAGATTCCCCCAGAAGTTCTTTTATTGTTGAGTGTAGTTTTCGCTATCCTGGGTTTTTTGTTATTCCAAATGAATTTTAAGATTGCTCTTTCTAGCCTATCTAATTATTGTCTGCATAATCTGTCTATCTATCTGTCTATGGCCAGTGTCTCTCTGCTGCTTAGGTTTCCCTTGGATTTATGATCCTCCAGCCTCTACCTCCCAAGCCTGGGAATACACATGCAAGCCACCATTCCTAGCTTGGTGGTTTAGATCGTAAGTGTTGAGTCCCAAAGCATTCCTCAGCTCAGCCTGGGAACGAATCCCGGACTGAGAACTGAGGGGAAGGTTCTGGACTCATCCTGGAGGTTAGTTCAAGGATCAGTTCTGGAGTTTAGATTCGAAAACTTGTGCTTTGATTATTTCACAGTCAATCGGGGGTTACCTAGGGATTGGGGATGGAGGTTCCACT